>SJYV01025946.1:0-13848 GCA_006410875.1 Neotragus pygmaeus | reverse complement strand
GCAGGGTCGGCCAGCCGCCTCCCCTCCACGGTGGCGTCCCCAGGGCCTCCTTATGCTTCTCATCCTCCTGCTGCTGTGCGTAAAAAAGGGGAGCGTGCCTGAATGTGGATGGCTTAGAATTCAGATTTCATTACTTCCAGCCTTAAACTCTATTCCCCGTGAAACAGAGTGTAAGAAATCGCCCTCCAGTGTGTGACAGGTTCTGAAGTAGAAAATGTTATAAATCTCCTTCCTTCTCAAGCAAAAATCAAACAAGAGGTTACAATTGCCACCCGTGCCCATCACATTGGATAGAAGGACCAGGCCAGCCGGTGACCCATCACACCAAGGCTGGAAGGTGCAGCGGGGGGGTTTGGCCAGACTGCCAGAGATTATGTCCTGGCCCTTTAAAACACATGACCTTGTGAGCTCCTTAATCCTTTTACACACTAGCGAGCCCATCTGTAAAGTAGAATAATCATGTAATCAACCGTATAGGGTTCCTTTAAGGATTAGAGGAGAGAAAAACCTGTAAAGCTCTCACACTCCGTCTAGCCAAGTAAATGTCAGCTTCTATTCTCTTCCATTAGTGTTACAGCTTTGCTTAAGAAATCTCACTGTTTGGGTTACTAAACTCTTAAAGCCAGAGGAAATTCCACAATGACACTAGTCACGTGGCCCCAGGCAAGGGTGATGAACGCGTTCCTCCCTGTTTTGAACTGTGTTGCCATCTTATGCACACTCGTGTGGGCAGGCATGTGTGGGACACACACTTGGAGAGGTGTCCGCAGTGTGTCTCTGTGCGTAGACCATGGCGAGCAGACAAAGTGTGGCCTGGCCCTTTTCCTGCCTGGAAGGGGCAGTGGCCTGGGGACAGGACTTGGGGGCCGCTCAGGCTGACTCCCCAGCCTCCTAGGTGGAGCGTACCTTTCCCGGGCGGGCTTGGCTCCCGGGTGGACTCAGCCCCGGCACATGGTGCCCTAAGGCAGCACGTGGTCCTGTCCACACTGGCGGTCCTGAGCTTGCAGAGCACGGGGCCCCGTGCTGAGGGCCCCAGTTGTTCCCCTGGTCCTGAAACCTGTCGTGTGGGGCTTCTGGTTTCCCTTTCTCTACCCAGGCTTAGCATCTGACTTTGAGAGTTTGCAGCCTGTCGCCCTGCCCCGCTGTTTGCCTGACTTAAGGTCCAGGTAAATGCTCAACCCGACAACCTGAGTGTTCAGACTACGTGCACACTGTGATCAAAAAGCTTGGACCAAAGGCCCAAGAAAAACCCTTGGGATAAAAGGTGTAGGCGCTGCACACGAACATGCGGGCATTTCTCTCACCATTTTCCCTTCAGGCGAGGTTACTGGATGGCTGAAATACAGGTAAGCCCAATGTAATGCATGCAAACCAGAAAAGCAGGAGTTTGAGAGAGGATTCATTCGGAGCGAACCAGTAACAGAGCAGTGATCTGTCAGGAACAATGTGGAAATTAAGGGACAAAATCAGAAATCTGAAAAAATCAATGCAGATATTCTTGGCCGGGCCTGCGGACTCAGATTTTCAGGTTCTCAAAAGAAGCACAGACTTTCTGATCCCATGGGATTTTCGGCGGCCCTGGATTAAGTGTGAAAAATGGCTTATCAAACCTTAACCCAAAGCCATTTCTAAGCAGTGTGACCCCTGGGATGCTCCCTGAGGGTTCAGGCATCAGCGGTGAGTGTCAGGGCACAGTCAGAGCCCGCCTCCCACTCCACGCTCTGCTGAGGAGCGACTCTGAACAGGCCCAGAACCCCGCCTGCTTCTTCAGTGCGCCTGTGGGGGTGTGCTGTGGGGGCCCTGACAGGCCTTCCAGTTTGATTTTCTGTGTCAGTGAACAGTTACCAGGTGGATCAAAAGAGAAGCCCGAATGTCAGCTGCCCTCGCGTCCCCCCTCCCTGGTGTGTCTCTTGGACGTCCAAAACTGAGTCTCCTGGGGGTTAAAGAGCAGGAGGGAGGAGAGGCCGGAGCAGGTGGGTGGGCAGATGGGCTGCAGGCTGGTAGGCGGTCAGGTGAGCGTCGCCTGGGAGGTCCAGCACCCGCCTCCACCAGGCCATCCCTCCCTGCCCGATGCTCCTGAGAAAAGACTGCCCAGGACGTCAGCAGGAGAGGAGGGGCATTTTCATGGAGGCTCCAATCTGTAGATGTTGGAATTATTTTTTAACCACAAGTGTCCTAACCGTAGAAAATGCAGAAGACAAACCTCCCCCTAACTCAAGGTCATTGCAGACGCTTCAGTAAACACTGGCCCATCTCATCCCTTCCTCCCACGTTCAGGTTTCCATGTGTGCGCCCTCTTTTAGAAGATCCTGACTGATAAGTGTTCCCTGTTATCCCCTCATCTGTATCCGTCATTTGCAAAGAGTTCCTCTTGATGTATTAAGCCAGTGGCTCCTTTTAAATAGGGGAGTTCACATTCTTGAGCAAGTATGTTGAAGCATTATTGATACTTTCGTTGACCTAAAACAATAAAACAGCTAGTTATTTTACCAGCAAAATGGGTTTATCAGGGAACAGCAAAGAACTGTAATTCTAGACACAATTACAGGCAAGCCCCGTGAACAAAGAAGAGTCTTCTTTTATAGAAGAGAAGGGGGAGTTGACAGCGGCTGTTATTAAAAATCATAACAATAAGTCCATTGGAGGAAACTGGGAATTTGAAATATAGTGATTTTTTCATTGACTGAGTTGTGAGGTTTCTTATTGGCTGGGCTGTTGCTAGGCAAAGAGAGATTCTTGGTTCCTCCTGCTGCTAGTAAAGTAATCACCTTCTTCCTATTGGACACACTGCAAGGTACTGTTCTTATTGGCAATGCAGTTGACATCCAGTGTTGGGGCCCTTCTGGCCTCCTGAGTCCTTTTATTTTTGGATATAAGAGACCTGAATGACTCTTATTTCTTTGGACATAAACAGCATTATTCCTATATAAATTTTTAAAAATGGTCTCTGTGTGCAGTTCTATACTAGTTTTAAGTAAGAGGTCAGCATTTAAATTCTTTCGGTAGCCAGTAGTTTATGTTAACTAATTCAACCAGTGTGTATTGCTATTCTTCACTTTGTGTGTCAAGTACTTTACGTGTTGAAGTGCTTACAATAAAGATTCATGAATTTCACATTATGTCCTTTAAAACCTTAGTATTATCAGAATATTTAGTCATATTTTCATATTAATTTTTTTGAAGAATATAGATTAATTTTTGAAAGTAAGAATATTTGCACATAAAGAACTGAAAAGTTGTCAGCACCAAAATCAACTCCATTTTAAATGAGGCTTCTGCTTATGAATTTTCACACTTAAAATGAACTGTAAATAGTGAATCCTTCCTAAGCCCAAAAAATTACCCCAGAAATGACAATTTTTGGCTCCACTTTTAGGGAGAGTATTTGAAAGTTTTGCTTGTGTGCTTAGTTGCTTCAGTCGTGTCTGACTCTTTGCCACCCCACGGACGGTAGCCCACCAGTCTGCTCTGTCCATGAAATTCTCCAGGCAAGAATACTGGAGTGGGTTGCCATTTCCCCCTCCGAGGATCTTCCCAACTCAGAGACCATACTCGGGTCTTTTGCGTCTCCTGCGCTGGCAGGCAGGTTCTCTACTAGTGCCACCTGGTGACCCAGTTCCCCGGCGACTCAGTTCCCCGGTGACTCAGATGGTAAGGAAGCTGTCTGCAATTCGAGAGACACAGGTCTGAACCCTGGGTGGGGAAGATCTCCTGGAGAAAGGAATGGCAACTCACCCCAGTATTCTTGCCTGGAGAATCCCATGGACAGAGGAGCCTGGGGGGCTACAGACCATGGGGTCACAGTCAGACATGACCGCACAGCTTACACACACACTCGGAAGGGTTCACTCCTGGAAGACCAAGATGGCTTCTCTTGGGATGACCTCGCCTCAAATATGTGTGGACACCCACACACAGATTTGTTCACTTGTGGATGCAGAGTTTGAACGGTAGCATGGGATCTGACATTAAAAAAATTTTTAAAGATTCTGATTTCGCATTCACAAAACTGAGGTGCCTCCCAGTTTAAGGTCACTTTCTGCAGAATCATATGCAAAAGTCACTGAGCTGCTGTGGGAATTGTAGGCCCCAGGCAGGCATCATCAGCATCACTTGAGAATCTGTTAGAAACGCAAACTGCTGGGCCCACCCCAGACCTGCTGAGTCAGAAGTTGTAGCAATAAGGATGGGCCAGCAGACTGCGCTGTACTACGAGCTCCTGGTGGTGAAGCACATTGAGAACCCCCGGTCCAGGGAGTCACTTGCAATTGTGCTCCTGCCGAGAGGACTTTTCTGCAAACACACTGTAGGCGGAGCCCACCGGCCGAGGGCTTCTCCCCTGCTCAGTGCTGCAGCAGGCCTCAGAGGCAGCTGTGGAGTCCCCGGCATTCAGGAGTACCAAGGGATGGCACTTCCCCAAGAGGAACTGGCTCTCAAAGAAGAGCAACAACTTCACTGAACACTACAGTTAATTTTTAAATGTCAGTCAGAAGATTTCAACTGCGGTGGTCAAAGGTCCATGCTTTAATGCTCCTTGAGAAGTGAGTTAAGACAGGTTTAGTGGGATGAAAAAGCTGACTTGAAGCTCAACATTCTAAAAACTAAGATCATGGCATCTGGTCCCATCACTTTCTGGGAAATAGCGGGAGAAAAAGTGGAAGCAGTGACAGATTTTATTTTCTTGGGCTCCAAAATCACTGAGGACTGTGACCACAGCCACAAAAGTAAAAGATGCTTGTGCTTTGGAAGGAAAGCTATGATAAACTAGACAGTGTATTAAAAAGCAAAACCATCACTTTGCCAACAAAGGTCTGTCTAGTCAAAGCTATGGTTTATCCAGTAGTCACGTATGGACGTGAGAGTTCGACCATAAGGAAAGCTAAGCACCAAAGAATTAATGCTTTTGAATTGTAGTCCTGGAGAAAACTCTTGAGAGTCCTTTGGACAGCAAGGAAATCAAATCAGGCAATCTTAAAGGAAATGAACCCTGAATATTCATTAGAAGGGCTGATGCTGAAGCTGAAACTCCAGTACTTTGGCCATCGATGGGAAGAGCCGATTCATTGGAAAAGACCCTGATGCTGGGAAAGATGGACGGTAAAAGGAGAAGAGGACAACAGAGGATGAAACAGTTAGATAGCATCACTGACTCAAGGGATGGTAATCTGAGCAAACTCTGGGAGAAGTGGAGGACAGAGGAGCCTGGCATGCTGCAGTCCATGGGGTCGCAGAGAGTCAGATGCGACTTAGCAACCGAACAACAATAACAACATGGATGGGTGGGAGAACTGAAGACAAGAAACTTCCTGGAACACACCCAGGAAGTGAGTCTGGGGACCATCAGCAGCCCCCTCTCCATATGCTTTTAATCATGGTAATTTTGTACGAGAAGGGAAGCAGTGCCTGCTAACAGACCTCAAGCCCTACTGAGCTTTATAGATTGTAGATTAGAGATAGCACTTTAACTGCCCTAGTAGATTGGAAGCCAGACCCGTTGTGGAGTCCTGCTTTAATAGGTTCCATATGTCTCTACGCCAGCTTTCTTCTGCACATACACGTGGGTGATTTCCATCCCTGGTGTGGGGGATGTCAGCTGGTTCCCACCAACCACAGCAGAATTTTCTACGACTCATTCCTTCTGCATCTTCTGCCCCAGGGAGATGTTCCCCCTTCCCCAACCTCAATACTCCACTTTCACCCGTGACCTCATCACACAAAGTTCTCACCATCGAAACGCGACATTTCTCCCTTTCCAGTCACTCTTCCTGCCCCACCGTCTTCCCCTCTCAGATTTCCTCAGCCTTCCTATCAGTCTCCCATTCTTTCCTTTTTCTCTCTCTTGCCTTGAGAATAACCTCCACTTCCTGCCCACTGCCAACCAGGAGCCCCTGCTGCTCATCCTCAGGGCTTCTTGGTTTCATATCTGAGACGCTTCTAGCCGTGACCACCACCCCGTCAGGACATCAGAAGCCCTTCCTCAGCCCCTCCTGCTGGCCTCCCCGAAGCCCTCAGCACAGTTCCCCCGATTCCTTCCAGCTTTCTCTGCTCTTGATTGCCGACATCCGTCCTGTCTATTTGCCTCCTTCCTTTATCAGCACGTTCTTGCCACTGGTCCTATCCCTTAACTTCCTTACTGTAGGTAAGGAAGCCCCACCATGTCTCCACCTTCACGCGTGACCTCACCACAAGCACAGCACCTGTGTCTCCACCTCCTCCCCCGGGGGTCTTTCCCCATCATCACTTACCCATGAGGGTCTTTTGATACAAATCTCTGTGCTCTTCGGTCTCACACTGGTGACACCGGCTCTCACATCAGAGCAACTTCTTACCGTCTAAGCGATGGGCGTTCTTTTCTCTTTGCTTCTGAGCTCAGTCTGTGTCCACGCTTTGTCTTCTCTCGGTACCCAAGAGTCCACTCTTTCTCCCCCTCCTGCAACATCTTCACACCTACCCGCCTTGAGTTTTCTAGATATATAGTGACACCACCTGAAGTTTCTCCCACTACAATGTTCATAGCCTTTGTTTTATCTTCTCTAATTGTGTGAGCCAGTATCTCCTTATGACCTTAACTAAAATGATGATGTGATCAATGATAATGATCAAAGTCATCCAGTCATGTCTGACTTTTTGTGACCCCATGGACTATAGAGTCCATGGAATTCTCCAGGCCAAAATACTGGAGTGGGTAACCTTTCTCTTCTCCAGGGGATCTTCCCTGGAGATCCAACCGAGGTCTTCTGCATGATGATAAATGTTTTTCTTATTCCTAACCTTAACGGTCCTAACCTATAGTCTGGACTTCCCTGGTGGCTCAGACAGTAAAGCACCTGCCTACAATGCGGGAGACCCGAGTTCAGTCCCTGGGTTGGGAAGATCTCCTGGAGAAGGAAATGGCAACCCACTCCAGTATTCTTGCCTGGAAAATCCCATGGACAGAGGAGCCTGGTAGGCTACTGCCCATGGGGTCAGAAAGAGTCAGACACGACTGAGTGACTTCACTTCACTTCAACCTCAATGGGAATGTTTATAGTATTTACAATACTGCTGGTTTCCAGGTTTAAATAAACATGTAAATACCTACATCTCTCTATCTAGATACATAAATATAGGATATGCACACATGTATACTCATGCAAATATACAGACATATTTATTAAGTATTCATCAATTGTCACTTTTGTAAACATTTTTGTCAAAATTGAGGCAGAATTTATCACATGCTGAAATGTATTACATTTGTGATAAACTTTATGTTTACTCTTTAGTCCAAATGGTGAAATATATTAGCCAATTTTCCTAACACTAAACTATTAGGAATGATTTTCCTAACAGTAAATCGTTCTTATATTCCTACTAGGAATTATTATCTGGTGTCTTTTTCCCCCAAGGTACTACTTGATTCTGTCCTGTTTTTTATTTGTATTTTTTACAAATAAAAATTTTGTAAAATATTATTTTGTATTTTTTACATGAGTATTTCTAAGGGTTGTTGTTGTTCAGGCGCTAAACTGTGTCTGGATCTTTGCAACCCCAGGGACTGCAGCAGGATAGGCTCCTCTCTGTCTTCAATGATCTCCCAGAGTTTTCGGATTCATGTCTGTTGTGTCGATGATGCCATCTAACCATTTCATCCTCTGCCACCCTCTTCTCCTCCTGCCCTCAGTCTTTCCCAGAATCGGGGTCTTTTCCAATGAGTTGATTCTTTGAATCACGTGGCCAAAGTACTAGAGCTTCAGCTCCAGCACTAGTCCTTCCAATGAATATCCAAGAGTTGATTCCTTTAGGATTGACTGGTTTGATCTCCTTGCTGTCCAAAGGACTCTCAAGAGTCATCTCCAGCACCATGATTTGAAAGCATCAGTTCTTCAGTCCTCAGCCTTCTTTTATGGTCCAACTTTCACATCTGTATGTGACTGCTGGAAAAACCATAACTTTGACTATACAGACCTTTATCAGCAAAATGATGTCTTTGCATTTTAATATACTGTTACGGTTTGTCATAGCTTTACTTCCAAGGAGCAAGCATCTTTTAATTTCATGGCTGCAGTGATTTTGGAGCCCAAGAAAATAAAATCTGTTACTGCTTACACTTTCTTTCCTATTTGCCATGAAGTAATGGGACTAGATGCTATGATCTTAGGTCTTTGAATGTTGAGTTTTAAGTCAGCTTTTTCACTCTCTTCTTTCACGCTCATCAAGAGGCGCTTCAGTTACTCTTCACTTTCTGCCATTAGAGTGGTATCACCTGCATATCTTAAGTTGATATTTTTCCCAGAAATCTTGATTCCAGCTTGTGATTCATCCACCCCTGCATTTAGCATAATTGTACTCTGCTATAAGTTAAATGAACAGGGTGAAAATATATCAATATTGAGTTTTTAATATAATTTTCCTTTGCATCCTAAAATAGACTAAATTTTTTAAATGTTGGAAATCTTTCCTATTTTTTCTGCTCTGGAATGATTTAAACAGCACTAGCATCTACTACCAGAGAAGGCAATGGCAACCCACTCCAGTACTCTTGCCTAGAAACTCCCATGGATCGAGGAGCCTGGTAGGCTGAAGTCCATAGGGTCACTGAAGAGTCAGAAATGACTGATCAACTCCACTTTCACTTTTCACTTTCATGCATTGGAGAAGGAAATGGCAACTCACTCCAACATTCTTGCCTGGAGAATCCCGGGGACTGAGGATCCTAGTAGGCTGCCATCTATGGGGTTGCACAGAGTTGGACATGACTGAAGTGACTGAGCAGCAGCAACAGCATCGACTGCATTTGGTAAAATTTCTTTGAAACACTTGAATCTGATACCTTTTCAGGCATTAGATCTTTGACTTTTTTTAATAATATGTATGGTAATTAGACTAATTAGATTATCTCTTTTGAGAGTAGTCTTGCTAATTAAAACCATTTTTTTCTTTTAGGATTTTAAATAATACTTTAATATATTTGAACAAAGTACTCTGATTAAATCATTTTTGTTTCTTCCTTTGCTCAGTCACTCAGTTGTGTCCAGTTCTTTGTGACCCCATGGATTTAGCACTCCAGGCTTCCTTGTCCTTCACTGTCTCTCAGAGCTTGCTCAAACTCATGTCCATTGAGTCATCGATGCCATCCCACCATCTCATCCTCTGTCGCCCCCTTTTCCTCCTGTCCTTGATCTTTCCCAGCATCAGGGCTTTTTCCAGTTGTTTATTCTATTTGTGGCTGTTTCCTTACTCTGATTTCTTGTTTTGTATATTTGTGCTTATTGTTTGTTTTTTCATTAAGTTAGTATGTCAGTGACAGTTTAGCCAGGAAAACAGAATCCATCCTAGGTATCCTAGGAAGGTATTTACTATAAAGGGTCATATGTTTACAAAATAGTTGGAAAAGTTGGGGAAGTAAAAGTCAAAGAGAGACCCATTTAGGTCTCAGAGTTGCTTTGGCTACTAGAGGTGGAATGTTTCAAACATTCCAGAAGTTCCTGACGAGGATTAGAGCTAAGCCACCACTGAAGTAGGCGATTCCCAGAAAAATGTCTGGAGACTACAGCAGACTTCACATCTGCCAGAGCCCACATTTTAAATCCCTACTGCCAGGGATATGATGCTGCGGCTCTGACTACATCATGTGCTCAAACATCTCAGTGACGAGATCTATCCGACAGCCTCACAGACAAGAGATGCAGAGATTGCAGGGCCTGCCTGGAGCCCCTGTAATCCAGGCAAGAACTAGAAAGAGGCGGGTGAGCAGAGTTGCAGGTTGCTATGCTTGAGGATAAGCTCCTCTCCCAAATATCAGCTTCTGGATTCACTGTTTTCTCTTTCCNTGCCTGGAGCCCCTGTAATCCAGGCAAGAACTAGAAAGAGGCGGGTGAGCAGAGTTGCAGGTTGCTATGCTTGAGGATAAGCTCCTCTCCCAAATATCAGCTTCTGGATTCACTGTTTTCTCTTTCCTGACATACTGACTTCTGCTTCACGTGTTTGTCTGCATCCAAATATACTGATGTCTGTTCACTTTCTAGTATGTTGACTTCTGTTCCAATCTACATAATTCCTTCTTTCTGCTTCCTTGAAAGTAAAAGTGAAAGTCGCTCAGTTGTGTCTGATTCTTTGCGACCCTATGGCCTATACAGTCCATGGAATTCTCCAGGCTGTATTACTGGAGTGGGTAGCTGTTCCCTTCTCCAGGGAATCTTCCCAACCCAGAGATCGAACCCAGGTCTCCTGCATTGCAGGAAGATTCCTTACCAGATGAGCCACCAGGGAAGCCCTTGAGCTATCCTTTTTTCTAACACTATAACTAAGTATCAGATTCATTTATTTCCATTCATTCCTATCTTTATCACTGTAGGTATTTAAGGCCGTGAAATGCCCTCTGGATCTTACTTTGAGCTACACACCATAAATTCTGTTTTATAGCATTTCTGTNGCCATTATTCGTAGAGTCACACCAAAAATGCCAGAAGACTTTGGTTAGAAATTTTAAAATGGACCTTTAAGTGGACATGTAAGTGGAGAGAAAAGTTTAATTTTCCTTCTCTACTCATTAGAACTGACCTCCAACAATTTTAAAAACTGGTACTCTTGTTCAGTATGTCCCCCTACACACTGGGTCACCAAATTAGTTGGCTTAATTTAAGGGCGTTTACAACATTCACTACAGAACAGCTTTAAAGTGACATCTTTTTTTTTTTCAAATTTAATAGTTTCTTATTCCCTGTTAGCAAGTGGAAAAATAAGTTCATAAAATACCGATTTAGATTTCATCTCTGCATTGATACATGGGTGAATCATCAAAATTGTGTTCAGTTCTTCCCAAGTACTGCAGAATATAGAATATGCCTGCTGCTGCTGCTGCTAAGTCGCTTTAGTCGTGTCCGACTCTGTGAGACCCCATAGACCCCTATATGCCTATATTTTGATGGTTTTTTGTCAGGCATTATTAAATCACTGGGCTTCCCTGGTGGCTCGGTGGTAAAGAATCTGCCTGCAATTCAGAAGACCCAGGTTCGATCCCTGGGTTGGGAAGATCCCCTGGGGCGGGGCATGGCAACTTACTCCAGTATTCTTGCCTGGAGAATCCCGTGGACAGAGGAGCCTGGCAGGCTGTCCATGGGGTCACAAAGTGTCAGATGCGCCTGAGCATACAGCACGTTAAATCACTACAGTCGTCACTCTTACTGGTTCCAGGATACCCCACAGATGCCAAATATATAAATAAAATGGTGTGGCGTTTGCAATGAACAGTGCACATCCCCCCAAATACTTTTAAAGTCATCTCTAGATTACTTACAATACCTAATATAATTTAAATGCTACAAGTGTGAAAATGAAAGTTTTAATCGCTCAGCTGTTGATTCCCTGTGACCCCATGGACTGTAGCCCACCAGGCTCCTCTGTCCATGGGATTCTCCAGGCAGGAATACTGGAGTGGGTGACCGTGCCCTCCCCAAGGGGATTTTCCTGACCCAGAGCTCGAACCTGAGCCTCATGCATTGCAGGTGGATTCTTTGTCATCTGAGTCACCAGGGAAGCCCAAAATGATACACAAATAGTTGTAAATACAAGAGAAATGTTGTATAAAAAGTTGCTGGTATGTAGCAAATGCAAGTTTGTTTTTTAGAACTTTCTGGAATATTTTCCCCAGTTTTTTCCATTTGTAGTTGTTTGAATAAGCAGATTTGGAACACTTGGACAGGGAGATGTAACTTGATCTTAGAACTTACTAAATCTAATGAAATTGGCCAATGGTTGATAAACCACTTAACAAGTGTGGGAACAAGTTAATCTATGCAGGCTGCACTCTCTGCCCTCTGGAAATTTAATCTAAGTGATCAAATTATATACATATGGGCTTCCTTGGTAGCTCAGCTGGTAAAGAATCCACCTGCAGTGCAGGAGACCCTGGTTCAATTCCTGGGTTGGGAAGATCCCCTGGGGAGAAGGGATAGGTCTCCACTCCACTATTCTTAGGCTTCCCTGGTGGCTCAGCTGGTAAAGAATCCACCTGCAGTGCAGGAGACCTGGGTTCGATCCCTGGGTTGGGAAGTTCCCCTGGAGGAAGATGTGGCAACCCACTCCAGTATTCTTGCCTGGAGAATCCCCATGGACAGAGGAGTTTGACGGTCTGCAGTCTATTCAGTCGCAAAGAGTCGGACGCAACTGAGCAACTACGCAAACACACAGAGCATTTATATACCTCAACCAAACCTGGTCACTAGCTTCTCCATAGAAAGAAATGCAAGAAGGCAAAGTGGTTGTCTGAGGAGGCCTTAAAAATAACAGAAGCAGAAGAGATTAAGAGGAGGTGGCAAGAATACACGGAAAAACTATACAAAAAAGGTCTTAATGGCCCAGATAACCATGACGGTATGTGGTCACTTAACCTAGACCCAGACATCCTGGAGTGTGAAGTCAAGTGGGCCTTAGGAAGCATTACTACGAACAAAGCTGGTGGAGGTGATGGAATTCCAGCTGAGCTATTTAAAATCTTTAAAGATGATGCAGCTGAAGTACTGCACTCAATATGCAAGCAAGTTTGGAAAACTCAGCAGTAGCAACAGGACTGGAAAAGATCAGTTTTCATTCCAATCCCAGAGAAGGGCAGTGCCAAAGAATGTTCAAACTGCCATAAAATTATGCTCATTTCACATGTTAGTAAGGTTATGCTCAAAATCCTTCAAGTTAGACTTTAGCAGTATGTGAACTGAGAACTTCCAGATGTACAAGCTGGATTTAGAAAAGGCAGAGGAACCAGAAATTGCCAACATCCATTGGCTCATAGAAAAAGCAAGGTGATTCCAGAGAAACATCTGCTTCATCAGCTGTGTTAAAGCCTTTGACTGTGTGGATCATAACAAACTGTGGAAAATTCTGAAAGAGATAAAAGTATCAGATCACCTTACCTGTCTCCTGAGAAACCTGTCTGCAGATCAAGAAGCAACATGGAGCAAAGGACGTGGAACAAAGGACTGGTTCACAATTGGGAAAGGAGTATGTCAAGGCTGTATATCGTCACCCCACTGATTTAACTCACACACAGAGTACATCATGCGAAATGCCAGACTGGATGAATCACAAGCTAGAATTGAGGATGCCAGGAGAAAAATCAATAACCTCAGATATGCAGATGGTACCACTTTAATGGCAAAAAGTGAAGAGGAACTAAATTAGAGCCTCTTGATAAGGGTGAAAAAAGGAGCGAAAAAACTGGCCTAAAACTTAACATTCAGAAAATGAAGATCATAGCCTCCATTCCAGTCAACTCATGGCAAATAGATGGAGAAAAAGCGGAAACAGTGACAAACTTTATTTTCTTCAGCTCCAAAATCACTGCGGATGGTGACTGTAGCCATGAAATTAAAAGATGCTTGCTCCTTGGAAGGAAAGCTATATCAAACCTAGATAGCATCCTTGAAAGCAGAGACATCACTTTGCCAACAAAGGTCCGTATAGTCAAAGCTACGGTTTCTCCAGTAGTCATGTACAGATGTGAGAGCTGGACCATAAAGAAGGTTGAGCACTGAAGAATTGATGTTTTTGAACTGTGGTGCTGGGGAAGACTCTTGAGAGTCCCTTAGACTGCAAGGAGATCAGTCAATTCTAAAGGAAATCAACCCTGAATGTTCATTGAAATGACTGATGCTGAAACTGAGGCTCTAATACTTTGGTCACCTGATGTGAGGAGGTGACTCACTGAAAAGACCCTGATGCTGGGAGAGACTGAGGGCAGGAGGAGAAGGGGGCAACAGAGTATGAGATGTTGGAGTTCACGGCAACCCACTCCAGTGTTCTTACCTGGAGAATCCCATGGACAGGAGCCTGGTGGGCTACAGCCCATGGGGTTGCAAAGAGTTGAACACA
>SJYV01025944.1:0-13560 GCA_006410875.1 Neotragus pygmaeus | reverse complement strand
TATTTCCCATGAAGTGATGGGACCAGATGCCATGATCTTCGTTTTCTGAATGTTGAGATTTAAGCCAAATTTTTCACTCTCCAGTTAACAGTACTATATGACCCAACAAACCCATTACTGGGCGCATACCCAGAGAAATCCATAACTGAAAAAGACACGTGTACCCCTATGTTCATGCAGCAGTATTTACAATAGCCAGGACACGGAAGCAACCTAGATGTCCGTCAGCAGATGAACGGATAAAGAAGCTGTGGTACAGACATACAATGGAATATTACTCAGCCATGAAAAAGGAGTGTTTGAGTCAGTTCTGATAAAGTGGATGGACCTATAACCTATTATGCAGAGTGTAGCAAGTCAGAGAGAGAAACATATTTTAATGCAAATCTATGGATTCTAGATTGCCAGTGGGAATTTGCTATATGATTCGGAGGTCAAACCAGAGCACTGTGCCAGCCTAGAGGGGTGGGATGAAATTGGAGGTGAGAGGGAGGCTCAAGTGGGAGGAGGCACACGTGTTCCCATGGCTGATGCGTGTTGACGTCTGGCAGAGACCAGCACAACACTGCTAAGCAATTATTCTTCAGTTAAAAATAAATACATCTTTAAAAATACTTGAAAAAATAAAGATAAACAGTATATGCAGAATTGCAATTATCTTTTCTATGAGTTTAGCCCTTGCGGCTCAGCTGGTAAAGAATCCGCCTGCAATGCAGAAGACCTGGGTTTGAGCCCTGGTTTGGGAAGATCCCCTGGAGAAGGGAAAGGCTACCCACTCCAGTATTCTGCCCTGGAGAATTCCATGGAGNTCTATGAGTTTAGCCCTTGCGGCTCAGCTGGTAAAGAATCCGCCTGCAATGCAGAAGACCTGGGTTTGAGCCCTGGTTTGGGAAGATCCCCTGGAGAAGGGAAAGGCTACCCACTCCAGTATTCTGCCCTGGAGAATTCCATGGAGTGTATAAACAGTCTGTGGGGTTACAAAGAGTTGGACGAGATTGAGTGACTTTCACTTCACTTTAGCTGTTCATCTATTATAGTTTGCTCATTACAGTAAATAAGGAGGAAAGCGTTCCATTCTTCTCCGTCTAACACTTTTCATCGCAGAGAACAGCGCTGTATATGGTAAATGTTTAAAATGTATCTGACTGGATTCTCCTCAGTTGTTGCCAACTTATTCACTCACTAAGATTCTATTTTATAACCTATAAATTAGCTTCTATTTTAGAGTCTGAAATGATCACCGTACTTGAGAAACGGGCTGAAGTTAACAGAGCTGAACCCTGTGAGGATAAGCAGAATGTCCCCCAATCATTTTAAGTCAGAAATGCTACCATAATAGGTGCTCAACAGCTAAGAAAAAATATGTGTGAATTCCACACACGTTACACATTTTCACTTTATGATAAAGAAAGCAGTTGTTGATAACACTTCTGGTGAGTCCATTATAATTCATTCCTTCTAGACAGGACACTTTTCCATCATACCAGGAAAAATTGCAGATATAATTGATGCTTTCATTGAGAATACAAAAGGAATCCATGGATATAATATATAATTATGTTTACGGTTGAAAAATACTCTCACCGTTAATTAAGGAGAAGCAACTGACATGCTGATTTAAGGGGAAAAGAGTCAGAAGGCTAATCTGCTTGGAAATTAGTATTTGCAGGCAATATACATTTTTATTGCAATTTATTGGTCTTCCCCAAATAACACAATTAATACTTGCAAGATATGAGGCTTGATGCTAGCTGCAAGCAAAAATCCCTAACTTAGCATTTATATTGGTTAAGTCTAGACCAGAAATGCAAGAATTTCTGTAAACATTTTATTTATTTTTATTGAAGTTGAGTTGATTGACAATGCTGTTATTAACCCCAGGTGTACAGCGAAGTGATTCAGTTATCCATATATAATCTTTTTCAGATTCTTTTCCCTGACAGGTTATTATAAGATATTGAGTGCGGTGATCTGAGCTATACAGTCGGTCTTTGCTGTTTTCCTTACAATTTAAGTGCTCATGCTCAATGGTGTCAAACTGTTTGTGACCCCACAGACTGTAGCCCGCCAGGCTCCTCCGTCCACGGGATTCTCCAGGCAAGAATATTGGAGTGGGTTGCCATTTCCCTTCTCCGGGGAATCTTCCCAACCCAGGGATTGAACCCAGGTCTCCCGCATTGCAGGCGGATTCTTTATCACCTGAGCCACCTGGGAAGCCCTCATTTCACTTGGAGGTTCCTTTTAAAACAAACAGGAGAACAAGCGAACAAGCCAGGGATGCTCATGTGAGCTGGCAGCCCCTTTTGCAGAATTCTGAACAAGTACCAGGCTGATCCAACATGGAAATTAGAGGCCACTCTGCAGGTCTGTTGGACTATAAAGAAAGCTGAGCGCTGAAGAATTGATGCTTTTGAACTGTGGTGTTGGAGAAGACTCNACTTTCTTGGAGACGCTGCTGCAGCATTGCAGATTTATAGATATTTTCTCATTCAATTAAGAAGATGGAGACCATTCAATCCCTGCTAGCCTGAGATCTGGGCTTCCTGTAACAGACTTCTACCCAGCTAAATTTGGCTACAGACTTCCTTCAGAAGAGAAATTTGGGGCCCTGGTCCCTGACTCAATGCCCAGTGCTTTAAATACTCAAAGGAACTGTGTGTGACGTGTAACAGAATGTCCTTCCAGTCTACTGGGAAGACGGTCTCTTCCAAGCTCTACTCTGACAAATTTGCCGGCAGAAGAGAAAATGGTGTCCACAGATGAAGTCTCTTAACAGCTTGTATCTGCTCTTTGTGACCAAGGAGAGGGGATCACCCAAACTGTACTGTCCCATAGAGAAGCATAAAGGATTCAATCTGAGTATGGGAAATCATTTGAATTTCTGAATTTGGTTATTTGATGTAAACTCTGTCAACCTACCGTGGACAGAGGGGTTTCCAGCTGTAGAAGACGCCTCGAACCTGACGTGGAGACTATGGCAGGTGAAAGCAGCAGGAGTAATTAAGATACCCAGGGTTCAAAGGTAGTAATTATTTAAACAATTACTTCTATTAAGATATAATACATATACAGTAAAGTGCTCAAATATTACTTGTATAGTCTGATGAATCCCCCCACCCCCACATACCCAAATCAAGTCATACAATGCTGCCAGTATTCCAGAAAATTCTATCTTATCTTCTCCTAGTAAATACCCCCTAAAGCATATCATTACTTTGCATCTTTTTTCTCCATACATTACTTTTGGCTGTTTTTGAATTATTTTGTGTTTTGCTTTTTTTTTTTTTTTAATCAACATTGTGTTGGTGAGATTCACTATAATGCTGTTTGTAGCTTAAGTTTGTTCTTTTTTATTGCTACTTAATATGCCACTGTATGAATATAGTGAAGTATATTTACCTATTCTACTGTTGATAGATATTTGAATTAGTTCCAGTTCTTGGCTTATGAAAATAACTGCTGTGAATATTCTTATACCATTGTATACATGGCCAAAATTTTCCCCAGATGGTTATAATAACTTATATATATATACCATCAGTGGAGGAAAAATTCAAGTGTTCTCCATTTTCTTCAGTACTTAGTATTTTTAGTCTTTCATATTTTAGCCATCTTGACAGTGTGTAAGTGATATCTCATTGTGGTTTTTTTTTTTTTTAATTGTTTTGATGTGGGTCGCTTTTTAAAAAGTCTTTGTTGAATTTGTTACAGTATTGTTTCCATTTTATGTTTTGGTTTTTGGCCACGGGGCATGCGGAATCGTAGCTCCTCCACCAGGAATCAAACCTGCGTCCTTGCATTGGAAGGTGAAGTTTTAACCACTGAGCTGCCGAGGAACTCTCATCATTGTGGTTTCAATATGCATTTTTCTAATGAATATACCACTTTGCATTGAGCATCACTTTATGTGCTTATTGGTCATGTGGATGCCCCATTTTTGAAGTATCTGTCCAAGTGTTTCTCTCATTTTGAAAAGCTAGGTTGTGAGTTTTTTCTTATGGATTTATAGTAATTCTGTGGATAGTCTAAGAAAGAGTATTGTGTCAGGTATATGTATATGGCAAATAACTTCTCCTAGACTGTTAGCTGCTTCAAAAGTGTTCTCTCTCCAGCACTTTTCTCTCGTTGACACTGATGGTTATGAGGAATATTCCAGCCTTCCAATACTGAAATCCAACGGAAACAAGGACTCCCCAGTGGGGGAGAGGACANCAAATAACTTCTCCTAGACTGTTAGCTGCTTCAAAAGTGTTCTCTCTCCAGAACTTTTCTCTCGTTGACACTGATGGTTATGAGGAATATTCCAGCCTTCCAATACTGAAATCCAACGGAAACAAGGACTCCCCAGTGGGGGAGAGGACATTCTCACATTAGAGGTTATCCAGTGGGAAAGTGCACTTCCTGTGAAGCTGTCCCTGGCCCCCACTCCTCGTCTCCTTGCCTTGTGCTATGTCTGCTGGCACACACGTCACACTGCAGTGGGTGTTGTGTGAGTCTCTTATTGGACCGTGAGCACTGGGAGCCCCAGAATAGCTCTTCTTATCCATGCAGCCTCAACAACCTACTCGAGGCCAGGCGCAAAGTCTTTTTCGTTTTTACTCAAATGCCATATTTGGAGCAAGTAAATGAATGGGATGATTTTAAGCATGGAAGGGACATGACCAGATCTGCATTTTAAGTAGATAATTCTGGCAACAGTACGGAGAGAGAGGCTAGAGGTCTCAAATATTAAGTGGCAATTTAGATCACACTGGTTTAGACAGGAAAGTCAGAAAAAAATATGCTGAACAATAACAGCAAAGGTCTGCCTGTGTTTTTCTTCTACAGATGAGGGATGCACNCACACACACACACACACACACACACAGTATAATTTTTGGTGATCTTATGTCAACTCTGACAGATTCCCTCACTTCCTACAATTCCCATTTCAGTAAAACCAGAGGCCTGGGCGTCTGTAAATATTTAGGTATGTCTACAAATTAAAAACGCAGATTGAGAAAGAGATGTTGAAGTGACAGGAAGGAATGCAATTCTGGGAAACGTGTTATAGCTTAGACTAAGAAAAACTCATGGACTTCCTTGGTGGCTCAGACGGTGAAGAATCCACCTACAATGCTGGAGATGTGGGTTTGATCCCTGGGTGGGGAAGATCCCTTGGAGACAGGAATGGCAACCCACTCCAGTATTCTGGCCTGGAGAATCCCATGGACAGAGGAGCCTGGCTGACTTCAGTGCATAGCATCCCAAAGGGTCAGACATGACTTGGTGACTAAAGAACAGCAACCCGTAGTTTACCTTGACCTTGAAGTCTAAAGCCAGCTTCCTTTGCCCTGCGCTTTCGGCAAAGGTGTTTGCTCTTTGTAGAAGATGGTACGTAAACTGGAGTTCTAAGCCACCCTAGGGAGTTACTCATTTTTCCTTGGGTAACTCCCTTGTATACATCAGGTAGGTGTGTGAATTATTTTGTATTTCTCTTACTCATCCGTCTTGCATCACAAGGATGTCAGCCAGGAATGTCTACTCAAGGCAGTTCCTGAAATGGTCTTTCAGCTGTTACACTGGAAACCAGAACACACACCTGTGATTTGAGAAATCGAAATGTAAACGGGTGTGGGGATAGGATTTTCTTAAGTCCTGTAAAAAGTGGCTTCCCTGGTGGCTCAGAGGGTCGAGAATCCACCTGCCAATACAGGAGATGCGGGTTCGATCCCTGGAATGGGAAGATCCCCTGGAGGAGGGCTTGGCAACCCAGTCCAGTGCTCTTGTCTGGAGAATCCCATGGACAGAGGAGCCTGGTGGGCTGCAGTCCATTGCATTGTAGAGTCAGACAGAACTTAGGGACTAGAAATGCCTAAACCAAACAAAGCAAAGTTCCCTTCATACTAAAACTGAAGAGTTTCAGTGACGAAGCGAATGACTCCGTAAAGAGAATGAAGGGAAAGTTCACGGAACTGTCTGATTGCAGTGGATCGTATCTTTGGAGACGGAACCAGGGAAAACCCTCTGGTCATTTTAATTGTCTACGTTGCCCGGAGACAAAGCCTTTCTCTGGGAGAGTGACAGAATAGGGTCCGCTGATTGCATCCTGGCTTACAGCAGACAATTAAAGACCCCAACTACAGTTCCAAACTGTGTCGGTAGACCGGTGACCTAATTTGATCCCCGTTAATCAGCTGCACAAGACGAACCCAGGTTCCGGGACACATTTACACTGAAGGAAGGAAACTGAAGCAGGCCCCTCGAGGAACGGGCTGTTGAAGCCACAGAAAGGCAACAAATGGACAGAAAGCAGCAGGAGGCATCACTGAAGAGTGTGCTGATGAGGGAAAAAGTCGGGCCTCATTTCCTCTATCCATCCAGTTTCTCTTCAGCTCCTCCTAGCACTTCCCCACACNTAACTCGAGTTAGAAAATAAATCCCTTCTTGCTTTTGCATGCTGTGGTGAGTTGATCTGTTCGTCTATGCAGAGACCTGGACCCGGAGCATAACACAGAGTAGCAAGAAATAGAGACAGTCCTTGCATTGTGCTTTGACAAGTGTGACAAGTTGTGACCATATTTGGAGCTCCTATAGATTTGTTTGCATTCTACTTTCATAGAGCTTGTCCCAAATAATCCTTCCTCTTTCCCTAGACCACATGTCCATATTCACAGAAGTGTCAGAGCAAGGGGAAAGAGAGCTGTGTAGGAAAAGTTTGTGCATGCTGAGTCACTCAGTCATGTCTGACTCTTTGTGACCCCATGGACTGTAGCCTGTCAGGCTCCTCTGTTCATGGAGTTTTTCAGGCAAGAATACAGGACTGGGTTGCTATTTCTTAATCCAGAGAATATTCCTGACACAGGGATTGAACCCATGTCTCTTGCGTGTCCTACACTGGCAGGCAGATTCTTTACCACTGTGCCACCTGGGAAAAGTTTATTGATATATAATATGTAAAACAGATATCATAAAATGTGAATATACAGTCATATAAAATAATATACATACACATGAAATATAATAAATGAAAGAATATAAAAATGTTTTTAAAATCTAAAAGTTTAAAATCCCCAAATTTAAAGTCCAAAAGCAGAGGAATATTTTATTTTCTGAAACACAGTTTCTTCTTATGGACAATTTTTTTTAGAATTTGTCTTTATTTGTGTGTACCAGATCTGATGTGTGGCACACAGGATCTTCAATCTTCATTGTGGTGTGCAAGATCTTCTAGTTGCACCGTGAGCACTCTTAGTTGTGACATGTGGTCTCGTTCCCTGACCAGGGCTCAAACTTGGGCCCCCTGCATTGGGAGTGTGGAGTCTTAGCCATGGACCACCAGGGAAGTCCCTATGGACAAATACTTGAGGAGACTGTAAAGAGACTTATCACTCATCTTGACTGTATCACCCTTGTCAACTCTAAGATGGCTTTATATTAGGTTACCTCCTCAATTACAATTTATACATAGTCTGCTGTTGCTGCTAAGTCGCTTCAGTTATGTCCAACTCTGTGTGACCCCATAGACGGCAGCCCATCACNTGACTGTATCACCCTTGTCAACTCTAAGATGGCTTTATATTAGGTTACCTCCTCAATTACAATTTATACATAGTCTGCTGTTGCTGCTAAGTCGCTTCAGTTATGTCCAACTCTGTGTGACCCCATAGACGGCAGCCCATCACGCTCTCCCGTCCCTGGGATTCTCCAGGCAAGAACACTGGAGTGGGCTGCCATTTCCTTCTCCAATGCATGAAAGTGAAAAGTGAAAGTGAAGTCACTCAGTCATGTCCAACTCTTTGTGACCTCATGGACTGCAGCCCACTAGGCTCCTCTGTCCATGGGATTTTCCAGGCAAGAATACTAGAGTGGGGTGCCACTGCCTTCTCCCACACATAGTCACATGATCAGAAAAATTTGGTTTGCAAGTAAGTGTTCAGATTCCTTCAGACTGTAAACAATCATGTCTTTCCATCTTTCCATTCTAAGCATATACTAGGCGCTCAAATATTTGTTGGGAAGAAAAATGAATGTCTTTGGCATTTAAAAACACAGCCTTTCATCATGTTATATTATGCAAAAGTGATAAGACAAACTCTACCTGCAAAGAATCACACTTGTGCCCTCCCCAGGCAGAAGAAAAGGTAGAAAGGGCAAAGTCATGTAGGCAGATAACAGATAAAAATCAGTGAGCACTGAGGATCAGTGCACACGCGGTGGGGGAGGGTGTGCTTACAGCCTTCTGGTTGTCAAGCCTCTCCAGATCTTTGGCTCAAATTTGGGCAGGAAGGCAGTTCCAAGGGACACTTCAGGCCAGAGTGGGAAGCAGATGAAGAGAAAGGAGACTTGGTAGTGGTGGGACACAGGAAGACTGTAAAGTGGGAGAGAAGTGAATGGAAGGAACAAGGAGGTTAGAGGACAATAAAGCAGAAAGATTCCTATCTCAGCCTGTTATTTGAGCACCATCAAATATTTGCCCCTAGCCCATACTCTCTCCTGAACCTCAACTGCATTGCTTTCTAGACATATCAACCCTGAGGACAATAGACTCTTCAAAGTTGACAAGCATAACCCCAAATTCACCTTCCTCTGCTCTGACTCAGACCTGCATCTCTTATTGGGTTTGTTATACCTTTAATCTAAAAACTAAAGTCATCCTTGACTTGTTTGCTTTCACCCTGCCACACAATCCTGACGCTAGCTAGACAAGTTACATTTAACAGGCCAGGTGCACATTCTTCCACAAGACTGTCCTTACTTTAGATGTAAGCTACATGTTCAGGGGTTACTATGTCACATGCTAGAGAAAGCTGAGCACCCAAGAATTGATGTTTTTGAGCTGTGGTGTTGGAGGACTCTTGAGAGTCCCTTGGACTGAAAGAGATCAAATCCTAAAGGAAATCAGTCCTGAATATTCATTGGAAGGACTGATGCTGAAGCTCCAATACTTTGGCCACCTGATGTGAAGAACTTACTCATTTGAAAAGACCCTGATGCTGGGAAGATTGAAGGCAGGAGGAGAAGGGGATGACAGAGGATAAGATGGTGGGATGACAGAGGATAAGATGGTAGGATGACATTACCAGCTTCGAGTAAGCTCCGGGAGCTGGTGATGGGCAGGGAAGCCTGGCGTGCTGCAGTCCATGGGGTCAAAAACAGTCAGACATGACTGAGCAACTGAACTGAACTGACTGATGTCACACACACTTCTGACCAACTGACTGTAAATTGGAGGGTCTCCCATGACCTTTTCAGATTTGATCATTTGCTAGAATGACCCTCAGGAAAGTGCTATGCTTCTGATTACAGTTCATGATAAGAAGATAAAAATCAGGACCAGCACAAAGAAGAACTGCAGGTGAAGGCCCTAAATGTGAAGTTTCTGTATCTTCAGGATGCATCATTAGCCATGCTGCTGCTGCTAAGTTGCTTCAGTCGCGTCCGACTCTGTGCGACGCCACAGACGGCAGCCCACTGGGCTCTGCCATCCCTGGGATTCTCCAGGCAAGAACACTGGAGTGGGTTGCCATTTGCTTCTCCAATGCATGAAAGTGAAAAGTGAAAGGGAAGTTGCTCAGTCGTGTCTGACTCAGCGACCCCATGGACTGCAGCCTACCAGGCTCCTCCGTCCATGGGAGTTTCCAGGCAAGAGTACTGGAGTGGGATGTCACTGCCTTCTCTGATCACTATCCATAAAACTCACTAAAGTCTCAGTGTCCAGAGTTTTTACTGGTATTAGGGTTTCGTCAGAGAGGCATGTTTGCTGGACTCCTTGGCCATGTGATTGAAATAACTCGAATCTCTCTTCCCCTCCCCAAAGTTCAGAGGTCTAGCATATATCACTTGGCTCAAAGCCTCAACCTCCAAACTTCATGATTGGTCCTTCTGGTGTGGCCAGTCCCTATCCTGAAATTTTCTAGGGGCTCACCATAAGTCACCTTATTAGCATAACTCAATTGTGGTCCAAGGGCCCCACCATGAATAATAAAGACACTACTGTCACTTGGGAAATCCCAGACTTCAAGATTACCTGTAAGAAACTAGGGACAAAAGCCAAATTCTTCATTGTACAAGAGACCGCCGCTGCCAGTCCGTTACTAAGCAGTGCCAATCTCCATCCTACATATCTTTTCAATAGAGCTCCCTCATTCCATCCCCACTCTTTGAGGTCTTTGTAGGCTCTTCTGTGGACTATAGCCATAGTCTCTAACTGGTCACCTTACTCTCTCACCAAGCCATCCTTTGCTCTACTATCAGAACTGTAATTTAAAAAAATGTGCACTCAGATGTGCAGATGACACCACTCTAATGGCAGAAAGTGAATAGGAACTAAAGAGCCTCTGGATGAAGGTGAAAGAAGAGAGTGAAAAAGCTAGCTTAAAACTCAACATTCAGAAAATGAAGATCATGGCATCTGGTCCCATCACTTCATGGCAAATAGATAGAGTGACAAACTTTATTTTCTTGGGCTCCAAAATCACCATGGATGGTGACCGCAGCCACGAAATTAAAAGGCCCTTGGCTCCTTGAAAGAAAAGCTATGACAAACCTAGAGTTCAGTGTTTGGTATTAGTCTCTCAGTTGTATCTGACTCTTTGTGACACCATGGACTGTAGCCTAGCAGGTTCCTCCATGGGACTTTCCAGGCAAGAGAACTGGAGTGGGTTGCCATTTCCTTCTCCAGAGGATTTTCCCAACCTAGATAGCATGTTAAAAAGCAGAGACTTTGCCAACAAAGGTCCGTACCAGTAGTCATGTATGGATGTGAGAGTTGGACAATAAAGGAGGCTGAGTGCCCAAGAATTTATGCTTTGGTGCTGGAGAAGACTCTTTTTTTTTTTCTTTTTTCTTGAGAAGACTCTTGAAAGTCCCTTGGAAGGTCAAAGCAGTCAATCCTAAAGGAAATCAACCCTGAATATTCATTGAAAGGACTGATGCTGAAGCTGAAGCTCCAANTGGTGCTGGAGAAGACTCTTTTTTTTTTTCTTTTTTCTTGAGAAGACTCTTGAAAGTCCCTTGGAAGGTCAAAGCAGTCAATCCTAAAGGAAATCAACCCTGAATATTCATTGAAAGGACTGATGCTGAAGCTGAAGCTCCAATATTTTGACTGCATGATGCAAAGAGCCGACTTATTGGAAAGGATCCTGATGTTGGGAAAGATTGAGGGCAGGAGGAGAAAGGGGCAACAGAGGATGAGATGGTTGGATGGCATCATCAACTCATTGGATATGAGTTTGAGCAAAGTCCAGGAGATAGGGAAGGACAGGGAAGGCTGCAGTGCTTCAGTCCATGGGGTCACAAAGAATTGGACATGACTGAGTGATTGAACAACAGTAAGCCTAGGAAATTACATCAAGATGGTGGCATAAAAGGACGTGTGCTCATCTCTTCCTGTGAGAGTACAGAAATTGCAACTAGCTATTGAACAATCATGCACAGAGGGATGCTGGAACCCACCAAAAAGGATACCCCACTTCCAAAGACAAAAGAGAAGCCACAATAAGATGGTAGAAGGGGTGAAGTTATGATAAAATTAAATCTCACACCTGCTGGGTGGGCGACCTACAAACTGGAGAACAATAATAACCTAAGAAGTTCTCCCACTGTTGTGAAGGTTCTGAGCTCTATCTCCAGCTTCCCAGCCTGAGGATCCAGTAAGGGGACTATAAATCTCCAGGGAATCTGACTTTGAAGGTCAGTGGGATTTGATTACAGGAATTCCACAGGACTGGCTGAAACAGGCACTCTTGGAGGGCACAGGCAAAATCTTGTGTGCACCAGGACCCAGAGGGTTATCTCCTAGATGAAATAACAAGATAAAACCCCAGAAAGATAAGTGGAGATAGGCAATCTTCCAGAAAAATAATTCAAAATAATGATTGTGCAGATGATCCAGGATCTTGGGAAAAGAATGGAAGTGATGCAAGAAATGTTTAAGAAAGACTTAGAAGAACTAAGGAACAAACAAACAGAGATGAACAATACACTAGAAGGAATCAATAGAAGAATAACTTCCAGGATAAGTGACCTGGAAGACAGAACAGTGGAAAATCAATGCCATAAAATAGAATGTAGAAAAAAGAATGAAAAACATGAAGACAGCCTAAGAGTTCTCTGGGACAACATTAAACATATCAGCATTCACTCTATAGGAGTCTGAGAAGAAGAAGAGAAAGAGAAAGGACCAATAGCTGAAAACTTCCCTGACTTGGGAAAAGAAATAGTCAACCAAGTCTAGGAAGCACAGAGAGTCCCAGGCAGGATAACCCCAAGGAGGAATACATTGGGACACATAATAATCAGACTGGCAAAAGTTAAAGACAAGATAAAATATTAAAAGCAACAATGGAAAAATGATAAATAACATACAAGGGAACTCCCATCAGATTATCAGCTGATTTCTCAACAGAAACTCTACAAACTAGAAGGGGATGGCATGATATACTTAAAGTGATGAAAAGGAAGAAACTGCAGTCAACTTTACTCTACCCAGCAAGACTCAGGTTCATATTTGATGTAGAAATCAAAAGCTTTCCAGCAAGCAAAATTTAAGAGAATATAGCACTACCAAACCATCTTTACAACAAATGTTAAAGGAACATTTCTAGGCAGGAAACACAAGAGAAGAAAGAGACCTACAAAGAATAAACCCAAAATAATTAAGAAAATGGACCATACATATTAATAATTACCTTAATGTAAAAGGATTAAATACATCAACCAAAAGACATGGACTGGCTAGGTGGGTAAAAACATGTGCAGGTATACAGTTCTAGTTACCGCATCACTCCAGTTAACCCCCTAAATTGTGTGTAATTATTTTATAAAGTAAAAGTCACTCAGTCGTATCTGACTCTTTGAGACTCCATGGACTATACAGTCCATGGAATTCTCTAGGCCAGAATACTGGAGTGGGTAACCTTTCCCTTCNTGTGTGTAATTATTTTATAAAGTAAAAGTCACTCAGTCGTATCTGACTCTTTGAGACTCCATGGACTATACAGTCCATGGAATTCTCTAGGCCAGAATACTGGAGTGGGTAACCTTTCCCTTCTTCAGGGGATCTTCCCAACCAAGGGATTGAATTCCGGTCTCTGCTGTACAGGTGGATTATAATTGCAAGCCATAATGGAAACATGATTAGCCTAACAGTACACTGTAATTATCTTTTATCTTTTGTCTGGCTATTAACTGTGAAAACTTTTAATTTTGTGATTCAGTTCAGTTCAGTTGCTCAGTCATGGCCGACTCTTTGCAACCCAATGGACTGCGGCATGCCAGGCTTTCCTGTACATCACCAACTCCCAGAGCTTACTCAAATTTATGTCCATAGAGTCAGTGATGCCATCCAACCATCTCATCCTCTATTGTCCCCTTCTCCTCTTGCCTTTAATCTTTTCCAGCATCAGAGTCTTTTCCAGTGAGTCAGTTCTTGGCATCAGGTGGCCCAAGTATTGGAGCTTCAGCTTCAGCATCAGTCCTTCCAATGAATATTCAAGACTGATTCCCTGTAGGATAGACTGGTTGGATATCCTTGCAGTCCAAGGGACTCTCAAGAGTCTTCTTCAACACCACAGTTCA
>SJYV01025941.1:0-17037 GCA_006410875.1 Neotragus pygmaeus | reverse complement strand
CTAGTATTCTTGCCTGGAGAATCCCATGGACAGAGGAACCTGGTGGGCTATAGTCCATGGGGTTGCAAAGAGTCGGACACGACTGAAACGATAGCACATAGCGCAGCACAGACAAAGTATATATTTGTGTCTGTAATATCAGTCTTACCCATGTGTGGCAGTGTGATGGCATCTCTGTAAGTGTGTGTGGATATGTATGTTCTAAGGCCTACACTAGTGACAAAGTGACAATGCCATTGTCACCCTCTGAGTGACAGTCTGATGACAGTGAACAGGAACACCATTCCTGTTCCTCCAGCTACGTTGTATTTCATGGTGTGGGTGGTCACCATTCATTTACTCAGACCCCTACTAGAGGAAATGAGGTGTCTTCCAGTCTTTTGCTCTTAAAAAAAAAGGCTATGAATAACCATGTATAATACATATATCAAGGGAAATTCCCTGGCAGTCTAGTGGTTAGGACTCTGCACTTCCACTGCAGGGGAGGGGGGGTGCAATTCAGTTCCTAGTCAGGGAGCTAAGATCCTATATGCTGCATGGTATGGCCAAACAAAAACAACATATATCAAGTGCAAAGTTGTTTCTATGGGATAAAGTACCTGAACTGGGATTGCTAAATCAAAAGGTAGATACATTTATAATTCTGACAGAAATCGCCAAACTGCCTCCATTGGAAAGCAACTTGTGTTCCCATCTGTTCTTAAGTGTGTGTTTTATTTCTATTTATTTTTTTGGCTGCGTTGAGTCTTAGTTGGGGCACACAGGATCTTCATTGCATCATGCGGGATCTTTCCTTGCGGTGCACAGACTCTCCACTTGTGGTGCGCAGGCTCACTAGTTGCGGGGACATGGGCTTAGTTGCTCCGGAGCATGTGGGATCTTAGTTCCCTCACCAGGGATCGAACCTTCATCCACTGCAGTGGANATCATGCGGGATCTTTCCTTGCGGTGCACAGACTCTCCACTTGTGGTGCGCAGGCTCACTAGTTGCGGGGACATGGGCTTAGTTGCTCCGGAGCATGTGGGATCTTAGTTCCCTCACCAGGGATCGAACCTTCATCCACTGCAGTGGAAGGCAGATTCTTAACTGCTGGACTACCAGGGAAGTTCCCTACATGTGTGTTAATTGTGTCTGTATATAAAGACTGCCCCTGGGTGGCAGCTTAACTACATCCCTGGGACTGGCTCTGTGGGGGATGGTGTCTGGATAAAAGAGTGACAGCATCCGGGTGCATGTGTGGCTGTCTGCCCGTGGGTGACAGTGTGATTGTCTCCATGACCCCCTATCTTGGGAGGGAGTGATGCTTGTTGACGGCTATCTGTCCCTGGCCAGTGCCTGTTCCTGCAGATGGCTGCATGTCTCTGGAACCAGGATGGTTGGAGACAGCCCGGGGCTCAGGCTGGCCTCACTGCCTCGTGTCTCACGCCCACAGGGAGTCCGGACCTGGGGGCAGTGGAGCTGCGCATCGAGGAGCTGCGTCACCACTTCCGAGTGGAGCACGCGGTGGCCGAGGGCGCCAAGAACGTGCTGCGCCTGCTCAGCGCCGCCAAGGCTCCGGACCGCAAAGCCGTCAGCGAGGTGAGGGGCGGGGCGTCGACCCGGAGAGGTGGGGCTTCAGCAAGGGATGGGGACTCATGTTTCAAGTCGGACCCAGATGATTTGAGGGCTGGGGCTTCCGGGGAGGAGCTCCAGGTGGGACTTAGCCGGCCTGGGGGAGGGGCGTGCCGGATCCCGCCCCCAGCCCGGCCAGGCTTCTCCCACCCCAGGCCCAGGAGAAGCTGACCGAGTCCAACCAGAAGCTGGGGCTGCTTCGGGAGGCGCTGGAGCGGCGGCTTGGGGAGCTACCTGCTGACCACCCGAAGGGGCGGCTGCTGCGCGAGGAGCTAGCCGCGGCTTCATCCGCAGCCTTTAGCGCCCGCCTGGCCGGGCCGTTCCCCGCCACGCACTACAGCACCTTGAGCAAGCCTGCACCACTCACAGGTGGGTCCTGACATCTCCCGCGTCCTCCCCCGCTTCTGCCCCAAATCAGGACCCCACCCTCCTAGCTCTAGACTCCTGCTCCTCTGGAGCCCCCAGCCCCAAACCTGCAACTGGAATCTTCATTCTCCCCAGTCCTGGACTCCCATCCCACTGTCCCCTCCCTTCTCAATTCACCCCAACCCTGTAGCCCTGGGCCCCATTTCCCCACGCCAGACAGACCCTTGGACCCTAGACTTCCCACCCCACCTTGCCCTCTTAGAGACTCTTCCCCTTGTCTCCCATCCTTGATCCCTGGGTGGGGAAGATTCCCTGGAGATGGAAATGGCACCCACTCTAGTATTCTTGCCTGGGAAATTCCATGGACAGAGGAGCCTGGTCGTTGGTAGTCCATGAGGTCGCAAGAGAGTCAGACACAACTGAGTGACTAAACAACAGCAACAACAGTCCCATCCTCACTTTCCGCACCCCTCCCTGAAGGGTCCTGTCTTCTCTCCAGCCAGAGTCCTCGATTTCAGTCTCATAGTCCCTCACTCTCGGAATCCTCAGTCCTGAACCTCTGAGCCCCCTACCCCCAGACTAGCCAGCCCCTCCCTTCTTAGCTCCGTCAGCCACTACCGCCCCAGACCAGTCCTACCATCGACCCCAGCCTCAGTGTCAGATCTCAGACTAGCCTTCCGAATCCTACCCTGGACGCCCCCCCCAGTCCTACCTGGCTCACCACCGCCTGGACCTCCGGCCTGCACTCTGAACTGCTCTTCTGTCACTAAACCTCAGCATCTAGAGCCCTTCCCCAGACTGACCCACCTGTCCCCCTTGTCCCCTGTTTCTCTCTTCTGGGCACAGCCATCTCTGCAGCAGACCCTCTGCCTCACCCGGATTGTCCCTCACCAACTCCCCCTTGCACGCTGGCCACTTCTGCACATGCCCACTTCACCTGCATCCCTTGTCCTCCCCCAGATGTAACCCACCCCATGAGCCTGCCCCTCCCTCAGGGACCCTGGAGGTGCGTGTGGTGGGCTGCAGAGATCTTCCAGAGACCATCCCTTGGAACCCTTCACCTTCGGTGGGGGGGCCTGGGACCCCTGACAGCCGTACCCCTTTCCTGAGCCGCCCAGCCCGAGGTCTTTACAGCCGAACCGGAAGTCTCAGTGGCAGGAGCAGCCTCAAAGCTGAAGCCGAGAACACCAGTGAGTGGCACTGATGTCTGGGAGGGATGAGGTGGGGTTGGCTGGGAGTGGTTCCTGATTTCCCACATTGGTAACATTCTGAAAAAGTCGTTCATCACACTCATTAGGATGGATACCGTAAAACAGAACAAGATAAAATAACAGGTGTTAGGGAGGATGTGGAGAAGCTGGAAGGCTTCTACACTGTTGGTGGGAATGTAAAATTGTGTGGTCACCATGGAAAGCAGCATGGCAGGTCCTCACATAATGAAACATAGACCTACCATAGATCTAGTATTCCTGCTTCTGAACAATGCTCAAAAGAGTTGGAAGCCAGATCTCAAAGAGATTGGTATACACCCATGTTCATAGCAGCATTATTCACAGTGGTCAAAAGGCAGAAGCAACCCAGTGTCTGTTGATGGATGAATGGATAAACAAATTGTGGTCCATCCACACAGTGGATTCCAGAGAAGTCTATTCTATAGAAATGGATTCTATTCTATATAAATATATCTATAAGGATGGTAAATTTTATGTTACGAGTTTTACCACAATGTGAAAAGAAGTGAATACACAGTTTAAAAGTACGAGTAAAAGAAGAATAACACTAAAGTAACTGCCTGTGTTACCACCACCCAGGTCAAGAAATAGAATTCTCTGGATTTTTCAGCCTGAAAAGAGGACATTCTGAAACATGCTACAACATGGATGAACTTGAGTACATAAGTGAAATAAACCAGCTGTAAAATGACAGGCGGGCTTCCCTGGTGGCTCAGTGGTGAAGAATCCGCCTGCCAGTGCAGGAGACACGAGTTTGATCCCGGAGTTGGGAAAATTCCCCCGAGAAGGCAATGACAACCCACTCCAGTATCCTTGCCTGGGAAATCCCATGGACAGAGAAGCCTGGTGGGCTGCAGTCCATGGGGTCACGAAAGAGTCGGATGTGACTTAGCAGCTGAGCATGAGGGATACTTCTTGTCTTTTTGTTGTTGTTTAGTCACTAAGTTGTGTCCGACTCTTTTGCGACCCCATGAACTGTAACCTGCCAGACTCCTCTGTCCGTGGGATTTCCCAGGCAAGAAAACCGGAGCAAGTTGCCATTTCCTTCTCTGAGGGATCTTCCCAACTCGGGGATTGAATCCCTGTGTTCAACCCATGTGCCTCCTGCATTGGCAGGCAAATTCTTTACTACTGAGCCACCTGGGAAGCCAACAAGTAGTAGAGGATTCTACTTACACGAAGTGTCTACATGGGTTACGTTCATAGAGGTGGAAAGAATAGTGGTGGCTGGCTAGTGGTTGAGGGGGAGGCGAAGCGGGGAGTTATTGTTTACAGGGGACAGAGTTTCAGTTGGGAAAGATGAAGAGTTCTGGAGATGACGGTGGTGATGATTACACAGCAGTATAAACGTGCTTGGCACCACTGAGCTGTATACTTGATAATGATGGTAAATTTTATGTGAGTCTCACCACAATGTGAAAAGAAACGAATGCACACGTGTGAAAGTATGAACAAAAGAATGACAACAGAGTGACCGCCTGTGTTACCGCCACCCAGGTCAAGAGATAGAATGCTCTGGAAGCCCTCTCATGCCCCCTCCTCAATTCCAGCCCCTTCCTCTGCCCTAGAGGTAGCTACTCTCCTCACTCTTACCGCTGTCATTTCCTCGCTTTTCTTTGTAGTTTTAGCGCCCATGTACCATCTCAAAGCAATGCAGTTTAATTTGCCTGTGTTTGAACTGCACATATGTGGAATCATACAGAATGTGTTCCATGGTAACGGCTTCTTTTATTCAACATTGTGTGGGAGATTTATTCATACCGTTGCATGAAATTATACTTCATTCATTTTTAGCCCGGTTTAATTGTGTTAGATTGAGCCATATCAGCTTGCTGTATTTTTTTTTTTTTTAGGTAAAAAATAGTTGAATATAAGAGATTTCATGGTTTAGCTAATAACCCTATATTACCATGTATATGTTAACTCATAGGCAGATGTTTCTAGTTTAGAGCTGTTACGTAAGCATTTTATTTATGCATCTCCCAATGTATACTTGCTGGCATTTTTTTAGATTGAATACTTAGGAATATATTGCTGAAATTTATATATAGAATAAAAGTGAATTTGGATCCCTGCCTCACACCACACACCAAAATCAACTGGAGATGGATTGAAGGGCTTAATGTGAAAGCAGAATATCATAGGGGAAGAGAGGATTTCTTTATTAATAAGATATAAGAGATTACCATCCTCCCCAGAATCTCCTGACACCCTCCCCCGACCCCTGTTCCAGATGAGGTGAGCACTGTGCTCAAGCTGGATAACACAGTGGTGGGACAGACATCCTGGAAGCCGTGTGGCCCCAATGCCTGGGACCAGAGCTTTACCCTGGAACTGGAGAGGGTGAGTTAGGTGGGCGAGTGAGAGGGCTGGGAGGAGGAGGGGCCTGGGCCTCAGGCACCCCAAGTGACAGCCCTCTTCTTCCCTGAGGCACGGGAATTGGAGTTGGCTGTGTTCTGGCGGGACCAGCGGGGCCTGTGTGCCCTCAAATTCCTGAAGTTGGAGGATTTCCTGGACAACGAGAGGCATGAGGTGCAGCTGGACATGGAACCTCAGGGCTGCCTGGTGGCTGAGGTACAGCCTGACCCCTGTCCTGAGAAAATACTTTTTTTGTGTGTGGCTGTGCTGGGTCTCCGTTGCTGCTCAGGCTTGTCTTGAGTTGCGGCACATCTGGATTTCTAAATGCATTGGCTTTTCTTGTGGAACACGGGTTCTAGGGTGCATGGCCTTCAGTAATTGCAGGATACGGGCTCAATAGTTACAGCTCCTGGGCTCTGGAGCGCAGGCTTAGCAGTTGTGGCCCACGGGCTTAGTTGCTCTGCAGCATGTGGGATCTTCCCGGACCAGGGATCAAACACGTGTCTCCCGCCTTGGCAGGTGGATTCTTCACCGCCAAGCCACCAGGAAAGCCCAGAAAAATGCTTTTTGTGTCTCCTCCTCCTGGTTTTCTGGAAGGGGAAGATGTGTTTTCCCCTTAGTCTCTGAACCTTGATAGGAAAGTACATTTAATTAGTCCCATGATGCATGACTAAAGTTGGGATTGGTTTCATTCTGAAACAAAATATTAAAAAAAGAATAGGAAAATGTTGTCAAACAAGAAAAGAAAAGCAAAACCAAGCAACGTATGATGGGGATTGCTATGAGAGCCACAGCCGAGCAGAGAGATTCCTTCCCCAGTGCTGTCGGGTTAGGAGCCCGCCCCCACCCCTTGGCACTATGGACATTTGGGCTGGATACGTCTTGGTTGCAGGAATGCTCTATGTACTGTAGGGTGCTGAGTCACATCCCCGGTCCCCACCCATGGGATACCAGCAGCAACCCCGCACAAGTTGTGACAACCAAAAATGCCTCCAGACATGGCCAGCGGCCCCTCATTGAGAGCCCATAGTCTAAACGACATTCCTGGCTGACCCCTTGTCGCATGGCCAAGCCCTGTCCTAAGTGCTGTGCTGGCACTGACTTATAAATCCTCACAAGAACCCGTGCAGGAGGGACCGTTACTAGTTACGTTTGACAGAGGAGGAAAGTGAGACACAGAGAAATAAAGTCACCGGCCCCCTCATTTAACCAGAATTATTCTAGAAATTTTTAAAATTTGCCCTTAAGATACTAATGTACCCTGTTTTATGTATCGGGCTGAACAGGAAGTTCGTTTGGGTATTCTCATAAGATCTTATAGAAACTCGAAAAAACTTTTTGGCCAATCCAACACACAGACAGACACACAGACAGACACACAGACACACACACACACACAGCTTCTCATAAGATCTTATAGAAACTTGAAAAAACTTTTTGGCCAATCCAACACACACACACACACACACTCACTCACTCACTCACTCACTCACTCACTCTGCTTCCCTGGTAGCTCTGATGGTAAAGAATCCTGCAATGCAGGAGACCTGGGTTCAATCCCTGGGTCAGAAACATCCCCTGGAGAAAAAAATGGCAACCCTTTCCAGTATTCTTGCCTGGAGAGTTCTATGGGCAGAGGAGCCTTGTGGGTTACAGTCCATGGGGTCACAAAGAGTCAGACACAACTGAGTGACTAACACTTTCATTCACGTGTGTGTGTGTATACACATATGTATGTATGTATGTATAGATATGTCTCCCCATCTCCTTAACCCTAGGGGAAAATTCTTTTTTTTTTTTTTTCATTTTGCTGCTTGCTTAGATTTTTTTTTAATTTATTATTTATTTTGGCTTTGCTGGGTCTTCATTGCAGCTCTCAGGCTTCTCTAGTTGTCGTGCCTGGGCTCTAGAGTGCTTGGGTTCAGTCGTTGTAACTTGTAGACTTGATTGCCATATGTGGGATCTTGGTTTCCTGACCAGGGATCAAACCTGGGCCCCCTGCATTGAGAGTGTGGAGTCTTATCCATTGGACCACCGGGAAAGTCCCCACCACTTGCTTAGTTGTTTAAATACCAGTTTTCTTTGCGAAAAAATCAGACCATGTGAAAAAGATCAGAAATGTGAAAAAGAAACAGAACTCCCAGTGTGTGCATGCTAAGTTGCTTCAGTCATATCCTACTCTTTGCAATGCTATGGACTCAAGCCCACCAGGCTCCTGTGTCCATGAGATTCCCCCGCCGAGAATACTGGAGTGTGTTGCCATGCCCTCCTCCAGAGAATCTTCCTGACCCGGGGATCAAACCTGCAGCTCTTATGTCCCTGGCATTGGCAGATGGGTTCTTTACCACTAGCTCAACCTGGGAAACCCTAATATAAAAAATTCCCAGTGCACAGTATTAAAAAAAATGGCTGTATAATTAACTCTGTTTTCAGAAATGGGTTAAATATTAAGAGAATCATTGGGTTCAAGTGAGTTTAAAGATTAACCTGAAAGAAGATTTTCCTTGGCTGTGAAAGTCATTCACTTGTGTCTGACTCTCTGCGACCCCATGGCCTATAGTCCATGGAATTCTCCAGGCCAGAATACAGCCTATCCCTTCTCCAGTGAATCTTCCTGACCTAGGAGTCGAACCAAGGTCTCCTGCATTGTAGGTGGATTTTTTACCAGCTGAGCTACCAGGGAAGCCTATAGATACCAAAAGTCTACGTTACTCTGAGTTTTCACTAGAAAATGCTTTCAAAAATTTAAAACATTAGTCACTTTTCAGTAATTTCTAACTAATTCACTAATTCCTAAAAATATCTTAGAAAAATTCTTGAAATAGTCAAAGGCTATCTTACTCTCTGGGTGAAAATTCTTACATGATCTCGTAATCCAGGACCACAGAAGGAAAGGAGCAGAGAAGAGCTGACTTCACATGGCAGGGCCATGCAATTATTCTTCCGTTAGGAAGACTGTCCAAAACCCAAGTGGATAATAGTGGTGGGTGGCCAGGGGTAAGAGTTCTGAGGCAGTCCTGCTTGTCTTCAAGATTTACTTACTATTTTTTTTAAAGAAAGATTGTTGTTTCTTTTTAAAAAAGTGTTATTTTTCTTTTTGTCTTGGCTGAGTCTTTGTTGCTGCTCGGGCTCTTCTCCAGTTGCGGCGGGCAGGCTTCTCATCGCCGTGGCTTCTCTAGTGACAGAGCGCAGGCTCTGGAGCACTGGCTCAGTAGTTTGGGCTCACGGGCTTAGCTGCTCGGCAGCATGTGGGATCTGCCTGGATCAGCAATTGAATCTGTGTCTCCTGAATTGGCAGGCGGATTCTTTGCCACGGGAGAAGCCCCCAAGGTTTACTTATAACATTCTCTTTTGTTCTCCCCAAAGCGCCATCCTGTAGAACCTTCTGCAGTTCTGTTGTCTATGAACCTACAATAGTTGAGTTCTGTCGTAGATGGAATTGTTCCGTGTCTGTGTCCTCCTCTATAGTAGCCTTTAGCCACTTGAAGTCTGGCTAGTGTGACTGGGGGACTGACGTTTTCAGTCAGCTTACATTTTACTTCATTTCAGTAGCCACACGTGGCTAGAGGTGACCAGATCGGGGATACCCATACAGTCACACGGTTCTATGACTTCAACACCTTCCAGAAGATGTGATGCAGTTGGGAGAATTCCAGGAGACCAGTGGTTTCCCCACTTGAGTGGACACCAGCATCATCACCTGGAAGGCTTGCTAGAACACACACTGCTGGGCTCCACCCCCAGGGTTTCTGATTCAGTGGGTCCAGGGTGGGTGGAGGTACTGAGAATCTCCCTTTCCAGCAGGTTCCCAGGTGATGCTGGTCTGTGAGCACAGGTGGGGAGGTGGGACGCTAAAGGAAGGGTAGTTCCCATTTGCCGGAGTCGTCCGTAGGTCTTGTTGGATCAGAGCTGATCCCCACCCCTAGAAGAGGGCCTGCTTGCCTGCTTGCTTCTTGCTTTTCCAGGGTGGCTTTCAAGAGGTGGTCCTGTCAAAGGATGGATTGGCTTTGGGACCCCTTAATATGCTGCATGGTACTCTGTGGTTGGATGCGATGCCACAGTGACTGGAACCCCGGAAACGTACGGGTGTGCACGCCTGTGACCCTGAGGCTTCCCCCAGCGAGATGCTAGAGGAGGGCCAGGGTCCTCACGCCAGCCCCTCCCCTCAGGTCACCTTCCACAACCCTGTCATTGAGAGGATCCCCCGGCTCCGACGACAGAAGAAGATCTTCTCCAAGCAGCAAGGTGAGGGGGTGAACTGGGGCAGGGCAGAGACCAGGGGTGCCATGCGGGTCATGGGGGCTAGCATCCACCTCGCCGCTGCCCCTCCCCAGGGAAGGCATTTCAGCGTGCTAGGCAGATGAACATCGACGTCGCCACCTGGGTACGGCTGCTCCGCAGGCTCATCCCCAACGCCACAGCCACTGGTACCTTCAGTCCGGGGGCTTCACCAGGACCTGAGGCTCGGTCCACAGGGTAAGCGGGGGGCGGGGCCCTGGGAGGCCCACTGCCCCTGGCTGCTTTCCCGGGTGCCAGGCCTTAGATGCGCCCTCCTTCCTTGTGCCGCAGTGATGTATCTGTGGAGAAGCTGAACCTTGGGGTGGAGACAGACAGCTCACCCCAGAAGAGCCCTCTGGGTCCTCCTTCCAGCCCATCCAGTCTGGTGAGCACCCCACCTTGGCCCAGCTCGAGTGCTGAGCTCTCGCCAGGAACTTCCTTGATCACACAGCTTATCTCTGCCAAAGCTAGGGTCTCATTTTCTATCCCAGACAAACACATGAGCTTGGGAGCCAGGCCACCTGGGCCCCACTCCTGCTCTGTTGCCTCCTGTCTGTGTGACCCATGCCAAGCTGCTTCACCTCTTGGCGCTTAGCACACCACCCTGTAAAACGATCAAGTTTAAAACTCATGTCGATGACAGGAGTCAAGTTAGTGGTTTCCTCCGGGCAGTTTATTGACAGGAGAGCGGACTCAGGAGAGCCTGCCAGCATGATGAAAATGTTCTGAAGCTTGATCTAGGTCAAAGGGCAAGTACACTTTTTCTGGAAAGGACCATATCGTCAGTATCTTCAGCTTTGTGGGTCAGACGGGTCACAGTGATGACTCGTCAATACTACTCTCATAGAGAGCAACATGTAATACAGACATGAAGGGGTGTGGCTATGCATTGGGGAAACCTTACTGAGTGTCATATCCCTTTCAGGAATCATGAGCTATTTTTCTTCTTTTTATTTTTCTCCTCAACCCTTTAAAAACATAAAAATGATTCTTAGCTTACAGACTGTACAAAACACGGAGTTTACCAACCCCTGGTCTAGCTCACAGGCATCTGGGTAGACACATATGTAAGAGCTGGTCCCATTACCTGCCCCACTGAATGCATTTATACCTCATTTTCTAAAAAATGGCAGCAATAATAATATGTGCTTCATGGCATTAAATGAGATCATTAAATAGATGAATTTGGCCAAAAAAAAAAAAAAAATCCAAAAGTTGAATAACATTGAATGCTGGAGAGGATGCGGGAGAACAGGCAGGCAGTCAGTGGGAGGCATATGAATCACTACATCTTGGGAGGGCAAGCTGGTTGAGTTAAAAATGGTATTATCTTGACCTAGATGTTCCACTTCTGGACATCTGTGATGGCCATTCACATACATGCACAAAAAAATGCTTGCATGAGTATGAAGTACATCTAGAAAGGTACCCATGATATCATTAACAGCAGCTGGCTCTGGGGAGAGCAGCAGGGGCAGGGAAAAACTATTTCCTACTGTATACCTGTTTGCACTGATTGAGCTTTTAAAACTATCTCTATAATGGGGAATGATGGACCAGTAGGTAAATTTTCTCCAACTTAAATTATTAATTTTGAATCTTTTTATATATTCATATGATGTAAAGAATTAGGTTGTTCCATAAGGCTGTTACCAGTAAAGGCAATAAGGTAGAAGTATTGGAGCTTCAGCAATAGCCCTCCCAATGACTGCTCAGGGTTGATTTCCTTTAGGATTGACTGATTTGATCTCCTTGCTGTCCAGGGGACTCTAAAGAGTCTTTTCTAGCACCACAATTCAAAGGCATCAGTTATTCAGCGCTCAGTCTTCCTTATGGTCCAGCTCGCACATCTGTATATGACTCTTGGAAAACCCACAGCTTTGACTATACACAGACAAGAGGTCAGATTGGAGATGGATCATATCCATTGTGGTTATGGGTTATTGTACTCTGACCTCCTCTCTCTGTCACAGAGTTCTCCGATCCAGGCAGCTACTACCACTCCGGAGCTGCCTTCAGAGACCCAGGAGACGCCAGGCCCCATGCTGTGCAGGTGACACCCCTCCCCTGGCCACCACCCACCACCCCTGCCCACTGTCCCTTCCCCACCAGTCCTGTCTTTCTGCAGCCCTCTGAGGAAGTCATCCCTGACCCTCGAGGATTTCAAGTTCCTGGCAGTGCTGGGCCGCGGTCACTTTGGGAAGGTGAGGTGTGGGGGGATAAGGAGTTGGGGGGCTGGGGGTCCACACCTCAGGTCCTTAGACTGGCCACTGAGGTCACCCGTGACCACTGTGGTTTCAGGTGCTGCTCTCTGAATTCCGGCCCAGTGGGGAGCTGTTCGCCATCAAGGCTTTGAAGAAAGGGGACATTGTGGCCCGAGACGAAGTGGAGAGGTGGGGAGCCTGCTCATGCCCTCTGAGAACGTCAGTCTTCTCTTCCAGAAAGTGGGAGACCAAGCACTCCCTTCCTAGGAGCTGCTGTGAGAATGATTCATAACAATCATTCCTATTTACTAAGCTAGTTGTCGTTGAGTTGCTAAGTCGTGTCTGACTCTTTTGCGACCCCGTGTAGCCCACCAGGCTCTTCTTTCCATGGGATTTCCCAGGCAAGAATACTGGAGTGGATTGCCACTTCCTTCTCCAGGGGATCTTCCCGACCCAGGGATCGAACCCAGGTCTCCTGCATTGCAGGTAGTCTCTTGCATTGCAGGCATATTCTTTTACCGACTGAGCCACCAGTATTTTATGACTTTTANGCAAGAATACTGGAGTGGATTGCCACTTCCTTCTCCAGGGGATCTTCCCGACCCAGGGATCGAACCCAGGTCTCCTGCATTGCAGGTAGTCTCTTGCATTGCAGGCATATTCTTTTACCGACTGAGCCACCAGTATTTTATGACTTTTAGGAAGCACCCAGCATGTCGTTTACATTCCTCTAAGAGGTCAACACTGTTATGGTCCCAGTTCTGACGGCACAGAGAAATTGGGCAAATTGCCCAAGGTCACATAGCCAGTAAGCAGCAGATCTGTGATTTGAACTTAGGGACTTGGGTTCTGAAGCCTGTGCTATTAATGGTGCCATGTACTGACTCTGCTTTGGGGTCAGGACCCTGAGTTCAAATCCTGCCTCTGCTACAGATATGCATAGAAATCTTAGCGTGTTCACTTTACCCTCCGAACCTCAGCCTCCCCATCTATAAAAGGGGAGTAAGCCTTCCTTGCAGGGTTGCTGGGTGGATTGAATGGGAGGATGCCTCTAAATCATTCTGCAGAGTGCCTTGCATCCTGTAAATGCCCAGTAGAGGCACTGAGATAGTCCCAGTCCTCTTGACATCCTTTTATTAACCAGGAATCCGACTTAGACAGGCTTAAGCAAACAGAGGAATTTATTGCTCTGGATCAGAAAAGTCCAGGGGTGGACTACCTTCAGGCATGGCTGTATCCAGGTGCTGAGTTGACGTCTCTCACTTCTGCTTTTATCTGTGTGGGCTTTGCTTGTACTCCTCTCATAGGGTCAGAGATAGCTCCTACTTTAGCACTTTAAGGCTCATCTGCTAGCTTTGGCCCTTCTCCCTTATTCATTCCAGCAGAAATCCTGAGTTTGAATCCATTGGCCTGGCTTGCCCATTCATGAACCAATTCCTGGCCTGGGAGATGGGGTGCTCTGAAGGGAAGTAACAATTCCCCTAGTGGTTTCCCAAAAGGAAGTCAGGGACTGTTCTTAGGACAATGGATGGATTCTGGGTGCCTCTTGAGCAGGTTCAGACGCATTAAGCAACTTGCCCAAGTGTGCACAGCCATTCAAGGCCCTTGAGCAAACGTCTGATGATTGAAGACTAGGGAATGCCGGAAGTCAGGGGTAGTGAGCTGCTGCGTTCTCTGACATCCCCCTCCCTGCCCCGCCCAGCCTGATGTGTGAGAAGCGGATCTTGGCAGCTGTGACCAGCGCGGGACACCCCTTTCTGGTGAACCTGTTTGGCTGTTTCCAGACACCAGAGCATGTATGCTTCGTGATGGAGTACTCAGCTGGCGGGGACCTGATGCTGCACATCCACAGCGATGTGTTTTCGGAGCCCCGTGCTGTGTGAGCCTGGCACCCTGCCTCCCCACACCTCCTGGAGTTACGGGGGACTGCGGGGGGCTTTTGACAATGTGGGAGTCTTCTGTGACCCTCCTACCTTGCCTGGAGACCCGGCTCCCTCATACCAGCCTCTCTCTGCAGCTTTTATTCGGCCTGTGTGGTGCTGGGGCTGCAGTTTCTCCACGAACACAAGATTGTCTACAGGTGTGTGTGCATGTGTGTGTGTGCGTGCATGTTCACGCCTGTGGCTCGTGCATCCATGCACATGCCCGCTCTGCCCACTGGCGGGCCCTCAGGCTTCAGGCAGAACCCACATCCCCACTCATCCCTCCTTACATTCTTCCACCCCGTCTCACAGGGACCTGAAGTTGGACAATTTGCTTCTGGACACCGAGGGCTATGTCAAGATTGCAGACTTTGGTCTCTGCAAGGAGGGTGAGGGGCGGGGTTTGGATCTGAGGGGCTGACTTCTGGGGTTCAAACAGAGAGGGGAGGTAATGGAGCCCCCCAGCCCCACCTGGCTTACCCCTGCTGGGTTCCTAGGGCTGGCTGTCTAGACCACCCCATGCTGGGCTGGGCTAGAGTTGTGACCTCCCTCATAACCTTATGTGGCCTTCCTGCTCCCCCAGGGATGGGCTATGGGGACCGGACCAGCACTTTCTGCGGGACCCCAGAGTTCCTGGCGCCTGAGGTGCTGACGGACACATCGTACACTCGGGCTGTGGACTGGTGGGGACTGGGCGTGTTGCTCTATGAGATGCTGGTTGGTGAGGTGAGATCCCAGGCGGCTCCACCATGCCTGTCCCTGGTAACCTGCGTGTGTGCTGGTGAGGTGGGAGGGTTGTTTAATCACTAAGTCATGCCCAACTCTGTGACACTGTGGACTGTAGCCTGCCAAGCTCCTCTGCCCATGGGATTTTCGAGGCAAGAACACAGGAGTGGGTTGCCATTTCCTTCTCCAGGGAATCTTATGACCGAGAGATTGAACCCACGTCTCCTGCATTAGCAGGCGGGTTCTTTGCCGCTGATCCAGTAGGGGAGCCATTAGTGGGAGGGTGTCAGATTCAATCATAGACACTATGGGCTGTCTGATTGAGGACAGGTAGCTCTGCCTCCTTGGCCTCAGTTTCTGCATCTGTAAATTGGGGTCCTTCCCCTCCCAAGTGAGCCGTGTCAAAGTACAGCTGGAGCCCTGAGTGAATGGAACCAGGTGCGGTATGGTCAGAGGGGCCTAATTCATCCAAGCTCTCCTTGTCCCAGTCCCCATTCCCAGGGGATGACGAGGAGGAGGTATTTGACAGCATCGTCAACGATGAGGTTCGCTACCCCCGCTTCCTGTCAGCTGAAGCCATTGGCATTATGCGCAGGGTAAGGACCCCTGCCCAACTCGGGGTGAGCCAGGGGACGTGACCCTGGGGCTGGGAAGGGGAACACTGACACGGAACTCCCTCCACCCAGCTGCTGCGGAGGAATCCAGAGCGGAGGTTAGGATCCAGCGAGAGGGACGCCGAGGATGTGAAAAAACAGCCTTTCTTCAGGGTGAAGTCTCCCACCCCCAGGACCCATTCACCCATGCCCAAGACCTAGTGGCTTCACTTGCAACGTTGTTACCTCTCCTCAACACCCACCTGCCTTTGCTTCCTCGCATTTACCCCCACTGACCTTCCTACACCCACCCAAGTCAACTGCAGGCCTGTGGGGGGCGCTGCTCTGTATATGAGCCCAGACGTCCCCCCTCCCCATACACTCATACTGAGCCCTCAGCATGCCCACCCCCCATCTCGGTCGTGTGACTATGTTGATTCTCAAAGAAGCAGACTCAGGTCGCTAGGAGCAGACCCTCCTGTGGTCTGCCCCATGCCTCCCCTGGTGACCTCTCCCCCTCCTCTTCCTGCAGACACTGGGCTGGGATGCCCTGCTGGCCCGGCGCCTGCCGCCGCCTTTCGTACCCACGCTGGCCGGCCGCACTGATGTCAGCAACTTCGACGAGGAATTCACAGGGGAGGCCCCCACGCTGAGCCCACCCCGCGACGCAAGGCCCCTCACGGCCACAGAACAGGCGGCCTTCCGGGACTTCGACTTTGTGGCCGGGAGCTGCTAGCCCCCTCCCCCGACCCTGCCCTCACCGAGCTGTTAGTAGTTTTTAAAAAGGCCTTTGGGGTTTGCCCCACCCATGCATCCTGTCTCTTTTTGCGCACAGTTATGATGGGGGTGGGGAGGAGTGCTTGGAGGTGGGAAGAGTTGGGAAGGAAAGCAATGGGTGACTGGGGTGTAGGGAGTGATGGGGAGATGCCCTGGTCGGGGGTCATATGAAGAGGGGCCAAGGGATGGTGGAGACTCAGGCCTGTGACTGGTGGAGAGCCTACGTGGGCTGCAATGGGAGAGGGTTCAGAGTTGTGTAGAGAGGCCCGTGATGGGGCGTGGTTTGTGGGTAGGGACTTGGGGTTGTGTTGGGGGAGCCCAGGGTCACGATGAGCGATGAGCGAATGGTTGTGCGAGTCATTCCTGATGGCGGCAGGGGCGACTAGCGTCCCCAGACCCTCTTGCTCTGCTCCCAGCGGAGCTCCCCGGGACTGCAACCATGGCGTTTTGCGCATGCTCCCGCGACTCCCGCTCTGCGTCTCTATGCCCTCGCGTGGCAAGTTCAAGAACTGCACACCCCGGAGGCGTACACAGCGCCTCTGCCGCCTCCGCGCGGCCACCAGGGTGCTGCAGACCGGAGAGGACCCACCGCCTTGGACTTGTCCGCAAAAAGATTTCATTCCCCGAAGTCTCTGTGCTGCGGACCGGAGGCCGGTCCCGGGTGGTCTGGCTTAGACGCTGGGTGTGCCTAAAAGGAACTGAGGCCACTGTGCCGAGAACTGTGCAGCGAGCTGGCCTCCCAAGTGCTCCTGGTTAGGCCCAGCCCTCCATGGCTGCCCTTGATGCCTGCCCTTGAAGGCAGCAGGCGAAGCAGTTGGCGAAGCACTGCTTGGCGCAGCAAGATGTACACCCAGGGGTCCAGAATCTGGTTCCACGAGGCGAGGCGTACGGCCAAAAACAGCGGCCGCTGCAGGGAGCTGGAGCCCCAGCCTGCGACAGCCAGCACCACCACCACCTGCGGGAAAAGGT
>SJYV01025937.1:0-18621 GCA_006410875.1 Neotragus pygmaeus | reverse complement strand
CACTTGGCCTATTCCAGGGCCTGTGCATCAGCTTCCCTGCCTCCCACACCATGTCTGGGAAGGGCCTCCTATAACTTTTGATGTGGGACCTAGGGAGATGCTGTCAGAATGAAGTGAGTCAAAACAAACTTGGAACTCCACACCTGGAGTCAGGCACATTGTAGAGACTGGAGAAGGTGTACAAGGGAGAGCCGATTTGGAGGAAGGGAGAATACACAGGGAAAAGGTCAAATGAGAGGTATGTGGGGAATCTGGAGCCAGACTCCATAATGGCGGGGTGCACAAACAACTTGTTCTTGGGCAGTGATCTTACTACATTTAAAGCTTAGTACACTCCTACAGTATAAAGTGTTTTCCCATATACTTCCCAAATCTCTAAAAGCACAAAGGCAGAAGGCCTAGAGGAAGTGAAAATCAAGAGATTCTTATCATGCCTCTCCCCAGAAACTGGAGAAATATCAGAAAAGAATATTTTAGAATTCTAAGTAATGGGATTTTCTTTCTTTTTTTTTTTTAAGTGAAAGTGTTAGCTTCTGTCTGACTCTTTGTGACCCTGTGGACTGTAGAGCACCAGGCTCCTCTGTCCATGGAATTCTCCAGGCAAGAATGCTAGAGTGGGTTGCCATTCCCTTCTCCAGTGGATCTTCTTGACCCAGGGAACAAAACTGGGTCTCCTGCATTGCAGGCAGATTCTTTACCATCCGAGCCACCAGGGAAGCCCCATAATATTCATAATTGAAAAGTATACAAATCCTAGGTGTATATTCATAAAGTGAGGAACCCTTTATAATCAGTACTCATAGTTTTAAAAAATGAGTCTCACTAGCATCACAGAAGCCTGCTTTGTGCTCCCTTCTAATTCCTACCAGGGTAGTCATTTATTTCTAACACCATAGCTTGGTCTTGCGTCTTTTTGAACCTTGCTCAAATGCAAACCCAAATTTGGGGCCAGGTTTCTCTCATGCATCCCTTTGTGAGATTCTACAAGCCTTGGAGTTTTTTTGAAAATTAAGGCGAAGACCCCTGATAGCTATGGCTTTGTTTCCCACTTGGCTGTGAGGGCCCAGACTGTGCTTTATTCATCTTTGTCTCCCCAGCACNCAGGTTTCTCTCATGCATCCCTTTGTGAGATTCTACAAGCCTTGGAGTTTTTTTGAAAATTAAGGCGAAGACCCCTGATAGCTATGGCTTTGTTTCCCACTTGGCTGTGAGGGCCCAGACTGTGCTTTATTCATCTTTGTCTCCCCAGCACCTGGTGCAATGCCTGAGATCATGATAAAATAGTACCATCTCTTTTTATCCACCATGCTATTGCTGCTACATTGCTTCAGTCGTGTCTGACTCTGTGCGACCCCATAGACGGCAGCCCACCAGGCTCCCCCATAGGACTGACTAAAAAGCCAGCCTTTTATCAGTCCATTATAAATGTGTGTAGATTCTTAGATGGCAAAATTATTTTTAAATGTTAACTTATATCTCTAATATTGCTACTGACATCTCAATCCATAAATGCCAATCTTTAGTATATAATCTATACATGCCTGTTTTTCTTTGTCTATTTAGCTTTTATTGAGAGAGAAGATTCTTAGTTTTTCAACCAAGAGTCTGAAAATAGTATTAAGTGATGAAAAGGACCTAGTGATGATGTGATAGGGAAGGAAGATACTCTGATTTCTAATATGAATATAGCAAATTGTGAGAAAGAATGAATATTACAGAAGGACTGAATTTTCAACAATCTCTTTTTACCAATGTACTTGTACCTGCATAAATATAAATATATATATATATATTTTTTTTAATACAGTTTGCTTAGTTACAACTGTAGACCACAATGAAATTATAGATTTAGGGATTTTGATATCATGTTTATCAAAGATAAAATCAAATGTTATAAATTTAAGCAAAGAACACCAAAGTTAATCAAGATTTTACAGTGACTGTAACTACTAATTATAATTATAGTTTGTTTTGTCTTAGTAGAAGCTATATAAGGGCTTAAAGATCATGGAGACATTGTTTATAAGTTTTTTATTTTTCTATAATAGAGAACACGGTCTAACATGATTGCCATGAAAACCCATTGTCTTCATTATTGTAAGTTTAATAGTAGTGCTGACTAAAATGTATATAGTTATAACTTAGATATAGTAATAGCAGTAGCATAATAGAATGCTAATGACTATATAATAATAGCATAACTAGTACTTATTAAAGATAAGGCGATGGCACCCCACTCCAGTACTCTTGCCTGGAAAATCCCATGGATGGAGGAGCCTGGTGGGCTGCTGTCCATGGGGTTGCTAAGAGTTGGACGCGACTGAGTGACTTCACTTTCACTTTTCACTTTCATGCATTGGAGAAGGAAATAGCAACCCAATCCAGTGTTCTTGCCTGCAGAATCTCAGGGACAGGGGATCCTGGTGGGCTGCCATCTATGGGGTCACACAGAGTCAGACATGACTGAAACGACTTAGCACTACTCATTATGTGCCAAGGATAATTTATATACTTGTATATACAGTACTTGTATATACAGTATATACAGTACTTTATATACTGTATGTTAAAATTAAGTATTTATATATTAACTTAAATATTGACATATTTAATCCTATACAGGCCTATGAGGTAGGAACTTTATCTCCATTTTACAATTAAGATGACTGAGCCTCTTAGAAATTAATAAACAAAATCATATACTAGAGGCAGAGCCAGAATATGAATTCAAGCTTTAGATTCTATGGTTTTAACCACTATGCTATTCTGCTGCTAACTAAACTAAAGCAAGATTTTTCTCATTGGTATCTAGCTTTTTATGAGAAGACTTCAACAGGATTCTCCTAACCACATGTCTCTTTTATGTGAACCTCATGGAATCCTGGCAGATAATGTATAAAAAGTCTGGAAGGAGGGGCAGAGAAGAGGAAAAATGAAGAACAGGCAGATACTTCTGAGTTGGACTCGGAAGGCAGGGTAAAGGAAATGGAAAGTGCAGATAAGCCAGGTAAGTGTCTTAGGCAGTGTGACTCTGGGTACCAGCCCCAGCAGTAAGAAGATAATTCTGAACATGCCTCCCAGAAGAAGGGATGCGAAAATTGAATAATTATTAATAATCTAGTCTCAAATATTAATTGTTTCCACAACAACATAGATATTAAGTCTTTGCTTGGCTATCAGATCATTAGAATGAACATTAAAATATTAAAAATTAATACAACCACATTAATTTTTTTAAACAAGAGATTAAGTCACTCTAATGATCTTAAACATTAGAATGAAAACTGAAAAATTAATAAAACTAAGTGACCAATTCTGGGGTGACCATATGATGAATGAATTACTAATCAAGAGAAGTGAAGAAATCCAATTACAGAAAAGAGATATATACTCCAAAGTGCTGGTCTATATATCCAAACTGCAGTTCTGTCCCTCCATCTCTCCCCACACTTCTATTCCTTTCTGCTTTAGAAACAATGCTGGTAAAGAATTTAATTTCTTGGGCAGTACATCTTGGAGTTAACTTATCTGAGACTCTCACCAGGGCTTCTAAGACCCATATGTATAAGTTTATTAATTGATATTTTATCATTAAAGAAAGATATATTATTAATTAAACTAAACTAGATGTTACAACGAAGTCCCAGACCTCCCAAATCCTGTGTGGAATTAATAATACATTAACACTTTTAGGTAATAAACACAAATTGGAAAAGTGACTCCATGTCCCAAGACACATATGTGGAATCACTTATGCAACATTAATGAGCATGTAATTTATTCAAGACAAGAATTCTTAGATGTTATTCTGTATCTTTATGTAGTTTGCCATTATGTGATTGACCCAGAGCATGTACACAACATATATTCTAAGGGCTTTAACCTTTAGAATTTGAATTAAATATATGCACTTTGTACACACCTCAAGAAATGTTTGGCAGATTTTATAAAATATGTTTCAAAGCATGACTGCAAGAAATCAACTTTCTTAGAAAAGCATATTATGAGTTTCATATTAATAAGCCATATAAATTTAGCAAAATTTCATCTTATATTTGAGAGAAATATTTTGAGTGTGGATAAATCAAAGATTTATGAATTATTGTCAAATTTCCAATTAAATTTGACTGCATAGTTTAAACATTGTCTGTATGACAATTGGAGATTACAAAAAAATGGTATGGTATGACTATTGTCAAAAAGTTTATAAGCTTATTGGAAAGACCCTATCTAGGGCTATATCCAAGTACTGCATTTCGGACTCTTTTGTTGACCATGATGGCTACTCCATTTCTTCTGAGGGATTCCTGCCCACATTAGTAGATGTATTGGTCATCTGAGTTAAATTCACCCATTCCAGTCCATTTTAGTTCGCTGATTCCTAGAATGTCGACGTTTACCCTTGCCATCTCTTGTTTGACCACTTCCAATTTGCCTTGATTCATGGACCTGACATTCCAGGTTCCTATGCAATATTGCTCTTTACAGCATTGGATCTTGCTTCTATCACCAGTCACATGCAAAACTGGGTATTNGGGGTGCCATTTCCTTCTCCAGGGGATCTTCCCGACCCAGGGATCGAACCCAGGTCTCCCACATTACAGGCAGATGCTTTCCTGTCTGAGCTACCAGGGGAGCACTAAGACAACAGAAGTCACTTTATAGCAGTCAGTAACCCACAAGAATGGGGTGGTTTCTAGCACCACCACCTTCAGGATGAGGGAAGCAGTTGAATTTAGTGCCAACAAGAAATAAGTATGACTCTTGCTGTGACAGCTGTCAGTGTAGGAGACATGTTCATGTAGATGAAATCAAGTTCTCTAGAAAAGTAGGCATGAAAACAAGTTTAAACCAGAATGATGAGGGTGAACTGTGGCCTTAAACAGATATTGTCCAGTAGCATCTGGACACCCACATGTACCCAGTAGCCCACCCACACGTACTCCCATGGGCTTCTGTCCACTCAAAGGAAGAAAGACAACTTGCAGGGGAGGCATCCACAGGCCAGCATCTCTGCTCCTGTAGAGGCAAGGATGCTCTTGAAGATGTTCAGAGAAGTGGTCAGAAGGAGCACCCACATATAACAACAACAATAATAATGAAAGGTAATGTTACCATAAATATATTTCATTGGGCCTTGTTGAGTCCATGAAAGGCCATGAGTTCGTAATAATAATCAAATGAGAGGACTTTGGATAAAGTGTGGCCAAAAAGGGAGACATAACGTTTAAAAACGGCACTAATGGTAACGCAGGAGATGAAAAATACAAGAGATGTGGGTTCAGTCCCCAAGTCGGGAAGATCCCCGGGAGAAGGAAATGGCAACCCACTCAAGTATTCTTGCCTAGGAAATCCCACGGAGAGGAGCCTGGTAGGCTACAGTTCATGGGGCTACAAAGAGTTGGACAGGACTGAGCTGGTATTTTTCTTTTCTTTTCATGGTGTAAAGAAGAGTAAGTNCCCATCTATTTGCCATGAAGTGATGGGACCAGATACCATGATCTTCATTTTCTGAATGTTGAGCTTTAAGCAAGTTTTTCATTCTCCTCTTTCACTTTCATCAAGAGGTTTTTAGTTCCTCTTCACTTTCTGACATAAGGGTGGTGTCATCTGCATATCTGATGTTATTGATATTTCTCCTGGCCATCTTGACTCCAGCTTGTGCTTCTTCCAGCCCAGCGTTTCTCATGATGTACTGTGCATAGAAGTTAAAGAAGCAGGTTGACAATATACAGCCTTGACATACTCCTTCTTCTATTTGGAATCATACTGTTGTTCAATGTCCATTTTTAACTGTTGTTTCCTGACCTGCATATAGGTTTCTCAAGAGGTAGGTCAGGTGGTCTGGTATTCCCATCTTTTTCAGAATTTTCCACAGCTTATTGTGATCCCTCTTCTTGCTCTTCTTTGGAACTCTGCATTCAGATGCTTATATCTTTCCTTTTCTCCTTTGATTTTTCACAGCTATTAGTAAGGCCTCCCCAGACAGCCATTTTGCTTGTTTGCATTTCTTTTCCATGGGGATGGTCTTGATCCCTGTCTCCCATACAATGTCACGAACCTCATTCCAAACTTCATCAGGCACTCTATGTATCAGATCTAGGCCCTTAAATCTGTTTCTCACTTCCACTGTATAATCATAAGGGATTTGATTTAGGTCATACCTGAATGGTCTAGGGGTTTTCCCTACTTTCTTCAGTTTAAGTCTGAATTTGGTAATAAGGAGTTCATGATCTGAGCAACAGTCAGCTCCTGGTCTTGGTTTTGTTGACAGTATAGAGCTTCTCCATCTTTGGCTGCANTCATCAGGCACTCTATCTATCAGATCTAGGCCCTTAAATCTATTTCTCACTTCACCTGTATAATCATAAGGGATTTGATTTAGTTCATATCTGAATGGTCTAGCGTTTTCCCTACTTTCTTCACGTAAAGTCTGAATGTCTTAACAAGGAGTTCATGATCAATGGAGTATTACTCAGCCATTAAAAAGAATGCATTTGAATCAGTTCTAATGTGGTCAATGAAACTGGAGCCAATTATACAGAGTGAAGTAAGCCAGAAAGAAAAACACCAACACAGCATGCTAACACATATATATGGAATTTAGAAAGATGGTAATGATAACCTTATATGTGAGACAGCAAAAGAGACACAGATATATATAACAGACTTTTGGACTCTGTCGGAGAGGGAGAAGGTAGGATGATTTGGGAGAATGGCTTTGAAACATATATAATATCATGTAAGAAACGAATTGGCAGTCTAGGTTTTATGCAGGATACAGAATGCTTGGGGCTGGTGCACNATATATATAACAGACTTTTGGACTCTGTCGGAGAGGGAGAAGGTAGGATGATTTGGGAGAATGGCTTTGAAACATATATAATATCATGTAAGAAACGAATTGGCAGTCTAGGTTTTATGCAGGATACAGAATGCTTGGGGCTGGTGCACTGGAATGACCCAGAGAGATGGTATGGCAAGGGAGGTGGGAGGAGGGTTCAGGATTGGGAACTCATATACACCCATTGTGGATTCATATTGATGTATGGCAAAACCAATACAGTATTGTAAAGTAAAATAAAATAAAAGTAAAAAAAATGAAAGAAACAATTGTTTCATTCCATCCATCAAAATATTTAGTTGGATTTATTGATTTTTTTAGGAAAATGCAAATCATGTATAAAAATAATCATATTTTAAAAATCAGAAACAGATTTTATGTTATCTGATACCTTCATATTTCTCCATTTGAAGATCTAACTGCCATTTGTTGCTTAGTCAATAAGCCATGTCTGATTCTTTGCACCCTCATGGACTGTAGCAAACCAGGCTCTTCTGTCCTCAACAATCTCCTGAAGTTTCCTCAAATTCAACCCTAAATTCCATAACCCAAGTTAAATAACCAAAAATTTGTCTTATTTGCTACCTCTGATTTCGATTTTGGAAAATATTGATAAGTTCTACTTCAATTCAGTTCAGTTCAGTTGAGTCGCTCATTCATGTCTGACTCTTTGCGACCCCATGATGGGAGCAGGCCAGGCCTCCCTGTCCATCGCCATCTCCCAGAGTTCACTCAAATTCACATCCATAGAGTCAGTGATGCCACCCAGTCATCTTACCTTCTGTCGTCCCCTTCTCCTCCTGCCCTCAATCACTCCCAACATCAGAATCTTTTCCAATGAGTCAACTCTTTGCATGAGGTGGCCAAAGTATTGGAGTTTCAGCTTTAGNTTCTGTCCTTCCCTCCCATTCGTGTCCTGGTCCTGACCCTTGTCTTGGGCCTCAGCTGGGTGTGGATGTTGGATGGTGTTCCCTTCTGCTGGATGTCTATTGTGAGTGTCTTCCTCTGTTAGCCTCCAGGTCACTTCCTGGAAAGGCTGTTTCTGGGAAAAGGCAGGACTGTGGGGAAGCCTGTCCCCACCCAACTATATGGCCAGATGCAGAGCCTTTATCTTCCCATGGGCAGACAAAGATATTAACAAACATCTCCCTCCACGTGGTACAGCTCATACTCTATGGGCAGGAATGGGAGGGGTAAAGGCAGGATCAAATTCAAAGTCCTTAGCCCATCGCCAGGCCCTCCTGATGCTCCTACTTGTCTTCTGCACCCTCCTGACTCCACGGGGCCTGGTCAAGGGGCCTGGAGGACTCCCAGCTGCCTGGACTCTGATTCCCCCACAGCCTCCAGGCCTTCGCTCAGGCTGCCCCTCCCCCTGCAAGGCCTTTCCCCACCTGCCTCACCAGGTGAAATGTTACCTGTATTTAGAGTTCCCACTCCAAAGCCTCCTCCCTCTGCTGTCTCCCCCAGTTCCTGTCCAGGCCTCCCTAGAATCTTGCACTTTCCTAGTTGTGGGTCTGTGAATGTGGAGTTTCAGCAGCTCTCAGCACTGGGCAGGGGCCGTGTCTTCTCTGTTGCTCCTCCTGCTCCAAGGCCTCTGGGGCTCCCTCCACCCTCCCGGGCACAGCCTGGCTAGAATATGAGGCGTGGGACCCGTTACTGGGACATGAAGCAACCAGCTTCATGAAGACACAGCACCACACTTCTTTTACCTGCGTGGAGTGCTTCTATTTGTTTTCCTGTCTTGATAAAAGTTCTTTCTGATTGTGTCATCACATTTCTGAGTGTTTCCATCTATGAGCATCCTGCACTTTCCAGAAGATCACCGTCTGCCAGTAAACTGTGATGTGAGACCTACGCCATCTTGGTTTAGGAAAGCTTTTGCTGAGCACAGACACATCTGTCTCCACATCCAGGCTCTGCCCCTGCATGGCCTGTGCCTTGAGCCACGACCTCACCTCCCTGAGCTTCCATTTCCCTTCTTCTGTAAAGGAGTGTCACTCATCCTTTTCTCAGACAGTCATCCTGAGGATGGGGGGATGGGCGGGGCTCCTGCCCGCCTGCTTACCCAGGAATCTTCCTCTGGCCGAGTGTGAACAAGATCCAGTTATTCTCAGCACTGCAGATGCAGCCGCCTTCTGTGCATCTCTGCAATGACCACCCCCTTTCGGGGCCCAGATATACCCAGAGAATCAAAAGGGAAAGTGAAAACTTCTTTTCTGAGTTGCTCAACTTAACAACACCCTACCCACCCTGGCCCCACCCTGGACAAATCTCATCTTTCTGCTGACTCCTTAGGAAAACAAGCCCAGCCCTGACATTCCATGACCTTCTTGACACAGTCCTCCCTGAACCGGCTCCTAGGAGGAGAACTGATGAGAGCACAGTGTGAGTCCCTTGGCGACCCCCTCCCCCAGCCCATGGCCACCTCCTCACCCGCTCAGTCCTCTGCGCCCCAACACAGCTGTTAGCCTGCCTGCCTTATTCGCCTTTGCTCCACCAGCACATGGTCACACTGTCGCTGCAGAGGGCTATGCCCATGTGGCTGCTAGGAATTGCTCATGCAGATCCAACTGCCAGGGACACCTGCTGCAACCAACCTGGAGAAATCATACTCACCCTGCAGAGCCAAAAGTCTCCCATCACCTCCTCTGAGAAGCCCTCCAGGGTCTCCCCTGCAGAGTCCCCTGCTGTGCTCCCGTGGTACCTGGGAGAGGGGCCTAAGGCCACCCCTCAGCCCCTCTGTCCATACCCACCCCCACCCTTTGATCAAGTCCCTCTGGACTTGGCCCTACTGACAGGGACAGAACTAGTGCCTTCAGGTCCCAGCAACTCACCTGAGGAGGCCCAGCCTTGGTGGTTAAGGCCATTGGGATGGATGCCAAGTTTGTGGGAAGGGCTGAGAGCATGCTGCTCTTTACTCCCTTGGATTATTTCTACTTGACACAGTTCTCCTTTCTTCAAATGGAGCATTTTTATACGAAAACTAGTGACCTGGCAACTCAGAAAAGTCTACAACAGAAAATCATTCTGAATTTCTGTTTGGTTCCTGAGCAAAGAGCCTCGGTGTGTCAAGGACTGGGCATACGCAGACCCTGTGCAGGCACCATCCGCACCATTCCTGTCCAGACTCTCACACCAGCTCTAGGAAGCTTCAGCTCCATTTTTCAGATTAAGAAGAATAGGACCCGCATCCTGAGAGTCATGCAGCTGGGCTGCTGGTGGACTTTTCCTTTTTGCCCCAAGCCGTAGGGGCAGCGATGCGCTTGGACCCCTCATAGAGACCCACTGCCAACATCAGGGCTGCTTCATTCCAGAACACAGCCCTGGTCAGCATGATCACGTCCTCTCAGCTTTTGAGGGAGGGCCAGAGGAGTGATGGATGCTATCCCATGAGGAACACACACTAGAGTTTGGTCTTACAGTCACCCTGGAAATTAGGTCAGGAATCTGATCTGATTTTGCCGATAAGGCAACCAAGGTGAGGGGCGAGGTAGGGGCTTTCTTTCCGCAACTCACGGTAGCTGCCACAACTCAAACCAAGGTTGTTATTTGCCTATTGGAAACTCTACTCCTTGTTTAAAGTTACTTTTTGTTTTCAACTATTCTTTTCCACAGAAAACTCCCTCCTACTGATTCTTCTCTCTTCCATTAGCATGAGCTTATCTGGACATTCAAGCAAAACCACCATGAGATGCAGAACTCAGCTAATCCATATGTGTGGAAACCACGGTTTATTGCTTTTGCTTGCTCTTTCCCCCTCCCTTAAGTTAGATATTCTGACTGATGCGGCAGCATTAGTTAGACGTTGTTCTGCACACAAAACAAACCCCTTATCTTCAAAGTCCTTTCTTTAAGACTCTAATGTGATTACCTCTGGACCTCCAGGAGGAGGCTTCCTTAATCCTAGAATTCTGGTCTCTTCCTTGCCTTACTGTTCTTAGTTAAATATTACAAGATAAGTTATCAATAAATATGCACTCAGCATTATCTCAGAGAGTGTCTGTTCTGGGAGAAACTCTCATAATCCCATGTGTTTGTGAGAATTATTCAATGTGCCATCGGCACAGTCGGCACCTGAACAGAGACCACCTGATGATTTGCTTCAAACCTGTTCCTCAAGCCCAAGCAAGGGAAAAGGACCTCTGCTGATCCAGGTAGGAGCTACGGCCTCTAAGGCTGGCAATGCAACGAAGTCTTCCTGACATGCAGCACTTTTGCTTTTGCTTTCTGCTATGAATAATTCTCTTTCTTCTCAAAAGCTTGCACATAAATGTCAGCTTTCCTTTCTGCTTGCTGCCGCTGGTTGTAAGGTTTCTGGTTTAGACTTAATGAAACTTCTTCCGTTGTTTCTAAGTTTTCTAATGAAACTGCTTCTCGGTGTCCTTTGTATCCACAAGAAGGTTATTTGAAAGTGTCTGATTGGGAACTAGTAGGTCATTGGTTGAGAAATGGTTTAGGTGTTGCAAATGTACAGCATCTAAATACTTGGAATTTTGTCATATTGGGTTTCTGCTATAGAACAGTGAGAAACTCCTTGGGCTGATATTATTCCTCTGCTGGAAGCACCTCCTCCATCTCCTTTTATTACGTCTAAAACCAGCTGTATAGAATCAACAAAGACTACTTTACCAGCTTATGAATCTGCTCAAGGACTTGCTCAATCACTTCCTAATGTTTCTCAGGGTCCTGTGGTAGAAAACATAGTCAGAGAAGGTTTAGAGAAGGAAGAAACTATAGATGCCTTCCCTGTCTTTTCACAGCAGGACAATGGCATCTCTAGTTCATTTACTAAAGGGGTTGTAGAAAGTATAGGTGGTGGATAACAAAAGACACCCTGGGATTGGAAGACACTTGTAAAAATGGTTTACCTACTGCTCAATATGTCACGAATTTCATTCCATAGTTCATCAGGCACTCTATCTATCAGATCTAGGCCCTTAAGTCTATTTCTCACTTCCACTGTATAATCATAAGGGATTTGATTTACATCATACCTGAATGGTCTAGCAGTTTTCCCTACTTTCTTCAGTTTAAGTCTGAATTTGGTAATAAGGAGTTCATGATCTGAGCCACAGTCAGCTCCTGGTCTTGTTTTTGTTGACAGTATAGAGCNATCTGAATTTGACAATAAGGAGTTCATGATCTGAGCCACAGTCAGCTCCCAGTCTTGTTTTTGCTGACTCTAGGGCTTCTCCATCTTTGGCTGCAAGGAATATAATCAATCTGATTTCGGTGTTGATCATCTAGTGATATCCATGTATAGAATCTTCTCTTGGGTTGTTGGAAGAGGGTGTTTGCTATGATCACTGTGTTCTCTTGGCAATATTGTGTTAGCCTTTGCCCTGCTTCATTCCCCACTTCATTTCCAAGGCCAAATTTGTCTGTGACTCCAGGTGTTTCTTGACTTCCTACTTTTGCATTCCAGTCCCTTATAATGAAAAGGACATCTTTTTTGGGTGTTAGTTCTGAATGGTCTTCTAGGTCTTCATAGAACCATTCAACTTCAGCTTCTTCAGCGTTATTGGTTAGGGCATAGACTTGCATTACTATGATATTGAATGGTTTGCCTTGGAAACTAATGGAGATCATATTGTCGTTTTTGAGATTACATCCATGTACTATATTTTGGAATCTTTTGTTGACCATGATGGCTACTCCATTTCTTCTAAGAGATTCTTGCCCACAGTAGTAAACATAACACTTGATATAATGGTAGATATAACATTTTTTAAAATTACTTAGTATAATATTCAAGAAAATCAACATGCTATTAAGAGTGGGAAAATAGCACCATATTTAATAAATAATTATACCAAGAATGTAAAACATTTATGAAAAGAAAAAAAAAACAAATACAAATAACTGATATTACCTATTGAAAAATGGAGTATACATAAAATTTGATAAAACACATGATTTCTATTTCAATATTCTCCCAAAGTAATTGGAAATATATGTAGATTGACGTGTGTAAAAAGGGAATAGAGCATGTGTATATGTGTGTGTGTGTGTGTGTGTGTGTGTGTACAGTTAATAACTGGCAATAGTTTTTTACACAATTATGGAGTTAGATTAAATACAAATGCAATATTTTAACCTGAATTTTTTCCTAATTTAAAATTTTATAATAACATATCAATTAGTGGATAACCTATTAAATATGTGGGCTTCCCTTGTGGCTCAGCTGGTAAAAAATCCACCTGCAATATGGGATAAATAGGTTTGATCCCTGGTTTGGGAAGATCCACTGGAGAAGGGAAAGGCTACCCACTCCAGTATTCTGGCCTAGAGAATTCCATGGACTGTAGAGTCCATGGGGTCACAAAAAGTCAGACATGACTGAATGACTAACAGTTCAGGATTTCTACAGACAAATCAATATTCTGAATAGAAAAAAACTGCAAAATTGAGAGTCCTATGAAACTCTGACATTTCAAAAATGATATTTTTGATAACAAAGTACCAGGGGATTATGGTGAAAAATGTACTGAAATTGTGCAGAAGGATATGTCATACAAAATGGGAACAAAGAATGATAAAAATTGTGTCCTCAGTTAAACTATTTAATTTAGTGAAAAACATTTTGTATTTTTCATTTTATCTTTTATCTCAGAGAATACTAAAGAATCAAAAATGTAGATGGAAGAAATTATTCAGGATGCTCTTGAATTCAAGTAAACATAGAGAGGTCTGTTAATATTTCTGATCTACTTAAACTTCATTAGCTAAAATATTGGAAAAATATTTAAATATCAATTGATTCTTTAAATAATGTCATGTAAAAAAAATGAACATGAAATTATGCCATCACTTTATTAAAGTATATACTTTATCCCAATTTCCTTCCTTACTGAAATTAGTCTTTAAAAAAAATTTAACTTCGTGTTCTGTTCAGTGATAAAGGGATAATCACAATTTCTTAAGTGTAACAAGTCACTTTTTCTAGGCTCTTATTGGAGACTAAGCACCTATTCAATTAAGAATTCAATATACTCCTTATCAGACTACTAGTCAATACAATTTTATCAAATTAGCTTTAATTTTGCAGCCTTGAAAGTAAAATTTGAAAGTATCTTTTATTTTTAATTCAATACTTCAGTGTATAAACAGGCAATCATTAATACAAAATTTTTAAATTATAATCTAAGTTGTATCAAGCCATGAATCATTCAGAGAACACTTGAGATTCAGCAATGTTTCATAAATACAAGGTATTTAGCTAATAATCTTATTGTTTCTTGTTTTGTTGGCCAAGTTATGTCAAACTCTTTTGCAATCCAATGGACTATGGCCCACCAGGCTCCTCTATCCATCGAATTTCCCAGGCAAGAATACTGGAGTGGGTTGCCATTGCCTTCTCCAGGTAATTTTCCCGACTCAGGGATCAAACCTGCATCCCCTGTTCATGCATCGGTAGGCAAATTCTTTACCATTGAGCCACCTAAAAAGCATGTAATAATTTTATATTTCTAGTCTTAAACAATTTGAAGATTTTAGTCCAAATCAAACAGTTTAAAAATGTGCTTTCTTCACTGCTTATTTATATTCAATTTTAGCTTTTGTTGTGTGAGCCATAATCACAAACTATACATAACAATATACATGTTGGGTGCTTCCCTGATGGCTCAGTGGTAAAGAATCTGCCTGCAGTGAAGGAGATGCAAGAGACATTGGTTCGATCCCTGGGTGGGGAAGATACTCTGGAGGAGGAAATGGCAACCTGCTTCAGTATTCTTGTTCGAAAATCCCACAAAGTACATATGCCAGAGTACATATTATATACTTAACATACCTATTATATTTAATACATTCAGTATGCATTAAGATTTTATATATAATATTTTTCTGGATTCTCTGGTGGCTCAGTGTTATGCAAAATAATCTGCCTGTCAATGCAGGGGGTGCAGGTTTGATCTCTGGGTCAGGAAGAATCCATGAAAAAGGAGATGGCAACCCACTCTAGTATTCTTGCTTGGGAAATCCTATGGAAAGAACAGCGTGGCAGGTGACCATGAGGTCACTAAAGATTTGAACACAACTTAGTAACTAAACAACAACAAAAACATGCTTTTTGTTGTAGTTTTCCAGGTAACTATTAAATCCTGATTTGAACACCTATCCCAGGGATAGACTGCCGTCTATGGGGTTACACAGAGTCGGACACGACTGAAATGACTTAGTAGCACAGCCGCTTACATTATTGGAGAAGGCGATGGCACCCCACTTCAGTACTCTTGCCTGCAAAATCCCATGGATGGAGGAAGCTGGTAGGATGCAGTCCATTGGGTTGCTAACAGTCTGACACGACTGAGAGATTTCACTTTCACTTTTCACTTTCATACATTGGAGAAAGAAATGGCAACCCACTCCAGTGTTCTTGCTTGGAGAATCCCAGGGACGGGAGAGCCTGGTGGGCTGCCGTCTATGGGGTCGCACAGAGTCGGACTGAAGCAACTTAGCAGTAGCAGCAGCAGCAGTAGCCTACATTATTTGTTCTTCAAAAATATCTACAAGAAAAAAACAAAAGAGAGCATCTTATACTTTTTTGTTATCATTTTGTAATTGTTGTTATGCTTTTCCTTTAAGAAGAATATTTATTCTTGAAGTTAAGGATTTGTATTCTATTGTTTTCACACAACTTATTAAATTTAAAATGATAAAAATTACAACAAAAACATCTAACAAACAACATTATTGTAACCATTTTGGTAAAAGTAGAACAGAAAAACAATTTCTAAGTAAGTATTCTAATTGTATCAGATCTCTATTTTGCTTTAAGACTGTGCAGATAAAAATGTGCTTTGTGAAATTCTGCACTCTAAAAATGTTCTAAAAAAAGTGAGGGGGAGGGACAGGAAGAGGGAGAGGAAGTGAGATAGGGAATGAGTTAATGAAGAGGGAGAAACGTTTTATTTTTAAATAGTTTGAAAATTATATATATTATGTCTTTATTTTAAAAATCCTAATAGATCTTCCTATTTTAAGGGCTCCAAATAATATAAAACAACTGTAGTATTCTATAATATCCTGCTAGTGTTGATTATTACAATTATTTTATATTGTTTAGCCATATTATTCCAAATTTATTTAGCTATTGAGATCAGTCAGACTGCTGCTGCTGCTGCTAAGTCACTTCAGTCCTGTCCGACTCTGTGCGACCCCATAGACAGCAGCCCACCAGGCTCCCCCGTCCCTGGGATTCTCCAGGCAAGAACACTGGAGTGGGTTGCCATTTCCTTCTCCAATGCAAGAAAATGAAAAGTGAAAGTGAAGTCACTCAGTCGTGTCTGACCCTCACAGACTAAATAAAGATAATCCAAATTTAATTACTGACCAAGAATGATGACTTAGATTAGATTTATAGTTGTTTTCATTTCTATTGATCCAAAGCCAAGAATAGTCATTCAAAACCCAATTAATGAGAGAAGTTAAAAGGGGAAGGCTGCTATTATGTAACACTGATTTTGAGATTGGATAGTAGATGGTGAAGAAACTGGTAGGGAAAACCAGAGGATTGTGACACACTATATATAGTCAGGAAATATTAGCTCAATTATCTTCTCTTATAACATGTGGAGCAGAAAATGTGCTTAAGTGATTCATGACTTTTGGTGAAATGGTTTCAAAGGCACATATTGATTGTTGAAATTTGTTGTCTCCAGATTTAAAAAAAAAAAAATAGGAGGGAGAGAAGGAGCTCACAAAAGAATTGATTAGATTACAAGGGAATTAATAAACTCAGAATTAATAACTCAGAAATTCTGGGATTTGGAAAATGAAATGCTTTGTCAAGAATCCATAGATGTAATCATTAAGACTTAGATTTAGGTCAAAGAAGGTTTTATTAAGATGTAAGAAATAATTCGGTAACTGTAATTGATTTGCTTCAGCTGAAGGAAATGCACCCAGAAAAGAGGTATGGTCATCTGGCTGCCTGACAAGATCAAGGTGTATGTAATGAAATCTCTCGAGAAAGGTAAAGGTGGTAATCTTTCATAATCAATCAAAAATTTTAAAAGCACTGTATCTTGTACATAGCATCACTGAATAGTAGATGGATAACAATCTAATCCTTCTTTAGTAGGTGATTTTTTTTCTATATTCTGATGCATTTCAGTCATTTCTCTCCTAAAATGAACTCATGGTTCACTAACAGATTCAAATGTTAAAACTTAATTCATTGCTATAGTCTTCCCCCCGTCCCCACTGTTTTAAAACTCATGACCTGCACTTTACTTTTTTAACTGAGGAAAACCTATGTCTTCAGTTGTTGAAGATATTCAGCCTTTGTTTTTTTTTTTTTTTTCACCCTCAATATATGTTTTATTTTTCCCCATGTTTCCCTTGGTACTCCAATTAGAAAAAAAGTGAGAAAATTTTGGTTCTGTAATCCACATATCTTCTTTCTCTGTCTTTCCATTTCTTTTCTTATTGTGTTATCTAGAATTCTTTAACAAGGACTTCTCTTTCACTAACATTGCTTCAGTTCTCTGCGGACTAATATTAGAGACTCGATTGTATAGATTTTATTTTAATAATTACATTTCATCTCATTTATCAAGTCTTTATTTTGTAATATAACGAATGTAAAAACCACATCATAATGTATCATTTGTGAGCTATAAAAATAAATATTTAAAGCCAGGAGAAAACATTTAACATATTAATACTTTGTACATAGAGACTCAGAAATCACTTGCACCTTTTAATTCTAAACTAACAACTTAATGCTTGCTTCTAGTAGTTTTAACAACTAACATAGTTAAATATATAATTCATTCTAATTCTTTATTCAAAAAATGGCAATTTTTTGCCATTTATGGCAGATTTCAACAATTTAAATTTAAGTGTTAAACCTGACTAGATATTTAGATTATTTTTTTCTATGATGTTGTCTGTTTTATATTGTAAAACAAAACAATAACAACCACACACACAGAGACCCACACACATACTTGGGTGTTCAGTTGCTGTCACGTCTGATTCTTTGTGACTATATGAACTGCAGTGTCCATGCTTCCCTATCTTTCCATATCTCCCAGAGTTTGCTCAAATTCAGGACATTGAGTTTGTGATGCCATCCAACCATCTCATCCTCTGTTGTCTCCTCCTCCTGCTCTCAATCTTTCCTAGCATCAGGGTATTTGCCAGTGAATCACCTCTTCTCATCAGGTGACCAAAGTATTGGAGCTTCAGCTTCAGTGTCAGTCCTTCCAATGAATATTCAGGCTTGATTTCCTTTAAGATTGACTGGCTTGATCATCTTGAAGTTCAAGGGACTCACATCTTGCAATCCAAGACACTCACAAAATCAGGAATCACATCCATCTTGATGTTTTGAATGCTGAGTTTAATCCAACTTTTTCACTCTCCTCTATCACCCTCATGTAAAGGCCTTTTAGTTTTTCTTTTCTTTCAGCCATTAGAGTGTTATTATCTTCTGATCTTCAGTTCAGTTCAGTTCAGTCACTCAGTTGTGTCTGACTCTTTGCGAACCCATGAATTGCAGCACAACAGGCCTCCCTGTGCATCACCATCTCCTGGAGTTCACTCACGCTCACGTCCATCGAGTCCATGATGCCATTCAGCCATCCATCCTTGGTCGTCCCCTTCTCCTCCTTCCCCCTATCCATCTCAGCATCAGAGTCTTTTCCAATGAGTCAACTCTTTGCATGAGGTGGCCAAAGTACTAGAGTTTCAGCTTCAGCATCATTCCTTCCAAAGAAATCCCAGGGCTGATCTCCTTCAGAATGGACTGGTTCGATCTCCTTGCAGTC
>SJYV01025936.1:0-13260 GCA_006410875.1 Neotragus pygmaeus | reverse complement strand
AGATTTTCATATACCATAAATGTTTATCAAGCCCCCACAGTAATTTAAAGCACAAAAATATTAAATTGGCAGTTTGAGGATACCTGTGGAACTTTCCAACCCTATGTAATTCCTACTCTCCCCTTTACCCTGTGGGGAAGGAATGTGCTGTCTCAAATAGGGGTTGCTCAGAGAAGGGTTTTCTCAAATTCTTAGTTATCAACTAAGATACTCTCAATATTTTATATATTGTTATAAATACATAATATATTTAAATATAAATATATTTGCCTAATTGAAGTTTGCCTAATTAGGTATGGATATGAATAAAATATAATAAAGGTATACCTAATGCTATTTATAAATTTATAGCTGATTAACTTGTATATAAATTAATATGTATATTATATATATACATATCGAATATATACCATGTAATTATATTATTTATATAATATATATATTGGGGTAATATATGTATGTGGCTGATATTAACTGGTATAATTGGTGTGCTGTGATGGTATGTATATTATATATACTGTNGTATATAAATTAATATGTATACTATATATATACATATTGAATATATACCATGTAATTATATTATATATATAATATATATATTGGGGTAATATAATATGTATGTGGCTGATATTAACTGGTATAATTGGTGTGCTGTGATGGTATGTATATTATATATACTGTATAATTATATTGTGTATGTGTGACATATATTATTACAGTACATTGGTTTGTGTTGGTTGGTATTAGTTGTGTGCATGTTGTATTGTTGCAATATATATTAATTAATATATTAATTATAAAGATTAATTCAAGTATATTGATTTATATATCTTATATGTCAATAATTATATACTTATTGCCATATATAAATGTGTTATTTAGGTATATCTGTATACCTAAATGAGATAAGGAGGTTATACATTTATTATTTAAATTTATACAGAGACCTAAACTAAACATTAGACCTAAATTAACATATCCCTAAATTCATGTCATTGAAATACAAATTTAAAAGAATTTTTAAATTAAATTAACAACTGCTTGACAATTGCTTTGCCATAAAACCCCGTAGGTGTAATTGGGGAGCCAGATAAAAAAATAGTAATAATTACTTTTATGGCAAAGCGGCCCCCTAGAGTGGGTTCATCTTCGCACTTAAGCTAAAAAAGCAGTGGCTTCTTATCCAAGGTTGAGAGCTACTTTGATATTAAAGAGAAGAAAGCAGAGTATTGAATTATTTGATAAAGGGTCATCAAAAATTGTGATTCCATATAATAAGGAGTAGCTTGATGCTCTTTTAATGCTTGATGAAGATTGGCTGATTGCCATAGGAAACTATTGTGGTCAAATTTTGCATCATTTACCCTCACATGTTTGTTAATTCAAAATTTAAATTAAAAAAAAGGTGGGAATTTATAGGTCTCCTCATCAGATTTTATAACATGCTCTCTTTGTAATAAATAACCTAAATGCTGATTCATCTGGAACAACAAAATGCAAAGCCATTGGTAAAGTGGAAGGACCTCCTCTCCAGACAATGGAAAGGTCCTGACCCATTATTAACTGGTGGCCGAGGATGTGCTTGTATTTTTTCCACAGGATGCAGATTCGCCAATCCGGATCCTGGACAGAAGAGCCATAAAAATGTTAACAGGCCCCCTGGCCAGAAGATGATGTAAAACCACCTTGGACCTTTTGTATACAGGAAGGTATGCAAGAGGAAAGCCTGGTCTCAATAAGGGTCAGGACTGCTGCCCGTGCATAACTCTGCATATTCCATTATTTCTTTATGTACAACTTGGGGTATATAAGCTGCTTTTGAAAATAAAGTTGTGGGTCTGGCACTGATGCTTGGCTCCCCCATGTCGTTCTTTTCTCCCTTTTCTCGCTGAATTCTCATCTGGAGTGTGGAGGCTCATCATGTCTACTTATTTGCCCTGGCTTCTAAGACCCACATGAGAGGGAGCCCAAGGCAGGGCACCCTCCACTATTCAAGCAGGCTCCAGTGGCCTATGTAGACAGTGCAAGTTCCTTGTCTTGGAACTTCATTGGTTTTCCATGTAAACCAAGTTATTTAGCCTCTTTTCTCCACTTATTTTCCTACTACACTATTTCTTTCTAATTTCCTTCCATATTTTTAATTAAGCAATTAATTCCTCAGATGCCGACTCCATCCCCACTTCAAATTCCCTGGATCCATTGGGGCTGGAACTCAGCAGGAACTATAATGAGTTAGATCTATAAAGACTGTATGGAAAGATCTTCAGAAAACTGAGTTGCAAAAGGCAAAATGTATTAACAGAGACATACAGGCAAACACACATGAAAATATGCTTTTTTTGCAAAAATTATTGTTTGAGGAATATTAAAAACAGAGCAGCCTGGTGGACTGCTGTTTATGGGGTCGCACAGAGTCGGACACGATTGAAGCGACTTAGCAGCAGCAGCAGCAGAAACAGTATAGTGACTGCATCTGGAAAAACTGGGAAACTCTGATATTGGGTGAACAAGAGGTATATTTTATATGATTCTATTTTGTAGGGATTCTATTTTTTAACATTTATTATTGTCCATCATACTTTTCAATTTTTTATGCAAAGGAAAATGTTACAGTAAATTCTCATATGTAGAAAGTGAAAGAAAATGATAGAATATAGTATTAAATATTTTAAGTAGTAAAATAAAAGTGTAGTGAAGTGAAGTCGTTCAGTCATGTCTGACTCTTTGTGACCCCTTGGACTGTAGCCTACCAGGCTCCTCTGTCCATGGGATTTTCCAGGCAATAGTCCTGGAATGGATTGCCATTTCCTTCTCCAGGGGATCTTCCCAACCCAGGGATCAAACCCAGGTCTCCTGCATTGTAGACAGACGCGTTACCGTCTGAGCCACCAGGGAGGTAAGTGACTATAAAAAATAAGAATCTAGTTACAAGAAATGAGAAGTAATAAAGTAATGCATAATAGTTAATTATTTTTGTAATACTGACAAAAGCATTACATATTACTTATTGACTATTTTAAATGAATTTCACCTTTCCAGTTGCAGTGATGAACTAGACATTAATGTTTACATTCAAGGAGGGAAACTACCATTAATAACATAAATATAAATGTTATTCTTTAATAAAACTTATGATAAATTATTCAGAAAAAAGGAAAATTTACATCAGAACAATAGACTTTGATATTTGAACTAAATTCCTAGTGTTAAACTACTCTCTCTGCAATGCATAATGCACTTAGTTACGGCTTGATCTCACTTTTTCTCTCCAGAGCTTCTTTATATCATTCATGATCTCAGAACTTCTTAGACTGTAGATTTATGTGTCATGGGACTTATGATTGTATAAAACATTCTCAATGATTTGTCAATGGGGAAGGTCTTAGCAGGTCTTGCATACATGAAAATACAGGGAACAATGAAGCAGACAACAACAGTGATGTGGGAACCACAGGTCTGGAGGGCTTTCTGCCTCTCTTCCGGACTCAGGTTCCTCAGAGAGTGCAGGATGACTCCATACAAGACGAGTAAAAGCAGAAAAACAAGAGTGCAGATCAGTCCCCCATTGGCCACAATTATGCCAATGACAAAGGTGTCAGCAACGATAAGTTTCAATAAGGGGAACATGTTACACATAAAGTGATCAATGATATTGGGACCACAAAAAGGGAGCCCATAAACAGTGCTAACTTGAATTGACTGCTGAAAACCTCCAACACAGGATACCAGCAGCAGTATAGCACATATCCTTTTCCTCATGATCACCAATAATGCAAGGGCTTACAGATGGCCACATGAGGTCATAGTCCATCACCAACAGAAGAGGTATCTCAGATTCACCAAAAAGTTGCTCTGTAAAGAGTTGGGTCATACAGGATTCAAAGGATATGGTATTTTCTCCAAAGAACATGTCTGAAATCAATCTGGGGAAAGCAGAAAAAGAAAAAACTAAACTTATAAATGATAAACTAGCAAGAAAAAGTGCATTGGTGAGTTCAGGGTCTTACTGACAGCTACAGTCACAATAATAAGCAGGTTTCCCACTACAGTCAAAATGTAGAAGAATAATAAAATAACAAAAAGGACTTTCTGCCCCTTTGGATTATGTGTGAGGCCCAAGAGGGTGAAATAAGTTACATTGTTCCTTGGTTCCATCTAGTCTGTACAGGTGCTGTCTTCACATGTTAGAAGCAGTGTACCTACAAAACTTTGGGAAAACTTTTAAATGAATAATTTTCATCCTTTGTTATAAATTCAATTAAAGAATGTATGTAGAGAAAATTTTCATATCCAATGTTTTTTTTTACTTTGTAATTGCCAAGTTAAATAAAGTAGAGTTACTTGCCCTCATGACGAGGACTAGGGAACAGATAATTCCCGATCCATGTATTAAGTTATAAGGATAATCACAGAAGTTAATAACTATAGTATAGGGATGTATCCATAAAAATGGAATCAGAGAAGAATTTCCAGAAGAATTGTTTTAGCTGATTTTTTTAAAAACTTGAAAGCAATCTTGAGAAAGAAGATTGGAAATGGAGGAATCAACCTGCTTGACTTCAGACTATACTACAAAGATGCAGTCATCAAGAAAGTATGGTACTGACACAAATATAGATCAATGAACAAAATAGGAAGCCTAGAAATAAGTCCACACACCTGTGGACACCTTATTTTTGACAAAAGAGGCAAGACTATACAATGGAGAAAGGACAATCACTTTAACAAGTCGTGCTGTGAAAACAGGTCAACCACTTGTAAAAGAATGAAACTAGAACACTTTCTAACACCATATACAAAAATAAACTCAAAATCGATTAATGATCTAAATGTAAGACCAGAAACTATAAAACTCCTAGAAGAGAACATAGGCAAAACACTCTCTGACATAAATCACAGCAGGGTCCTCTATGACCCACCTCCCAGACTTATGGAAATAAAAGCAAAAATAAACTAATGGGACCGAATTAAACTTAAAAGCTTTTGCACAATGAAGGGAACTATAAGCAAGGTGAAAAGACTCCCTTCAGAATGGGAGAAAATAATAGCAAAGGAAGCAACTTACAAAAAAGTAATCTCAAAAATATACAGGCAGTTCATGCAGCTCAATACCAGAAAAATTAACAACCCAACCAAAAAATGGGTCAAAAAACAGAAACTTCTCCAAAGAAGACATACAGATGGCTAACAAACACATGAAAAGATGCTCAACATCACTCATTAAGAGAAAAATGCATATCAAAACCACAATGAGATACCATCTCATCCTGGTCAGAATGGCTGCTATCAAAAAGTCTACAAACAGTAAATGCTGGAGAGGAGAAAAGGGAGAAAAGAGAATCTTCTTAACACTGTTGGTGGAAATGCAAACCAGTACAGCCACTATGGAGAACAGTGTGGAGATTCCTTAAGAAAACTGGAAATACAACTGCCATATGACCCAGCAATCCCACTGCTTGGCATACACACCAAGGAAACCAGAATTGAAAGAGATGCATGTACCCCAATGTTCATTGCAGCACTGTTTACAACAGGTAGGATATAGAAGCAACCTAGTTGCCCATCAGCAGACAAATGGATAAGAAAGCTGTGGTACATATACACAATGAAATATTACTCAGCTATTAAAAAGAATACATTTGAATCAGTTCTAATGAGATAGATGAAACTGGAGCCTATTATGCAGAGTGAAGTAAATTAGAAAGAAAAACACCAATGCAGTATATTAATACATATGTATGGTATTTAGAAAGATGATAATTATGACTGTATATGCGAGACAGCAAAAGAGACACAGATATAAAGAACAGATTTTTGGACTCTGTGAGAGAAGGTGAGGGTGGGATGATTTGAGAGACCAAAACTGAAACATGTATATTACCATATGTTAAATAGGTCATCAGTCCAGGTTTGATGAATGAGACAGGGCACTTGGGGACAGTGCATCCTGAGGGATGGGATGGGGAGGGAGGTGGGAGGGAGGTTCAGGATGGAGAACACATGTACACCCATGGCTGATTCATATCAAGGTATGGCAAAAACCACCACAATATTGTAATTAGCTATCAATTAAAGCAAATTAATTAATTAAAAGGAAAATAAAAATTGTATTTTCTCTTTTCCATTTTAAAGACAAGCTCATTTTTTTTGTTGGTATGATTATTTCCCAAAGTCACCTTTTCATCCTAGAACTTACTCATAACATTTTCACTTCTAAATTTCTGAATGTGAAGTTTAAGAAGTTTAACAAATGCCTTATCATGATATAAAATGTACCCAAACCTTGGGTACCAATACACAAATAAGCAGGGCACAAAAACTAAGATGACTACAGTGATGTGAGAGACATAGGTGGAGAGAACTTTGCATCTCCCCTCCAAGCTATGTCTCTAGGGAGGACAAGATGATCACATAGGAGACCAACAAGTGAAAATATTTTAATGGGTAAATGAACCAATAGTTGACAGCAACAGAGACCAAGGATGTGAATTCCATTCAGACAAGTTTCAGTAAAGGGTTCAAGGCACACAAGAATGGTCCATGCATTGAACGACAGACAGGCAGCCACACTATGAAGATCTGTGTGGTTGCAAATACAACCCTCCAGCTCCTATTACTTGAATGAGACAGCCACATTCCTTTCACTCATGATAGCTTCACAGTTCAAGATTTTGCAGATGGACACATAGTGCTCACTGGCAACCACTATGTGCAGGAAGGTCTCAGCAGCAAAAGATGCTCAGCAAAGACATGAGTCCTGGACTTCCTGAAAGAGATGATTGCTTTCTTACCGCAAGTGACAGTTGGTATTTCAAGTGTTATAGATGAAGAACAGCAGATGTCCACAAGGGACAGAAACACAGCAGGAACTGTAAGCTCTATACAAATTTACAAAAGGTGACTTTTAACTGAAGACATCTTCTCATACCTGGTTCACAGTTTTGTACTCTAAAGATATCAACTCCTCTAAAATCAATTCACCCATCTACAGAAAATTTGATTAAAGATTTACTGAGCATGGCCATGCCAATCAGAACTAGATCATTTCTCCCTCAGTCAGTATCTCCCATCAGGAAGCTTCCATAAGCCTCTTATCTTTCTTCATCAGAGCCCAGAGAGAATGAAAATCACAGTCAAAGAAAACAAACCAATATGATCACATGGACAACAGCCTTGTCTAATTTAATGAAACTGTGAGCCGTGCCATGTAGGGCCACTCAAGATAGAGGGGTCATGGTGGAGAGTTCTGACAAAATGTGGGCCACTGGAGAAGGGAATGGCAAACCACTTCAGTATTCTTGCCTTGAGAACCCCATGAACAGTATGAAAAGGCAAAAGGATAGAACAGCAAAAGATGAACTCCCCAGGGTGGTAGGTGCCAATATGCTACTGGAGATTAGTGGGAAAATAACTCCAGAAAGAATGAAGAGATGGAGCCAAAGCGAAAACAACACCCATTTGTGGATGAGACTGGTGACGGAAGCAAAGTTTGATGCTGTAAAGGACAATATTGCATAGGATACTGGAATGTTAGGTCCATGAATCAGGGCAAATTGAAAGTGGTCAAGCAGGAGATCACAAGAGTGAAGGTCGAAAATTTAGGAATCAGTTAAGTAAAATGGACTGGAATGGGTGAATTTAACTCAGATGACTATTCTNAAAGGCAAAAGGATAGAACAGCAAAAGATGAACTCCCCAGGGTGGTAGGTGCCAATATGCTACTGGAGATCAGTGGGAAAATAACTCCAGAAAGAATGAAGAGATGGAGCCAAAGCGAAAACAACACCCATTTGTGGATTAGACTGGTGACGGAAGCAAAGTTTGATGCTGTAAAGGACAATATTGCATAGGATACTGGAATGTTAAGTCCATGAATCAGGGCAAATTGAAAGTGGTCAAGCAGGAGATAGCAAGAGTGAATGTCGAAAATTTAGGAATCAGTTAAGTAAAATGGACTGGAATGGGTGAATTTAACTCAGATGACTATTCTGTCTACTACTGTGGCAAGAATCCCTTAGAAGAAATGGGGTAGCCATTGTAATCAACANATAGCAAGAGTGAATGTCGAAAATTTAGGAATCAGTTAAGTAAAATGGACTGGAATGGGTGAATTTAACTCAGATGACTATTCTGTCTACTACTGTGGCAAGAATCCCTTAGAAGAAATGGGGTAGCCATTGTAATCAACAAAAGAGTCCAAATGCAATAGTTGGATGCAATCTCAAAACAGACAGAATGATCTCTGTTTGTTTCCATGGCAAACCATTCAACATCACGGTAATCCAAGTCTATACCCCGATGAGCAATGCTGAAGAAGCTGAAATTAAGCGGTTCTACGAAGACCTAGAGAACTAACCTTCTAGAACTAACACCCCCCAAAAGATGTTATTTTCATTATAGGGCTCTGGAATGCATAAGTAGGAAGTCAAGAAACACCTGGAGTATAAGGTAAATTTGGCCTTAGATTACAGAATGAAGCAGGGCAAAGGCTAATAGAGCTTTGCCAAGAGAATGCACTGGTCACAGCAACCACGCTGTNAAACCTGCCACAACTCGAGAAAAACCAGGAGGATCTCCTATCAAAGCGAGATGAGGCCCTTGTCTTCTGCGGCACCTAAGGGGAAGTCACCCCATCCCTCATGAACCCTGACGGGTTCTTGCACACCCTTGTAGTGACTCAAGAATAGCCTGACATACACGTCTCTACTCAAGAGGAACATCGAGGGTCCCCCCACAACTCAAGAGGAACCCCGTGTCCCCCTGCTCCACACGAAATCAGGCTTCCTTTACCTGCTTCTTCAGGGATGGATTCCTGACCATCCCATTGCATCTCAAGAGGAGGTGCTCTCCACAGGAGTGTCCAGAAGAACTATGGGGGTCATGCCACTTATTCCACGAGAACCCCAGATGTCTCTGTCCACTCCATTGGAACCTGCTGGCCCTGCGCCACCGCGACTGTCACCCTGAGGATTCGCTCCCACCAAGTTGGCACGTGTTTCAACCCTGTGGGAAAGCCTCGAGGGGAAGCCCTAGACCCCTAGGTCACCATGACGGGAAGCCTGACGCTGCAGCTACAGCTCGGGAGGAAAGTGGAGGTGCACGTCTCCACTCAAGACGAGACCTGACTCCCCTGGGGAACCTCCAGATTTACCCCACGGTCGACGACTGCAGTAGAGGACTTAGGCGGAACTGACTGCCAAGGAAACCCCAGAGGCCCCTGGCAACTCGTATGGAGACTGGCTTTTCCAGAAGGCCCAGGAGCGGGTCCCTGGGGTCCCCGTCGTATGTTGAGAGGAACCTTCCGTAACTCGAGAATAACCAGGAGGATCGCCCCTCCAGGGGGGGATGAGGCATTTTTTCCTCTGCAGCACCTCGCGGGAAGTCACCCCATCACTCATGAACCTCTAGTGCTTCCTTCACACGCTTGCAGCTACTCAAGAATATCCTGACATACAGGTCTCCATGCGAGAGGAACACCACGGGGCCCACCACAACTCAAGAGGACCCCCGTGTCCCCATGCTCAACTCTAGATCAGGCTTCCTTTCCCGGTTCATCGGGGATGGGTTGGCGACGGTCTTGTTGCATGTCAAGAGGAGGCGCTTGCCACAGGAATGTCCAGAAAAACTCCGGGGGTCGAGCCACGTGATCCACGATATTCCCAGATATCTCTGTCTATTCCAGAGGAACCTGGTGGCCCTGCACCACCTCGACTGTCACCCTGAAGATTGGCTCCCACCACAGTGGCACGTTTTTCAGCCCTGTGGGAGAGCCTCGAGGGGAAGCCCATAGACCCCTGTGTCACCTCGATGGGAAGCCTGACCCTGCGGCTACAGCTCGGGAGGAAAGTGGAGGTGCATGTCTCCACTCAAGAAGAAACCTGATTCCTGGGGGGCCTCCAGAGGAACCGCATGGTCCATATCTGCAGTGGAGAGGAATCCTCAGGTGCCAGACGAGTACTCAGGAGCCTGAACTGACTGCCAAAGAATCCCCAGAGACCCCTGACAACGCACTTGGAGCCTGGCCTTTCCAGAGGCCTCAGGGGTGGGTCCCTGGGGTCCACGTCATAACTCGAGTGGAACCTGCTCCAAATCAAGGAAAACCAGGGGGATCTCCCCTCCAAGCAAGATGAGGCTCTTGTCCTCTGTGGCACCTCATGGGAAGTCACCCAATCCCTCATGAACCCCAATGGGTTCCTTCACACCCTCGCAGTGACTCAAGAATAGCCCGACATACACGTCTCCACTCAACAGGAACATCGAGGGTCCCCCCACAACTCAAGAGGATCCCCAATCCCCCTGATACACACGAACTCAGGCTTTCTTTCCCGCTTTTTTAGGGATGGATTCCAGACCATCCCATCACATCTCAAGAGCAGGTGCTCTCCTCAGGAGTGTCCAGAGGAACTCTGAGGGTTGCACCACCTGTTTCACGAGATCCCCAGATGTCTCTGTCCACTCCATTGGTACCTGGTGGCCCTGCGCCACCTCGACTGTCACCCCGAGGATTGGCTCCCACCAGGTTGGCACGTGTTTCAACCCTGTAGGATAGCCTCGAGGGGAAGCCGCAGATCCCTCTGTCACCTCAATGGGAAGCCTGACCCTGCGGCTACAGCTCGGAAGGAAAGCGGAGGTGCATGTCTGCACTGGAGACGAGAACTGACTCCACTGGGGAGCCTCCAGTGAAACCCTACGGTCCAAGTAAGTAGTGGAGGGAATTCTCAGGCTCCAGACGAGGACATAGGAGCAGGCCCCAAGTGCCAAGAAATCCCCAGAAGCCCCTGGCAACTCGCGTGGAGCCTGGCCTTTCCGGAGGGCACAGGAACGGGTCCCTTGTGTCCCCATCGTAAGTCGAGAGAAACATGCCAAAACTCGAGAAAAACCAGGAGGATCTCCCCTCCAGGCGAAATGAGGCCCTTGTCCTGTGTGGCACCTCACGGGAAGTCACCCCGTCCTTCATGAACCTTGATGGGTTCCTTCACACCCTTGCAGTGACTCCAGAACATCCCAACATTCAGGTCTCCATTTGAGAGGAACACCGAGGTTCCCACCACAACTCAAGAGGAGCCCCATGTCCCCCTGCTCCGTTCGAGACCAGGGTTCCTTTCACTGATTCGTCAGGGAAGGATTCCCGCCAGTCCTGTGGCATCTCAAGAGGAGGTGCTCTCCACAGGAGCGTCCAGAGGAACTCTGGGGGTCACGCCACCTCTTCCCTGAGACCCCCAGATGTCTCTGTCCATTCCATTGGAGCCTGGTGGGCCTGAGCCGCCTCGAGAGTCACCCCGAAGATTTGCTCCCACCACGGTGGCACGTGTTTCAACCCTGCGGGTGAGCCTCGAGGGGAAGCCAATAGACCCCAGTGTCACCTCGACGGGAAGCCTGACCCTCCGGCTTCAGCTCGGGAGGAAAGCGAATGTGCACGTCTCCACTCAAGAAGAAACCTGACTCCCCTGGGACGCCTCCACAGAAACCCCACGGTCCACGTCTGCAGTAGACAGGAATCCTTAGGTGTCAGACGAGGACTTAGGACCAGGCCCCGACTGCCAAGAAATCTGCAGAAGCCACGGGCAACTCGCATGAAGCCTGGGTTTTCAGGAGGGCACAGGGGCGGGTCCCAGGTGTCCCCTTCGTAAGTCAAGAGAAAACNTCTCTCTGGATCAGATCTTACACTAGAATATCAATGAGTATTTTAGAACTTTAACAGTGAGGAAATGATAAGGAAACTTTTTTTAATTAAAATGTATTAATTTTATGCAGTCCACGATGTTCTCCTTGGAGGTTAATTACTTTACAATATTGTATTGGTTTTGCCATACATCATGAATCCGCCACAGATATACACGTGTGCCCCATCCTGAACCCCATCCTGAACCCCCCTTCCTCCTCCCTCCGCATATTTTGTTTATAATATTTGGAACATAAATATACAAACTTAGGCATACCTCTGAAAAAGAATAGTAATGAGTGACTGCTAGCCTCTTTACTTATCAAAATGTGTTGTACTCAAAGCAATTATATTATGTGTCAATTTACACATGAATATAGAAATCAATGAAAAAGAATAGAGTCTTGAATCAGATCCAGATACATTGGACTTCAGGATACAATGTTCAGAATTTCAAATCAAAAGGGAAAAGATATTTATGTGACTATTTTTTAAAAAACCCCAAATTAGGGAAACAACTGAAAATTCAATCCATATTTAACTCCTATAGCAAAATTAATTCAAGACAAATCAAAAGTTTTCATATGATATCAAAAATGTTCTAAAAAGTAAATACAAAAAGAGAACTGAAGCATCGTCACAAGTGAAATGAGAAAATTTTTCATAAGCAGTATACAAAAATTTGAGTATAAAATATAGAAATATTACATGCAAAGGCACTCCACATACGATAAAACGTTAAGAACATATAACCAAAAAGTATTAATTATATATACAATGTAAAAGAGATCATTTTTAATATATAATCTCATAAAAATCAAAAATTGAATGAAATAAATAAGACATATGTATAATCCACAAAGAATAAATACAAATAAAATAAACATATAGAATGATGCCCAGCTAAATTATGTCAAAAGGGTAGCAAAGTATAAAAATAACTTTAATCCGTTGTCATAAATATTTATCAGGTACTGGTTTTGAAAACGTGGACAAAAGAATTCTCATTGACAGTAGATGTTACTGTAGCTGTTGTACAACCTCAAGAACAATAGTTTATCAATAATATCAATATCAGCATTTTAAATGTTACCTGATTATTGATTCAAATATCAAATCAGCAATTCTATGCCTAGGATATCATATTTGCACATATTCAAATATATATATATATATATTCAAATAAATATATTTATTTGAAAGCTGCTTGTCATNATATCAATATCAGCATTTTAAATGTTACCTGATTATTGATTCAAATATCAAATCAGCAATTCTATGCCTAGGATATCATATTTGCACATATTCAAATATATATATATATATATTCAAATAAATATATTTATTTGAAAGCTGCTTGTCATAAAAATGTTTAGAAACCACATGAAAAGAAATGGGCATGTGGATTTTAAAATAAATTTGTAAGGAGTATTGTGAAACATGAGAAAAGTTAAAGGATATGTTTGAGCTGGTATTGAAATATCTTTAAGATGTGGCATAGTAAAAGCAAATCTGATATATACAGAAAAAAACAAATGTACATATGGTAAATAGACTAGCATTTGCAAAGATTTTTACCAGGTGAAAATTAAGAA
>SJYV01025935.1:306489-328269 GCA_006410875.1 Neotragus pygmaeus | reverse complement strand
TGGATGAAACTGGAGCCTATTATACAGAGTGAAGTAAGCCAGAAAGAAAAACACCAATACAGTATACTGACACATATATGGAATTTAGAAAGATGGTAATTATGACCCTGTATGCGAGACAGCAAAAGAGACACAGATGTATAGAATGGACTTTTGGCCTCTGAGAGAGAGGGAGAGGGTGGGATGATTTGGGAGAATGGCATCAAAACATGTATACTATCATGTAAGAAATGAAACGCCAGCCTATGTTTGATACAGGATACAGGATGCTTGGGGCTGGTGCACAGGGATAATCCAGAGAGATGATATGGTGTGGGAGGTGGGAGGGGGATTCAGGACCGGGAGCTCGTATACACCCATGGCAGATTCATGTCAATGTATGGCAAAACCAATATGGTATTGTAAAGTAAAAATAAAATTTAAAAAAATAAAAATGGAAAAATTGGCAAAGAAATAAAAAAATAAAAGTTACCTGGATTAGGCTTTTTCTTTCCCTCCTCCTCTCTTCTCTTTCCTTCTCTTTCTTATCCTAGTTCAGTATGTTTCACATTTAAAGTAGCTTGATGCTTATTTGCGTTTTAAGTTTACTATTCTCTCAATTTCTGTTACTCTCCTAATTCATACAATCATTCCATCTCCTCTTGTAAGTCTCCACTGATCTTTATCTTTCCAAAGTGCTTTCAAGTGAGCCTGGACTGTCTCATTCCTTTGTTCTCAATCCCTGACCAATAGCTCCTTATTTCACTTAGAATCAATAAAGAATTTACAACAGCCTACAGGTCTCTATGTACGCTATCTTCTATTCCAGTGTCTCTCTTAAACTTTATTTGCATATTCACTCTGATATATTGTTGTTTCTCAAATATTCTAGGCACATTCAGAGTTTCCCTTGTTTTTCCTGGTGTTTGATATGCCATTTCCCCTAATTATAAAATGGTTTGCTTCCTTGATTCCTTACTTCCTTCAGAACTGTTCCCATGGACTTTTTTAGTGTGATTTTTCTTGACCAACTTGACCAGAATAAAAACCTTCGCTGTACTCTTTTGATCTCCCTCTTCACTTAAATTTTCTCCATAACATTTACTACAAACATGTTACATACTTTCTTCATTTACTCTTCTTAATGTCTGAATTAGAAAGTGAATTCCAGGAAAGCAGAGATGTTTGTGTTTTGCTCACTCTATGTCCTTAGTGAATATTGTGAATGATATAATACATTTTATATAAATAATTTTTGAATGAGTTAATGAATCTTCTTTTCAGAGCCTCTTTTAGAACATTCAAAAGGAGTCAAGGTAAACGTTGCTTAAAATATTTAATGGAAATGAGTTTAACTTACCTGTTTCAGAGCGTTTTTCCTGGATGGTCATGTGTATGTGTGTGTGTGTGTATGTGTATACACATGCATTGAATTAAGGATATTGGAACTTATTTGCATAAATGGTGGTATCTATATAGTCACAAAAATTCTTGTTTACAATACGAGATGTAAAATTCTTCATTTTCACAAATCCTCTAACAAATATTATTTCTCTCAGTTTCTCTGATAAACTGCAAGTTTTGGCTATACCATGGACTTTCCATACTCTGCAGTTACAAAACGTTTTGTAGAAATAGCAAGCTGTGATTGTAAAGGAGGGTTTGTATTCTCTTTGAAATGAGTGGGCAGAGATTTCTCATTTCATACATCATTACGACTTTCTCCAATGATTGGGCAACAATTTCAACTCACTCCATCACAAGCTACCTGCTCTCAAATTCAGCATCCAGGCCAAGCTGAAACAATCTCCACAACATAACATCTGCAAAACCTTGTAATTTCAATTGTTCATGCTAAAATGTTATGTTATGCATCTCAGTGCAATCTCATCATACTAGCACGTTGCAATAGGCTAATGAACTGTAACAAAACTCAGCTTCAAAAATGTCAAACATAATGAAAAAGGGGGAAAAATAACAAAAATGCATAGATCCTCAATCGAATTTATATATTCTTTGTGTTTAGACTTATATAATATAGTTTCACACACTATTACTGGCTTGTTTTAAATGGCCTTAGTATTTTAGCATTATTCAGCTAGTTTGTTTAATCAACACAATGAACTGGTATCAAAAGGTACTGACTCAACGGAATATTCTTTCTCAAGTTTTCCACTCTCACTTAGGTTACATTTGCTTGCTTGTTTATTCTGATTTTAATTTTGAGCATCTAGTGTGTACTGGGTTCCAGGTAAATCATGCTGATTATAGCAGACATGATATCTACCCTCAATGTGTGCATAACCTAGGGGAGAAGACAGAAGTTAATAAAAATAATCCCTCAAATACACACACACACACAAACACAAATCTACAAGTTATGGTAAGGACGAGGAAAGAAAAATTTAGAGACCTCTGTAATATTACAAAACATTGTTCTAGGAGTTAGAAGAAAAGTCTTCCCTGAGAAAGTTATTAATCCAACAGCAAATAGTGGATGAAGGGGGAATGGATGTGAGCATATATTCTAGAATTAGGCTTATTATGTATAAAATTCTAGGGGATAATTTTTTGATCAACTGGAAAATGGCAGTATGATATCAGGAAAGACTGGCAAATGGCAAAACAAGAGGTTTGAGTTGTTGGCACAGCCATGTTCTGTTATCTTAAGAATCAAGGACTCTACCAAGGAATTTCTAAAACAACCAAAAAACGGTTTATCAGATGTTTACTTTAGTATGTTCTTTCTAGCAAAAGTGAAGAGAGTAGATTTGAAAATGTGGAAACTGACAAGAGTAGGAGATGAAGCAATGGAGTTGAGAGAGTCTTGATGCCAGCAAATTGGGGCAATGTATGGAGGTTAAGCAGATATTTTGGAGAAAACAGTAAAGGAGATATAGTAAAAAGACTGGATATAACAAGTGAAGGGAATAAATGTAGCAAGGGTGATAGCTATATTAACTAAATATGTATTCAATCAAGATTTGTTGAGTTTCTATTAAACCCAAATGCTCTTCTAAGGCCAGAGCAATAGCAGTGAAAACAAAACAAAGAAAATTTCTGCCTTCATAGAATTTATATCAAAGTTGGAGAAGACAATCAACTAATTAGTTTGTAAAAAATGTAGTTGTTTGTATGTTGAAAAAAAATGGTAAAAAATGAATTCAAGACAATGTATGGCAAGGGTAGAGTTAAAGTTTAAATGAGTGGAGAATCATAATTTCAAATAAGAGAAAATGCACAAGGAAACCCACACTAAAAATGTGAATATTGAACAAACACTGGAAGGACAGAAATCTACAAAGAATATCAGGAAAGTGACATCTGTGGAAATATCTGAAAAAGGTGTAGAAGGCAGGCTTGAGGAACAAGACTATTCATGTCAGATTCCTTTCATAGAAATTTTCAAGATATTTAAAATATCTTCCTCAAATAACATCCACAATTTTGTAGTCTTCCCACACATCAGCTTCAACCTGTGCTCCCTTTTCTCCTTTTCTTCCTTTTTTTTTCTCAAATATTTATCATCTTGCAATAAACTATATAATCTGTTACTCTCAACTAGATGATACATTCCTCAATGATACTTTTCTATGTTTTTTGCTAGAACATTACCTGGCGTAGAGCATGTATTCTATATATATTTGTTAAATGAACAAATGAATGTCCATCTTCAGAAGTATATGCATATACCAGATATATTCAATTTTTATTACCATTTAGTGTCAGAGAGTTCAGCATGCTAAANCTGGCGTAGAGCATGTATTCTATATATATTTGTTAAATGAACAAATGAATGTCCATCTTCAGAAGTATATGCATATACCAGATATATTCAATTTTTATTACCATTTAGTGTCAGAGAGTTCAGCATGCTAAACTAATTTTCATCCCTAATTTACACAACTGAAAACTGCAGAAATCTTAGATCCTGAATTGTCTAATAAATAAACTTACTGCTCTACTCTGTGAATATATGCATAGATCATGTATATACACATTTCTGTACTTTTTCTTTTAATTTTATCTATATAACATTTAGATAAATTTTATACCTTATAAAATACACAAAAAAATGAGTAGATAATCTTAAAACTATTATTTTGTGTCACTTCTCAATAGAGCAAAGCCAGGAAGAAAGCAAATGTTGCTTTTGAGCTGAAGTGTGATAGGTGAATAAATTAACTAAAAAATGCCAATGGGTTGAAATATGTTGAAAGATACTTAGTCTACCTTGCTAAAGGGAAAGGTAATGGATGATTGTACCTTTTACTTCTGTATGTTTATAGCACTTTCTGTAAAACAAATAATGCATTGCTGATACCTCTATTGCCAGAATGGCAATAGAGCAGTGCCATTTTGCCAATTTTTCTTCCTAACTAATGAAATCTTACATTCTATGAGAAGTCATTGGTAAAATATATTAAGTGTTTTAAGATATTTCTTACTGAGTAAAAAGTTTCTCTCTTGGACTTTAATATATGTACTTGCTACATTGTGTTTATACATAAATATCAGAACTAAAACTAGCAATATGATCTATCTATATATGCACTCACACATATTAGTGATAGTGTGACAACAGTACAGAGCTAGCTACCCTTCTCTCAATTCGATTTCATTATAGTGCTCATGTGCATTAAACTGTCTCATCATGCCTTATCCTGAGAGAAATTAACATATCTTAATACTAAATTATATGCCTTCAGTGCTCTTACTTAGGGGACTTATGACATTAATTGGTATCACTAAGAGAAAATGTTTGCACGCACCATGACCAGGGACCCCACAGAGAGACAGAACTGTGTTTGAGCATCTCCTGTGGAGGTATGGGTTGTGGTGGTCTGCCACAAATACAGAGTCTCTGGGTGCAGCAGACATGGGTATGACATAAGCCCTCTTGGAGGAGGTCACCATTAACCTCACCATAGAGCTGCCAGAACTTACACCTAACTGGGAAATCGATTCCTGGAGGGCACAACAACTTCGTGCACCAGGACCCAAGAGAAAGAAGCAATGACCTCACAAGACACTGTCCCAGACTTGTCTGTGTGTGTCTGGGAGTCGCTGGTGGAGGCAAAGGTCAGTAGTGGTCTGCTGCAGGGTTGGGGGTAGAGAGAGTAGCAGTACATGCATGGGATCTTTTTAGGGAAGTCGCCATTATCTTCATTCAGTTCNCAAGATATTAACTAGTTCCCTTTCCTATACAGCAAAACTTGTTGTTGCTTGTTGCATGTTTTTAATTAGAAACCTAGCATTCTATTCATACTAAGTCAAATGAGTAAATCAAAATGTCATAAATTTTTTAGTTAGGCAAAAATTCATAAGTTTATATATATATATATATGTACATATATATATATATGGAAAACTGGGTTGTGCTTTGGTGGGCAGGGCCTTCCTCAGTAAAGCTGTAATCCAATTATCTGTTGATGGGTGGGGTTGCACTTCCTCCTGGGCAGTTATTTTGACTGAGGCAACCCAGTCCTTGGGTTTATGGGCTTCCAGGACTGCTATTGCCACTGCCCCTATCTTTGTGGTCAGCCCCTATCAATACAAGGATCAAATCCAACAGTAACAGATAGTTTGGATTCAGTCGCCTGTGGGGTCACTGCTTCTTTCCTCTGGGTCTTGATGTGTACAAGATTTTGTTTATGCCCTCCAAGACTAGAGTTCCTGTTACCCCTAGTCCTGTGGAAGTCCTATAATCAAATTCCACTGTACTTCAAGGTCAGATTTCCTGAATATTCCTAGTCCCTTTGTCAGATCCCTGGGCTGGGAAGCCAGATGTGGGGTTCAGACCATTTACAATATTGGGAGAACTTGTTTGGTATTATTGTTCTTCAGTTTGTGGGTCAGCCACTCGGCAGGTATGGGATTTGATTTTATGATGAATGTGCACCTAACTGTGCTCTTCCGTCACCTCACTGTGGCTTCTTCTTTGTCTTTGGACATGGGGTATCTCTTTTTGGTGGGCTCCAGCATCCTCCTGCCTATGATTGTTCTACAGCTAGTTGCAATTTTGTTGCTTCACAGGAAGAGATAAGTGCACATCCTTCTACTGTGCCATCTTGAAGCAGAAGGTGATCTTAAGTTTTTCTGAATATTGAGTTTCAAGCCAGCTTTTTCAACTCTCTTTCACCCTTATCAAGAGGCTTTTTAGTTCCTCTTCATGTTTTGCATTAGAGTGGTATCATCTGCATATCTGAGGTTGTTATTTCTCCTGGCAATCTTGATTCCAGCTTGTGATTCATCTAGGCCAGCATTTTGCATGATGTATGCTGCATATAAGTTAAATAAGCAGTGTGACAATATACAGTCTTGATGTACTCCTTTCTTAATTTTGATCCAATCCATTGTTCCACATCCTGTTCTAACATTTGCTTCTTGACCTGCATACAGGTTTCTCAGGAGATAGGTAACATGGTCTATCTCTTTAAGAAATTTCCACAATTTGTTGTGATCCACCCAGTCAAAGGCTTTAGCATAGTCAATAGGGCAGAAGTAGATTTTTTTTTTCTGGAATTCCCTTGCTTTATGTATGATCCAACAGATGTTGCAATTTGATCTCTGGTTCCTCTGCCTTTTCTAAATCCAACTTTTACATGTGAAAATTCTTGGTTTCTGTACTGCTGAAGCCTAGCTTAAAGGATATTAATTTATACAGAGTAAATACTTAAATAGCTAGTCCACTGGTGGATTACTATATGTTACAATGATTAAAACATACTTTGATTACTCTCAGGTTTAAATGATTTATTTGGATCAATCTATTTTAAATATGTAAATACTTCCAATTCCATTATCAATAATAAAACTATCAAGTGCATACGCAAATGTCCACAGATATGTGAGACACAGTTTATAGACACATTTTTCTCAGACATATATCCCTTTTCTTAGGTAAATGTTTAGCACTTTTCCTAAGTCCACTTAGTATACAGCTAAGTGGTGGCAAAATGTGAAGGAACAGGAGGCTTGACACTTTCTATCTCTGAATACAATGGCTCTTCCCTCACAAATTAATTTTAATATCTATGGATAGTTTGTCATGAATTGAAAAGTTTTGCATGAATAAACACAATTAGATTTATATGCAAATCTTGGACTTCTTCTGGAATACTAAGAGGTATACTTTGAGATAAGGAAAAACAGAATAAGAAGTGAAACTGCAAAAACTCAAGTTACAACTTAACTGGGATTCTTTTTTTTTTTTAACTTTTTCTACCTTTTGCAGAATATATATGAATTAGCATTCATTATAAAATCTTGATATGATAGGCATTAAGTAGGAAAAAAATTCTCCAGGAAAATTAGAAAAATGCATTTTGGAGGATGCTTCCAAAAGCTGATTAAAGTTTAGGAATCTTAGTTTAAATAGTGAAGATCATGTTGTTTTCAGGGTTCTCCCTCCCTGCTTCTTTGTAAAAACTCTTGACTGCTGATGGAGAAAAAAGCTTAAGATAATCCATGCAAACTCATCACTCCCTTCATAATTTTCTGTAGTGTATATTTTTGAAAATAAAAAGAATGTAATGTATAATTTCTCTTCTCTATCCCTGTTCTTGTAGAACTAATATTCTTGTCATAAAATAATCTTAGACTATCATAGGGTCTATAAAGGCAGTATTCTCTGCAGTACAGGACAGTCTTAAGCCTCTGCAGTACCTTTGAGTATGTGTTTGTGTGTGTTGACAAAAAAATGAGAGGGAAGGTAAGGGTGCATTTTTTTTGAAGCCTTTGTGCTCTAGATTATGAAGGGCAACTCTGTGCAACTGAAGCAATGCAAGGGCATTGCTTTTACTTATTTTTGTTGTTGTTGTTAATTAGGCTCACACTGCTGTTTCTTTGTAAATGCCTTTATGTAGTAACAAGAGTCAAGTCCTTCATATATGCAGAAATGCTGGACTTTCTAAATAAATTCCATAACATTTTAAGGAGGGTGGGGGAAAGGAAATTTAGTACATGATAATCTGTTGAAAGAAAAGAAAAAAGAAAGAAATTATGCTCTACATTATCTTCAGTCATAGGAAAGGGAAGACAAATTAGCCACACATAAAGATCAATAGAATGTCCATGAACAGTACTGTTAAATCTTCTAAAAATGACTAGAGAATCTGAAGTACAATTAATTGTCTATTGTAGGTATTTTCTCATAGGAGTAATAGATGCCTGATCATCTGAGATTACATCTGCTTCATGCATACAAAGTACATGAGGCAATGATGCTGCAAAGAATCTCAACATCATCAGTCACACTCAAAGCAGATGAAAGTAGGGAAGGCAAAGGGACTCAGAATTAAATAGTAAACTCATGGACTATGATTTTATAAGGATAGTCACAATTATTATCTATAGGAACAATAACTTATCATAGAATTAGAAGAGAGAAACTTCTAAGTTACTTTGAAATGTAACTCTTTTAAATTTTCCTTTTTTTTTTTGGCCACTAAGTAAAATGTTTATTATCTCCTATATGAAAATGATATTATCTCCTAATAACTGTATTTCTCCATTTTTCTATGTTATTATCTTCTTTTCTACCAGAGGAAAATCAGCCTAAAAGTTGATTATATAAGGTTATTTTTTTCAGTTTTAGTTTTAATATTTGCCATGAAGCTATAATTGTGTTTCTGAATTGGGGATTCCAGAAAATCAGTCCTTTNAACTGTATTTCTCCATTTTTCTATGTTATTATCTTCTTTTCTACCAGAGGAAAATCAGCCTAAAAGTTGATTATATAAGGTTATTTTTTTCAGTTTTAGTTTTAATATTTGCCATGAAGCTATAATTGTGTTTCTGAATTGGGGATTCCAGAAAATCAGTCCTTTTCCATGAAAACAGTGATAGAAATCTAAATCATTATTTCTTTTGTTTCAATCTAATAAACATTTCTACAAACCTCAACATGCAAGACAGTTTGTTTTATGTGTTATGAAAATACAAAGAAGAATTTTTCAAGATGATTATGCCCTTAAGGTACTCCCACTTGAATAACAAAGCCTGAACAATTCATAAGACCTATTAAAAACTGTGGATTTTAATAGAAGAGCCTCAAGATTTAGAGATCATTATTAATATATTTTTCTATCTAATTTTTAATAAAAATAGTTTGGGTCAAAAATTGCAGAAGAAAACCAATTAGGCGATCTTAACTAAAAATGTCTCTATCTGTAAAATGAATATGTATAAAGGCAGGCAATGTCAATATTTTAGAGACACATCTCCTTTCAGTAGAAATCTGAGAAGAATAGTAGAGAGAAGATAATATAGTTCTTTCATTTTGAAGAAAGGAAAATTGATAACCAGAGTATGTAATTAATATATTCATTAATCAGTAGCTAAGCCTGGACTAGAACTTAAAAATCACAGACTCTAGTCCAGTGATCCATACATTATGGAAAAGCAATCTTGACTTACCAAAAGCTAAACTTTCTACTTGTGGATATAAGACAAATATGTGAAAAGTAGAGAATATTAATTAACAGGTTATAATTGTATTGTAAATAATATTTATAGCTATTATAGGGAGACCACTGTATTTTAAAACTTTTTTTGAAGCTAAAATGGTTTGTATATTTATAGATACATTTTTGACTTCCTGGGTGGCTCAGGTGGTAAAGCGTCTGTCTACAATGTGGGAGACCTGGGTTTGATCCCTGGGTCAGGAAGATCCGCTAGAGAAGGAAATGGCAATCCACTCCAGTACTATTGCCTGGAAAATCCCATGGACTGAGGAGCCTAGTAGGCTGCAGTCCACAGGGTCGCAAAGAGTTGGACACGACTGAGCTATTTCACTTATGTATATATTTATTTTATATTTACTCATGGTAATAGAGAAGACAGAGAAGAAAAATTGTGATAATAATTGAGAAGAGAAGGTAAGGAAAATAATTATAAAATATGTTCTAATATACATAGAAGAAAATGGGCAAACTCTAGGAGATAGTTAGGAACAGGGAAGGCTGGGCTGCTGGGTTTGTGAAGTCCATGGATTTGTGAAGAGTCGGATACTACTTGGTGACTGAACAACAACAACAAAATGTTTTAAAAAGAGTGAATTAGGTTAGCTGGGTTAGAGGAGAGGTACTAAAGATGAAATTTGCAAATCAAGAAAGTATATTGATCATTACCCCTATTTTATATGGCAGAGTTTTCTATATGGGTTTCCCAGGAGGCTCAGAATCTGCCTGCCAATGTGGGAGACACAGGAGATTCAGGTTCAGTCCTGGAGTTGGGAAGATCCCCCTAGAGGAGGAAATGACAACCCACTCCAGTATTGTTGCCTGTAAAATTCTATGGATGGAGGAATTTGGCTGGTGGCAGTCCATGAGGTCGCAAAGAGTCAGACGCAACTTAGTGACTGAGCATGGCTCAGCATTTTCTAATTCACATTCATATAGAACCCTGTAATGGCTTTAAATCTTTTGCTAGAAATTAGCACATATCATCTCCACTCACATCTCATTGACCAAAGCAAGTCAGGTACCTTACATTGTGAGATTAGAAAGATTAATTTTCCTACACGAAGGGAACTGATGGAAAGGGGCCAGTCAGAATGAGACAAAGGAAGGGTCAGTAAATGTTTTGAATGAGATATATATATATATATATATATATGTATATGTATATATATATATATATATATACATTCCTGGCTCCAATGAAGGACAAAAAGCAAAGTTGGCATTGTACAGTTAAGGTGATTTATTTTCATTTAATCTTTTCTTTGAAGTGAAATAAAAGTCGCTCAGTCATGTCTGACTCTTTGCGACCTCAAGGACTTCAGTCTGCCAGCTCCTCTGTCCATGGAATTCTCCAGCAAGAATACTAGAGTGGGTAGCCATTCCCTTCTCCAGAGGATCTTCCTAACCCAGGGATCGAACCCATATCTCCTGCATTGTAGGTGAATTCTTTACTGTCTGAGCCACCAGGTAAGGCAAAAAGTATCACTGGCTTGGAATATTTATTTATAGAATAATGTTTTCATATAATATTAGTTGAAAAGTTTTGTGGAAAAAAACAATGTGGTGTTTCCACCTGCAATTCTTTCTGAAAATAATAGTTAAAAGTTGAAATTAGCCAGAAGTAGAACCAATTTAGCAGGATTATGTATCAGTACAAATTTGGAATACACTTCTAGCTTGACTGAGAGCTTTAACCAAAATATATTTTGATAACAATTTTATTTATAAATCAGCATTTTAAGTGCACTTATTAAACCATTGTTTCTTCAATCTACTTTTCTAATTATATATACAGTTATGCTAAAATACAAATAGAAAATTTCTATTTTCCATGATCTTAGGAAGTTCTTCCAAAGTGTTTCATTATTTTATATTTTTACCAAATAAAAATCACTGAAAATTTTAGTTTAGAAACTTGTTAACAAGCTTTTGAAAAGCTTGTTAACAAGTTTCTAAATCTTGTTTCAGTGTTTTGAAATTGTCACGGATAGGTAGCATATAATCGTTTTTAACAACAAAATAACATACAGGTGGAAAACTTTTCTAGCATCCCTTTTAAACTAGTCTCTGCATGGGAAAATTTGCCTTTGAACAGAGGTTACTGGCTCTGTTAATACTGAAATGTTAACTTTAGTTTGAAATGGCAGGTTAACTGTCTTTACTATTTTTTAATATAACTTCTTGGTAGCAACCTAATAACTTGTTACAGAAAAGATCAGCAAAAATTTGAAACATTTACTCATTTCTGTAAACTGAAAAAAAAAAAAAGTGAGACTAGAAGCTGTGTGGCTCCTCCTTAAACTCAATCTATTACATTACAGATGACTGCAGATTTACTATTAAAGATACTTTTCCAAGAAAGATATTTAACCATATTAGGGGCATCTTACAGCATAAAAAATGCAATATGTTGTAATGATCTGCTATTGAAAGACTAATGAGTCCATCATTATCAACCCTTTATAACAACACTGCCTTTCTTTAGGAATCCTTCCACATCATAAGTGACGAATGACTTGACAGATATGTGTACCTAGTGAGGGCATCAGTGTCATTCCATTCACTGACTGTTAGTGAAGCATAATTGCTTGTTTTTGGCCAAATAGAAAAAGACATTACATTATTTCTTTTTCTTGTTTAACTATATTTCTACACAAGGAGATTTCAAATCAACAGTCAGAAAAAAATCAAGTCACGAAGTAAAAACCTTCATAATTGTGTTCTGCTAGTGACATAGGTAATATAGAAATATATCTGGATCTATCAGAAGCTACAGTCACATGTGGGATTCCTAAACTTTTTTGTGTGTGCCATGTGCCCTTTGGCCATTTGGTAAAGATTATTAAATAATTACTCATTATTTAAACAATGTTTTAATTGAAAATAATAAAATGCATGCAATTATATAGGAAACTAGTTATATTGAGATTTTGCTATAACATTTTAAGACCAAAATAGAGAATAATATACCTACTTCTTTATTAATGTATTAAATACCAAGATCTAGTAGTTTTAATAACTTCTGAAATTATATAATGTTAAACACATTTTAAAATTTCCATAAGCTGTACTATTATATGAATGTGTCTGTAATTTATATTGATCACTAAGTCACAAATATTAATGCTACCATAGTTTATTATCTATATTTATAATGCAGGACAATATTAATTTTCAGTTAAAGGTTAACGGAAACATGCTGCTGCTGCTGTTAAGTCTCTTCAGTCGTGTCTGACTCTGTGTGACCCCATAGACAGCAGTCCACCAGGCTTCTCCGTCCCTGGGATTCTCCAGGCAAGAACACTGGAGTGGGTTGCCATTTCTTTCTCCAATGCATGAAAATGAAAATGAAGTCGCTCAGTCGTGTCCAACTTTTAGCGACCCCATGGACTGCAACCCTGGACCAGGCTCCTCTGTCCATGGGATTTTCCAGGCAAGAATACTGCAGTGAGGTACCAATGTAGCTAATTTTCCCACCCTGATTCGTGAACTGCCTGTATCCCATTCATGAATTCTGGGTTAAACTCCTCTAACAGAAAATTGGTCAGGTGAGAATATCAAAGAAATAACATTCTGGGTTTAATGACAACTAGCCATGTTACAAAAATTAGAAGAAAATAAGGTCTGTAAATAGGGAAAGTGTTTCATTTTTACAAAATAAGTAGGCATTGCACTGACTTCCTCCAATTTAAATAGCTTTTGCTCAAATTGTAGGTGAACAATATGGATAGACAGAACATGGAAAGGTATTTTTAGACATCAACTATTTTTTCTTCTTTCTTTTTCTCCCTTAGCAGTCCAATTTAACATCAAGGAATGAGAATTTCTGTGTGGGTTGTCTTCAGAGGGGAAAAAAAAATGTAGGAGGTTTATAGATAGCTAAGCATTTAGGGAATCAAAGGCAATTCAGAATATAACCAAAAGCTAAGAGAGAAATGGTATTTTAAGAATAAGAGACCATCCTATTCCAGACTAACAAATAATTCCCTGGTCTTGAAACAGGTGATGGGATGAAAGAAAAATATGAGTTCAGAAGGTGATTTGAGAAAGAGGCTCTGCCTGGACAGATAGTAAGGTTTCACTAAAGGAACATTTGTGCAGGTCATTGATGGCAGACAGAGCTTTAGAAAGCCTTGAACACTCTCAAGTCCCAATATGTCCTGAAATTAAGTCTAATGGTAGCAAAGAAATACCTAGGAGATTGATCTGATGAGAAAGACTTGTCCAAAGCATACCAGTGGTAATCTGGGTGGACAAAGAAAGACTGTCTCAATAGATAGCCAAGGACCAGCTGAGTCCCACATCCCCCTGTGCAAAAGAGACATACCTGAATCCTGGCCTGTATCACAGCCACTGTTTCCCAAAGAATTATAAACTTAAAAGCACAACATATCAAAAAGAAGCAAAGCCAAATCTTCCAATGTAGAAGCCTCTGGAAGTTTGGAGCATGTGACTTGTTTCTCCCCACTAAGACAAATTTTGAATCTTGTCACAGTACACCTGAACATGTGCCAAGACATGAGTCTGCAGAGTTGGCTGTAGTCACTGATGCCTGCACCTACCTGGGAACATGATCTTATCGGTGTCCAGGAAGCTGAATAATCAACTAATTATTCCTTTCTCTTATCTGATTGATGTGAATAGAAGACAGGCATGAGGGATCAAGAAGAAAGTTTAAGGAGCAAAGTTGAATGACCTTTCTTATCCTTAAGCACATAGAATATAGGTCTAGAATTCACATTTGCATCTATGTCTTTTTAGAATCTATGAATTAATACACTGGTTTTACCTGTGTGTAACTTTGCAGAATGTAGCAGGCTTGGAATTCTGAGTCTCCTACCCTTCTTCTTAGGTTATCACTATTTGACTTTAAAATCTTCAGTAAGTACTTGAAAGTACTAAATTTTAAAAATGCATAATAATTTTTCTTTGAAGTCCTATTGTGATCACAGATTTGGTGGAAATACTTGTTGGGATGGAAAGGGAGAATGCACTTAAACTCTTATTTGGTGAAATAATCAGAAAGAAAAGAATATGAAAAAAATAAATGAAAAGCTATTTAGTGAAGGCCTTACCACGTTTTACTTTTATTCTGTATACGTATTTGGTTTTCGGTTTTTAGCTTTGTAAGGAATTTTCCTTGTTGAAAATATGTTGCACTGTTCTTTGGACTCCTAAACCATTGCTGAAGTCAGATGACAACACATTTGCAGTTCCTGGCACCCCAATCCCCTGCTGTCAGGATTGTAAATGATACTACTTTTCAACAAAGCAGTGATCCAGTGAGGGGATTAGAGGCATGAATTTTAACTGACAAAATATGAGTTTGAAGTTAACATAAGGCTTTTTCAGTGACTATGTTCTGAGAATACTGTTGCTGCAGCTAGAGCTGCAGCTGCTCCTTTTATTTGCGACTGTAAGTGGAAATCACCAAATACCTCATCAGCTAGGTTTAAAGACCTAGAGGGAAAGCAAAATGTGAATGAGTTTGTTCTTGCTATAGTGGCTTCCACCTTATCAGGGCTTGCTTTTCTAAGTAACTGAGTAATTGTTATTGGCAGTGAAATGGGAAGGGCTACCACTATGACTAATTAACAGAGAGGCTTTATATCATCTAAATAGGATCTGTTGTGACAATCCATTATTTACCACACCAACATATATATGCTGAGCTTAAGCATAAAGTCAAAGTATGGTTATAAAGCTCTGTCCTTCTCTCTTCTATTTTACATCTGGTAGGTGCAGATGTTTCTTCCAAGTTTTTGTTGATAGTAAATCCTTATGTATGGTACCTTGGAGCTTCCCAGGGGGCTCAGTGGTAAAGAATCCACCCTGCCAATGCAGGAGACACATGTTTGACCCCTGGGTCAAGAAGATTCCTTTGGAGGAGTCAATGGCAACCCACTCTAGTATTCTTGCTGGGAGAATCCCAGGGAGAGTGAAAAAGTTGGCTTAAAACTCAGCATTCAGAAAACTAAGATCATGGCATCCAGTTCCATCACTTCAAGGCAAATAAATGGGGAAACAATGAAACAGTGACAGACTTTCTTTTCTTGGGCTCCAAAATCACTGCAGATGATGACTGCAGCAATGAAATTAAAAGATGCCTACTCCTTTGAAGAAAAGTTATAACTGACCTAGACAGCATATTAAAAAGTAGAGACATTACTTTGTCAACAAAGGTCTGTCTAGTCAAAGCTTTGGTTTTTCCAGTAGCCATGTATGGATGTGAGAATAGGACTATAAAGAAAGCTGAGTGCTGACAATTTGTTGCTTTTGAACTGTGGTGTTGGAGAACACTCTTGAGAGTCTCTTGGACTGCAAGGAGTTCCAACTAGTCCATAGTAAAGAAAATCAGTCCTGAATATCCGTTGGAAGGACTGATGCTGAAGTTGAAACTCCAATCCTTTGGCCACCTGCTGCAAAGAACTGACTCACTGGAAAAGACCCTGATGCTGGGGAAGATTGAAGGTGGGAGGAGAAGGGGATGACAGAGGATGAGCATCAGCAACTCAATGGACACGAGTCTGAGTAAACTCTGGAAGTTGGTGATGGACAGGGTGGCCTGGTGTGTTGCAGTCCATGGGGGTCACAAAGAGTCAGACATGACTGAGCAACTGAACTGAACTGAGCTGATGTAATCTCTCTTCCAAGGAGGGAATTTTTATCCTGCCAAGGCCATCCTGGTCTCCTCACATGAGGAACTGTGTAAGCCAAAAAAACACGTTAGAGAAGACATGGATTCTGTATCAGTTTAAGGAATGGCGTTAGCTGGTCCTTACCTATGGCTTGGAGATGAACAAAAAAGAAGTAAGTAAACATTTGAAATGGAAGGTTGTTAGGCTTCCAGCTTTATTTGGCTCCCTTTATTTTTGCTGAGTAAATTATATTTCTTTCAAAATATCAATATTATTATTTTTGTTAACACATGCATTTGTTTAAGGCTTCCCATGAGGCGCTAGTGGTTAAGAACCCGCCTGCCAATGCAGGACACATAACAGACGCAGGTTTGATTCCTGGGTTAGGAAAATCCCCTTGAGGAGGGCATAACAACCCCACTCCAGTATCCTTATCCAGAGAACCCCACGGACAGAGGAAGCTCACAGGCTACAATCCATGGTGTAACATTTATTTGTTTATTAAATTGTTTGTTATGAATACTGCAAATGTTTTTGTATCTATTTGAATCCCACAGCATTGGTGCTCCATGGCAAAAGAAGCATTTATTAATTTATATAGTTCGCTCACTAGGAACTAGGTGTTTAATAATAGTTTTTGCATTATCTAATGACATAATTTATATCATATCTTTAGGACACAACTAAGCCACAAAGAACCATAGATTTCTATGTGATTTTCCAGTTGCAATGGAAAGTTTGACAATAACTAAATTGTCATTTATAGTACCTCTTATTATTACTTATCGGATGAGTGCATGTGTGCTAAGTCACTTTAGTCATGTCCAACTCTGTGTGACCCTATGGACTGTACCCTGTCAGATTCCTTTGTTCATGGGCTTCTCCAAGCAAGAATATGGAATGGATTGTTATGCCTTTCTCCAGGGGACCTTCCCAGTCTAGGGACTGAGCCTGCATCTCTTTTGTCTCATGCATTGGCAGGTGGGTTCTTTACCACTAGTGCCACCTAGGAAGCCTACCTACTACATATGTTCAGTTAAATCCTACTCATTCTTAAGATGCTGGGGAAAATTTAGCTCAATCATATTTTTACATCTAAACACTATGCATCTTTATTCATTTCCACTGCCTAGAATTTTGATAGTTAATTTCTTACATATGTAAATATAAAATTGACATCTACACCTTTGTCTTGGAAAAGGAAATGGCAACTCACTCTAGTATTCTTACCTGGAAAATCTCATGGACAGAGGGGCCTGGTGGGCTACAGTCCATGGGGTTGCAAAGAGTCAGACACAACTGAACAACTAAACAACAACATCTCTGTCCAATTGAATGGAGAAGCTATTTCTTCTGTTTCTCCCCCTCCTTTTGGTAGAATGCATGACACATGATGTATATAATAATTACACTATATATATATTATATTAATATTATGTATATTAATATTAGATTATATATTAATATATTATATATTATATATATGGAATTGCATGGACAGAGCAGCCTTGTGGTCTACAGTCCATGGGGTTGCAAAGAGTCAGACATGACTGAGTGACTAATCCATGTTAAATAAATTAATTGACATTGAATTAATTGACATTTCTTTTGAGGGAAATTATAACAGTGGAGAAAAAATGTACAACACTCACATAAATATAACCCAAAATAAGACTGAAAAAAAAAAGTAAGTACATGGTGCTCTGGGATGACAGGAGTGAAGTTTAGAATTCGGTTTGGTGACTACTAGAAAAGATTTTGAATACAAAACCTGTCTCTTGAATGTATTCTAACTTTTCCAGTTACCATATACATCCTTGCTGTACCAATCAGATTCTCTCTGGTGCAGAAATATGTTCATTTTTTTTTCTTTTTTCCTTCTTAAGACAATTATCCCAAGTACCACATCAGAAACTTATTTACTTTGGGTATGAAAGTAAGACCTGGTCCACTCTGATAGAAGGATAGATGAAAGGAATGATCTTGGATAAAAGTAAATTGTGTGGGAAGGAAGTGAGTTGAGACAGTTCCTACATCATTATCTTTTCTTCTCTGAATACAGTGATGTTTATCCTTGAAAGTGATGAGGGGGAGGTTCAGGGGAACACTAAAGATTTGTAGTATCTTCTGAGCAGAATATGAAAAAAGATCACTGGGTTATATGGAAGATTTTTCCAGATGAATTGAAGCTCAGATGGATGCAAGTATAATGTGCTTTTCATGAAGATTAATCCAAATGCCTACATGATTGTTTTCTCCAGAAATGCTATTTAATTTTTAAAAATTATACTATATTGGACAATTTAAATAGTTAGAGAAATTTATTTTATTTCTAACTTCATTGAGATTTGGGTGGTGGTTTTAATATGGCACTTGCAGTTTACTACAGATATTATATCTTTAAGTTTTATATAGTTAATCCATTCCAGGCAACATTTAATAAGTTCATCTTTTTTAAAAGTATAAATGACTATACTAGATAATTATGCATTATGTAAATATGCTAGCATTTAGGTAGCATATATTATGATTTTCTCATGACACATGAATAAACTAAACTGTGATAAATAAAAATCTTAATGTCAAATCATTCCTCTATTTCTAGATTGAAACCTAATTGGCCATGGCCTATGTTCACCACTCTATTTGACTTCATTAACAGTGATCTTCTGTGGAATTTCTCCACTTGTATTTATAACATGGGTCTATATTTTCTTTTTTCCTCTTAGTATTATTTGTCAGTTTGGTTGATTTAAGCCTCTGTTTAAACCTATTCTAACCCAATGAATTGTAGGCCACATATACATATCAATCCAAGTATCACTGGACAAAAAAAATTAAGTATTTTTAAATGAGATTTATTCAATAGAGGGCATTGTTACACAGATAGTAGAAAGCTCAGAGGGCATAAATGGGATGCTGAAGTTACCCAGAGATAACTGTAGCAAGAGGCTATGACCTTTAGGACTGAGAAATCAGAAGGAAGAGTGGGCTTGCCAGAACCTAGGGGTTTAGAGGACAGATCCTGTAGGTTCCATGCTTGGACCTACGGATAGGAATATCATGGATTAGACATTCAGATCTTTGAGGAGGGGCACCCATAGCTGTAACTCTGGCTGCCAAGACCAAGGTGCTACTGGCACCTCTAAGGGGCCTCTTTGTGGTTTGTAGCAGAAGACCAAAAGACTAGAGGCTAGAGCTGGAGTTGGCTACTTTCTTTTGATGAAACACTGTCTGAAACTAAATGCAGGGAGGGAGTCATTTGTTTCAATTTCCCTGGCTCCCCTTGGCAGAAGTTAACAGTAAACTAGCTGACAAAGATATCTAAGAAATATAGGATTTTTTTTTTTCATTTTGTTTTTTATTTTTCCTTTTTTACTAATACTTTAAGTTTTTTTTTAATGTTTTTTTTCTTTATTATTATTTTTTTTTAATTTGGCTTTACAATACTCTATTGGCTTTGCCATACATCGACATGAATCCACCACAGGTGTACACAAGCTCCCAATCCTGAATCCCCCTCCCACCTCCCACCCCACAACATCTCTTTGGATCATCCCGGTACACCCGCCCCAAGCATCCTGCATCCTGCATCGAACATAGACCGGTGCCTCGTTTCTTACATAATAGTATATATGCTTTTAGACCCAGTAACTCTGTGCAGACTGTAGAAAAGTAGTGTCAGAGCTAAAATCTAATAATGGTCACCAGGGGCATAGTCAAGTTAGAAGAAAATGAAGAAAGTTCAGAAGTCAAAATAGGCAAAACTGGAGAGACATGGAGGATATTTATATAAGATATTCCCTGTTAGCTCAGATGGTAAATAATCTGCCTGTAATGCAAAAGTCCTTGGTTCAATCCCTGGGTCAAGAAGATCCCCTGGAGAAGGGCACTGCAACCCACTCCAGTATTCTTGCCTGGAAAATTTCATGGACAGAGCATAGAGTTACAGAAAGTTGGACATGACTGAGTGGCCAACAATTTGACTTTGAACCACAGCCACGGTGAAGGTCTATCCATTGAAGCCTCACAAGGTTACTGCCTCTCTAAACCAGACCAGTTTCCCCACTTTGTTAGTAATATAATTGCTACTTAATATTTCTTATGAACCTGCCTTGTTAGGACTGCTTACTTTCAGGAAGCAAGGTAAGCCACACTTTATAAAATACAAGTCAAACTAGAATAATCTGGAAGAAATAAGCCTTACAAGAGATGTGTGTGTTTCAAGGATAACTTTAGCAGTCCTAGGGATTTCTAGCACTACTGTTGTCATTTTCAGAGTTAAAATTTAATATATATGTGTGTGCATGTGTGCTAAATCACTTCAGTCATGTCCAACTCTTTGCAACCCCATGGACTGTAGCTGGCCAGCCTCCTCTGTCCATGGGTTTTCCCAGGCAAGAATACTGGAATGGGTTGTCATTTCCTTCTTCAGAAGAATTTCCTGATGCAGAGATCAAACTCATGTCTCCAATGTCTCCTGCATTGTAGGGAGATTATTTATTGCTGAGTCACTGCAAAGTCCAATGTATACCATTTAGACAATTATTCCTGTTAAATAAAAAAGGAAATAAAATATTGAATCTTTTAGAAACATTAAGGATAAACTTGGAGGGAATGTAAGAACTTAAGTAAATGGTTCAAAAACCAGGTCACAAAACTGCATTCAGTATGCTTGACTGATACGTAAGAAATCACTCAAGACTAGAACTCTTACTTCCTAGATTGTGAGCAGTATATACTAAGGTAGGGGGGAAAGAACAGTATTACAGTGTTTTTGTTTGTTTGTTTGTTTGTTTTTAGTGTGTTTTTTATTTATTTTTATTTATTTATTTATTTTGGTTTGGCGTTTTTTTAATTTGTTTTTCTTCCATACTGGAAAAAAAAAAAGTTTTTGGTATAATTTCTGGTTAAAAAACAAAAACTTTATTCAGTGGTTGAAGAAGATAAAATTTTCCATGGAGAAAGAAGGCATGGTCTTCTCTTCATTTAACAAAGAAGCATCTATTTCATTGAATAGTTGCTGTCAGCTCCTAAATGCAGTAGACTACACTGTGTCTTATTGTTCACTCTCTCAACCCAGTTTATTTCATTAACTGCATATAATAGATTTTTTTCCATCTCCTATACTAGAGTATAAGCTATGTGAAGACAAATGGTCCACCTCACTTGTTTAAAACAGTCTTCTTTGAACTCCCAGCAGAATGTCTAACATACTGGATAGTAAATATGTTTATTTTGAAATAAAGTATCTACTTAGGGTATTAGTATTTCTAAAATAGAGAAGTTATTATTATATAGTCAGTGACTTTCCAATTCAATTATAATTTCATAAAAAACTAAAATTTATACACAGTTCTATCAAAATTTATACAAGAAAAAAATAATTATAGAAATTTAAAATTGTACACATGAACACAACTATTAAGGACATTAGAAAAAAGAAATCAGAGAACATGGCAGGAACTAACAGGATTATAAATGAAAATTTATGGGTAATTTTACAAAACAGAAAGTTTTTTGTAAATGTAATATAATTTCTTATTGAAGTGGAGGAAATGTACCAGAAAAGAGGAGCATCTAAAGGTTAAAATTTAGTGAATTGCTGTTGAGAATACAAGTTCAATTCAATAATTTTAAAACTCTGATAGATTATCACTATTAAAAACTCTGAGATCTGAGTCAAACAATCAATA
>SJYV01025935.1:269525-306401 GCA_006410875.1 Neotragus pygmaeus | reverse complement strand
GGTCCCATGCATGCACTGCTGCACTCAGTGCCCCTGACCTTGCAGCTGAGATCTGAGTCAAACAATCAATAGTCATTTGTTTTAGTTTTCTGCTACTTGTTAGCATGGGGCCAAGCAACAGGACCAAAAATATGTAAGTTGCAGTGATAGGAAAGCTGAAATATGGGGAACAACAGCAGTTCCAATAAATCCATCTAGACATCAGTGTACTTCTGCAATATACAAATGAGTCAATGAGGATCTTGTAGAAAGATCTGAATCTATGCTAATGCTTTCAGGTCCATGTGATATAATCTAAGGTTTCCAATTTCAATGAGTTAAGTACTGAAAGCTAGTGCACCTATTGGTGACTGTATCATAACAGTCACTGATGGTGACTGTTTCATAAAATACAACTTTTTGCCAGATATTCTTTGTGCAAGCAAATACTTATTGCCTAAAGTACAATATTTTGTGCAAGAAAGTGGAAGATAAGCTACTGCTATCTGATTAAAAGTTATCTACCAACGAGTGTCATATGAATGCTAAGGGCATTTTATTTGGACAGGCTACCAAACAGATGGCTTGTAAATTCCAAGTGGAGTTAGATGTCATCACTAAGAGCTTATTATTTATTTATTTTTAATTTTTCATTTATTTTTGTTTTATCATTATTATTTACTAAGAGCTTTTAAAAATATTTTAACTGAAGCATATTTTTGCTATATAGTGTTTTAATAATTTTGGCTGTATAACAAAGTGATTTAATTATATATTGTTGTTTTTATTTAGGGATTAAGTTATGTCCAACCCTTTGTGACATCATGGACTGGAGCCCACCAGGTTCCTCTGCACATGGGATTTTCCAGGCAAGAATACTAGAGTTGGTTGCCCTTTTCTTCTCTGGAGGATCTTACCAACCCAGAGGTCAAGCTAGTGTCTTCTACATTGGAAGAAGGATTCTCTACCATTGAAGCACCCAGGAAGCCATTTGTTTATATATATATATACACGCATATATATGTATATAAATATATATATCAGTTCAATTGAGTCACTCAGTCGTGACTGATTCTTTGTGACCCTACAGACAGCAGAACAACAGGCCTCCCTGTACCTCACCAACACCCAGAGCTTACTCATTCATGTCCGTTGAGTCGGTGATGTCATCCAACCATCTAATCTTCTGTTCTCTCCTTCTCCTCCTGCCTTCAAACAGCATCAGGGTGTTTTGCGATGAGTCAGTTCTTCCTATCAGGTGGCCAGAGTATTAGAGTTTCAGCTTCAGAAGCAGTCCTCCCAATGAATATTCAAGAATGATTTCATTTACAATGGACTGGTTAGATTTACTTGCAGTCTAAGGGACCCTCAAGAGTCCTCTCCAACACCACAGTTCAAAAGCATAAATTCTTCAGTGCTCAGCTTTCTTCATAGTCCAGCTCTTACATCCATACTTGACTACTGGAAAAATCATAGCCTTGACTAGACAGACCTTTTTTGACAAAGTAATGTCTCTGCTTTTTAATATTCTGTATAGGTTGGTCAAAAGTTTTCTTCCAAGGAGCAAGCATCTTTTCTCTTCATGGCTGCAGTCACCATCTGCAGTGATTTTGGAGCCCAAGAAAAAAGTCTGGCACTGTTTCCATTGTATCCACATCCATTGGCCATGAAGTGATAGGACCAGATGCCATGATCTTAGTTTTCTGAATGTTGAGTTTTAAGCCAACTTTATCATTCTCCTCTTTCACTTTCATCAATAGTCTCTTTAGTTGTTCTTTGCTTTGTGCCATAAGGGTGGTGTCATCTGAACATCTCAGGTTATTGATATTTCTCCTGGAAAACTTGATTCCAAGTGTGCTTCATCCAGCCTGGCATTTGGCATGAAGTATTCTGCACATAAGTTAAATAAGCAGGGTGACAATGTACGATCTTGAAGTACAAGAGTACTTGAAGTAAAGGAGTACTGGTTCCAATTTGGAACCAGTCTGTTGTTCCATTTCCAGTTCTAACTGTTGCTTCTTGACCTGCATACAGATTTTTCAGGAGACAGGTCAGATGGTCTGGTATCCCCATATCTTTAAGAGTTTTTCAGTTTGTTGTGATCCACACAGTCAAAGGTATTGGCATAGTCAATAAAGCAGAAGTAGAACATTTTCTGGAACTCTCTGTTTTTCTGACAATCTGACGGATGTTGGTAATTTGATCTCTGGTTTGTCTGCCTTTTCTAAGTCCAGCTTGAATATCTAGAAGTTCATGGTTCATGTACTGTTGAAGCCTAGCTTGGAGAATTTTGAGCTTTACTTTGCTAGCATGTGAGATTAGTGCAGTTTTGCAGTATTTTGAACATTCTTTGGCATTGCCTTTTTATGTGATTGGAATGAAAACTGAATTTTTCCAGTCTTATAGCCACTGCTGAGTTTTGCAAATTTGCTGGCATGTTGAATGCAGAACTTTCACAGCATCTTCTTTTAGGATTTGAAATAGCTCAATTCCATCACCTCCACTAGCTTTTATTGTAGTAATGCTTCCTAATGCCCATTTGACTTCACACTCCAGGATATCTAGCTCTAGGTGAGTGATCACACCAGCATGGTTATCTGGGTCATGAAGATCTTTTTTGTATAGTTCTGTGTATTCTTGACACCTCTTCTTAAAACTTCTGCTTCTGTTAGTTCTATACCATTTCTGTACTTTACTGTGCTCATCTTTGCATGAAATGTTCCCTTGGTATCTCTAATTTTCTTGAAGAGATATCTAGAGATCTTTCCCATTCTGTTGTTTTCCTCTATTTCTTTGCATTGATCACTGTGAAAGGCTTTCTTATCTCTCCTTGCTATTCTTTGGAACTCTGCATTCAAATGGCTAAAGCTCTCCTTTTCTCCTTTGCCTTTTGTGTCTTTTCTTTTCTCAGCTATTTGTAAGGCTGCCTTGGTCAATCATTTTATCTTTTTGCTTTGCTTTTTCTTGGGGATGGTCTTGATCACTGCTTCATGTACAATGTCACGACCTCCATCTGTAGTTCATCAGGCACTCTTTCTGTCAGATCTAATCCCTTGAATCTATTTGTCTTTCCACTGTATGATCATAAGGTATTGATTAGGTCATACCTGAATGGTCTAATGGTTTTCTCCACTTTCTTCAATTTTAATCTGAATTTGGCAGTAAGGAGTTCATGTTCAGAGCCACAGTCAGCCCCCAGTCTTGTTTTTGCTAACTGTATAGAGCTTCTCCATCTTTGGCTGCAAAGAATATNGGAATGTAGAGAAGAAAAAAGTTTGTCCTTTCTTCCTCGTTGAGAATTCCAGACCCCTCTCTCAGTCGTTTCTTCCTCCTTGAGAATTCCAGACCCCTCTCTCCTTGGGGACCCCTAGACTTCTTATCAACCTGCCTAGGAAATGACTCTCTCAATCTGATGTTTAAAATTATCTAAATAATTGTCATGTTATTTTTAAGGAATTGATATTATTACCTCTATAGTCAATAGTGTATAGCCACTTATTATTTGGTTGACCCATTTCTGGGACACACGATGCCAGATTTTGTTCAAACACAAAATATTACTAAAAACTTTAATGAAGGAAAAAAAAATTAGTTTCGTGCAAACGTAATTGCAGTTTGGGACCATGAATCTTAAATCATAAGTAGACTCAAACACAGAGAAGGCAATGACACCCTACTCCAGTACTCTTGCCTGGAAAATCCCATGAATGGAGGAGCCTGGTAGGCTGCAGTCCATGGGGTCACTAAGAGTCAGACACGACTGAGTGACTTCACTTTCACTGTTCACTTTCATGCATTGAAGAAGGAAATGGCAACCCACTCCAGTGTTCTTGCCTGGAGAATCCCAGGGTTCAGGGAGCCTGGTGTCTATGGGGTTGCAGAGTTGGACATGACTGAAGCGACTTAGCAGCAGCAGCAGACTCAAACATATCTTTATTAATCAAAATAAGAACCATTGAAGTCAACACATTTTTGCCAAAGAGAAAGAAATTTGCTTATTCCTGTAGCAATAAACATCCAAGCTTCAGAATTTGATGAACTCTGGGAAAGCATTTTCTGCCTCCTGTTGATTGTGGAAGTTTTTCTCCCTGCAAAAAGCTTTTGAGATGCCTTAAGAAGTGGTAGTCATTTGGTAAGAGGTCAGGTGAATATAGCTGATAAGGCAGAACTTTAGCTCAGTTCATTCAACCTTTGAAGTGTTCGTTGTGCTACATGTGATCTGGCATTGTCATGGAGAAGAATGGGCCCTTTCTGTTGACCAATATTGGCTTCTGGCATTGCAGTTTTTGGTGCATCTCATTGATTTGCTGGGCAGATATCTCAGATATAATGGTTTTTCTGTAATTCAGAAAGCTGTAATAGATCAGAGCAGCAGGAGACAACCAAACAGTGACCATGATCTTTTTTTGTGCAAGTTTTGCTGTGGAAAGTGCTTTTGAATTTCATCTCAGCCCAACCACTCAGCTGTTGGTCACCTGTTGTCATATAAACTCTGCTTTTCCTTGCATGTCATAATCTGATAGAGAAATGGTTTGTTGGCATTGCATAAAATGAGAGACAACACTTCACAATAATGATCTTGCTTTTGATTTTTCAGTCAGTTCATGAGGCACTCCTTATTGAGCTTTTTCACATTTCCAATTTATTTCAAATGCCAAACAACTGTAAAATGGTTGAATTTGAGCTCTTTGGCAACTTCTCATGTAGTTGTAACCGGATCAGCTTTGATCATGCTTTCAACTGGTTGTTGTCTACTTCCGATGGTCAGCTACTACACTCATCATCTTCAAGGCTCTTGTCTCCTTTGCAAAACTTCTTGAATAACCATTGCCCTGTATGTTCATTAGCAGTTTTGGGACCAAATGCATTGGTGATGTTGTGAGTTGTTTCCAGTGTTATAACCCACTTTGAACTCAAATAAGAAAATTGCTCAAATTTGCTTTTTGTTTAAAATCATTCTCATTATCAGAAATAAATATAAGCAGTAAGTAATGTCATTAGCAAAAAATATATAAAAGGAAAAATGTGCATTAAAATGATGTATACCATAACCACGTTTAAGAATGTGTTCCAATACCAAATGGCACAGTTAAACAAAATAAAACCACAATTACTTTTGCCTAAACCTACTGTAAACTTACTAGATACAGACAGAGCATGTGAAAAAAGTCAACACCCATTTATAAAAAATATTCAAAGTGGAAATAGAAGGAATGTACCTCAATATAATGGAAGGACATATTAAATTATTTTTAAAGCTATAGTAATCAAAGTATTGTGTTAGCATAGTAACAGATACAGACCCATGAAACAAATGCTGCTAAGTTGCTTCAGTCGTGTCCAATTCTGTGTGACCCCGTAGATGGCAGCCTATCAGGCTCCCCCGTCCCTGGGATTCTCCAGGCAAGAACACCAGAGTAGGTTGCCTCATTTCCTTCTCCAATGCATGAAAGTAAACAGTGAAAGTGAAGTCGATCAGTCATGTCCGACTCTTAGCGACCTCATGGACTACAGCCTACCAGGCTCCTCCAGAGCCTAGAAATAAATCCATATGTATATGGCAAATTAATTTACAAAAGGAGTCAAGAATATACCATGAGAAAACATGGTCTCTTAAATGGTACTGGGAAAACTAGACAATGGCCTGCAAGAGAATGAAACTAAACCAAAATTTTAAACCATATGCAAAATTTAACTCAAAATGTATTGAATATTTGAATATAAGATCTGAAATCAGAAAACCAGAAGAAAACATAGATGTGAACACTTTGATTTTGGCCTTGGCAATTGATTTTTTGGATTTGACACTAAAATAAAAAGCAACAGAAGCAAAAAAATAAATAAATAAATAAAAAGTAGGACTACAGTAAACTGGAAAGATTCTGTACAGCAAAGGAAACCATCAATGAACTAAGAGACCACCAAATGGGAGTGAATATTTGCAAGTAATTTATCTGTAAAGATTGTTAGCATCCAAAATATATAAAGAACTCAAACTCTGCAGAGTTCTCATCACAAGAAAAAAAATCTATATGAATAACAATGAATGTGAACTAAACTTGCTGTAATGACCATTTCATAGTATATAAAATATCAAATCACTGTTTAAATATGAAACAAAACTAATATGTTGTATTTCAAATAAGCCTTAATTAAAAAAAAAATCTTGCCATTTCAGCAACGTGGATGGACCTTGTGGGTATTATAATAAGTGAAGTAAATCAGAGAAAAGACAAATATCATATGATAACATTTCTATGTAGACTCTAAAAAAATGTCTCATAGATACAGGTAATAGATGGGTAATTGTTTGGGGGAGTAGAAGGGAGAAATATGTTCAGAAAGTCAAAAAGTACAAACTTCATTATAAAATAAGTCACTGGGATGTAAAGTATAGTATGACAGCTATAGTTAATATATGTATTACAGAAGTATAGTATGACAGCTATAGTTAATATAGGTATTACAGACTTGAAAGTTGCTGAGAGAGTAACTAAAAAGTCCTCATCATAAGAAAATAAAATACTTTTGTAACTATTCATGATGATGGATAGTTAACTAGATTTACAGTGGTGAGTATTTCACAATACACACAGATATCAAGTCACTATGTTGTACATATGAAACTATTATGTCAATTATACTTCAATAAAAAAATAACAATACTAAAATTCCTGCTATCATAGAGTCAATTATGTAACTGAAAGGGAAACATCTGCTAGAATCCATGTGAAAATAAATAAAAATATTAGAAAATGAATTGACTTTGTTATGTTCATTATAAGAGTTCAAATAGCTGTGTTTTTCATGAATAACTAATGATAGCTATATAGCAATATATAAATATATGAATATAAAGATAAATTTTCATAAGGTAGGATACATCTATATATATATATATATATATACTTAAGCACTTATTAGCATTTTTAGCTGACCAAATTTTATAACTAGACTTAATTATTATTCCCTATTGAGTACATGATACATGATCCATTTCTAATACATGTCATTGTGAATGAGAACAAATTTAATAATATAGTAATAAATGTTAAACACCTGTGTTTGGATCTCAGCTATTCCACATTCATCATCTGACATATTCATTTTGAAATGTATAATAATTGCATTTTAATAAGCTAGTATTAAATGTTGTGTAAAATAACAAAATGATAGTGATTTGATCTAATATTTTCTCATTTTAGTTTGAGGAATTTATTTTGCTTTAATTTTCTTTTAAATGTGATTTCCATAGTTATTTTATATAATTTTATGTTAGGTAAAATATATTCCTGTGAACATATCTGTTTTTATTTTGCTTATTTACCAAAACAAAAATAAATATGGGAATTACTGCCTGTTTAAAAACATATTTTATAAACATACTGTAATTAAGTTAATTTTACATCACCTTTGTGAAATACAATTCTAATTGTTTTCATTTTGAAATTTAAAAGTAACATATATATTAAAAGATATACCCACCTCAATGATATCAGACTAAATTAATTTTCTAACTTCTTAGGCCTTTGTATTACATTTATCTGATTATCTAAGCCACTTAAGTTAAGGATATAATATTTATATACTATTACATAATGTGCCAAAGCAAGAAAGTTATTACCCTTTTCAGTAATAACCATAGATACTATTTTGGACGTTTTATCGCCATCTTGCTTTCAATTATTTTTATCCAAAATATTTTTTTCAAATAATCTTTAAGTATTTGTTTCTATACAGGAATTACATTCACAAACTCAAAAACTATATTTAAAAAATAGCAATTTTAAATGCTGAACATAGGATCTCTTAAATCAGAAGTGTATATAAAGCAAAAGCAAACATAAAATGGTGTAATATTATATATGAGGACATTTGTGAACATTTCAACATTAACTGTTCTGAAGAACTCTATTCACTTCATAACATTTGTAGATTCATACAAACATAATGAACCACTGTGCTCCATCATTCAGCTAAATTCTGAAGTCCTTGATGAATGAACAGTGCTTGACATGAACATGTATCAAGCAACAGTTTCTTCATAAATGGTTAATCCATGTGAGAGTAAGTGGCAATTTAGTTTTTTGTACTGAGCATCCCTAGGGAGTAGTTCTAGTTCTTAGTCCTCAGAAATATCCTTCCTTATCCTGACTTTCTACTGGAGAAGCTCTATACAGTCAGCAAAACAAGACAAGGAGTTGACTGTGACTCAGATCATGAAAACCTTCATCACAAAATTAAGACTTAAAATGAATGTAGGGAAAATCACTAGGTGATTCAGGTATGACCTAGAATTTATGAAGAAATATGGATGAAGGTTCATGACATTGTACAGGAGGTGGTGATCAAAACCATCTCCAAGAAAAAGTAATGCAAAAAGGCAAAATGGCTGAGGAGGGCTGACAAAGAGCTGAGAAAAGAAGAGAAGCAAAAGACAAAGGAGAAAAGGAAAAATATACCCATCTGAATGCAGAAATCCAAGGATTAGCAAGGAGAGATAAGAAAGTCTTCCTCAGTGATCAGTGCAAAGAAATAGAGAAAAACAATAGAATGGGAAAGACTAGAGATCTCTTTAAGAAAATTAGAGATACCAAGGGAACATTTCATGTAAAAATGGGTGCAATAAAGGGCAGAAATGGTATGGAGCCAAAACAAGAAGTGGCAAGAATACACAGAAAAACTATACAAAAAAAGATCTTAATGACCCAGATAGCTATGATGGTGGGATCACTTACCTAGAGCCACACATGAGAAATCAAGTGGGCCTTAGGAAGCATCACTATGAACAAAGCTAGTGGAGGTCATGGAATTCCAGCTAAGTTATTTCAAATCCTGAAAAATAATGTTAAAGTGCTGCAACTAAATATGACAGCAAATTTGGAAAATTCAGCCATGTTCACAGGACAAGAAAAGGTTAGTTTTTTTCCAGTCCCAAGAAAGAAATTGCCAAAAATGTTCAAACTACCACACAATTGCACTCATTTCACATGGTAGCAAAATAATGCTCAAAATTCTCCAAGCCAGGCTTCAAAAGTACATGAACTGAGAACTTCCAGATGTTCAAGCTGGATTTAGAAAAAGCAGAGGAACTAGATATCAAATTTCCAACATGCACTGGATCAAAGAAAAAGTAAGAGAATTCCAGAAGAACATCTACTTCTGCTTCATTAACTACACTAAATCTTTTGGCTGTGTGGATCACAACAAACTGGAAAACTCTTAAAGTGATATGAATACCAGATCATATTACCTGCCTTCTAAGACACTTGTAACACAGGTCAAAAAGCTACAGTTAAAACCAGATATGGAACAATGTACTAGAACCAAATTGGGAAAGGAGTATGTCAAGGTTGTATATTGTCACCATGCTTATTTAACTTATATGAAGAGTACATCATGCAAAATTCTAGGCTGGATGAAGCTGGAATCAAGCTTTCTGGGAGAAATATCAATAACCTCAGATATGCAGATGATACTACCCTTATGGCAGAAACTGAAGAGGTATAAAAAGCTTGATGAAGGAAAAAGAAGAGAGTGAAAAATCTGGCTGAAAATTCAATGTTCCAAAAGCGAACATCATGGCATCCAGGCCCATTACTTCTTGGCAAATAGATGGGGAAACAATGGAGACAGTGACAGAATTTATTTCCTGGGTCTCCAAAATAACTGCAGATTGTGACTGCAGCTACAAAATTAAAAGACGCTTGCTGCTTGGAAGAAAAGCTTTGACCAACCTAGACAGCATATTAAAAAGCAGAGAGATCGATTTGCCCACAAGTGTCCCTATAGTCAAAGCTATTGTAGTCATGTATGGATATGAGATTTGTACCATGAAGAAGGCTGAACACTGAAGAATTGATGCCTTTGAACTGTGGTGTTTGAGAAGACTCTTGAGAGTCCCTTGGACTGCATTAATATCAAATCAGTAAATCCTAAATGAAATGAATCCTGAATACTCATTAAAAGAACTGATACTGAAGCTCAAGCTCCAATACTTTTGCCACCTGATATGAAAAGCCGACTTATTAGGAAAGACCCTGATGCTGGGAAATATTCAAGGCAGGAGAAGGATCAACAGAGATAGATGGCATCACTGACTGAGTAGGCTTGAGTTTGAGCATCTCTGAGAGATGATGAAGGACAGGGAAACCTGGCATACTGCAGTCCATTGGGTTGCAAAGAGTCAGACATGACTAAATGATTGAACCGCAACAATTTTTGTCTTGAACTTATTCATATGCCTGTTGTCACTCTTAAAGGAGAGTTTATCTATTGTTTCCATCCTTAAAAATCAATCCAAATAATTCACAAGAAAAGAACTATGGGAATGTGATCTGCTGCTGCTGCTAAGTCACTTCAGTCGTGTCCGACTCTGTGCAACCCCATAGATGGCAGCCCACCAGGCTCCCCCATCCCTGGGATTCTCCAGGCAAGAACATTGGAGTGGGTTGCCATTTCCTTCTTCAATGCATGAAAATATAAAGTGTAAGTGAAGTTGCTCAGTCATGTCTGACTCAACCACCCCGTGGACTGCAGCCTACCAGGTTCCTGCATCCATGGATTTTCCAGGCAAGAGTACTGGAATGGGGTGCCATTGCCTTCTCCAAGGAATGTGATCTAGATTACTGCAATTATTAAAAACAATTCTCAGACTTTAGAGGTGAATTGTTTACCGTCTGAGCCACCATGGAAGTCCATACATAGAGTAACTATGTATAAATAATGGCCAGATGCAAAAGACAGCGAACAGATCTACTTTTCTAAGTATAATTTAAGCCAATTTTTTTGAGATTAGAAGAGTTAACCCAGGCCCAGAACCAAACATTTGGATAATACTACTTTGGTTACAAGTTTATAAGGCAGTTATTATCAGTTTCTACTGCTTAGTCTGGCTAGATTTTCATTTATATTAATCAATTTTCTGTGAGATTATATTAGTGTTTTTTGAATGGTGTTTTTCATTTGGCAAATATTCCTATACACTTGTGAAGTTGGCTCTGTGATGATAATGTCCACTTCCACTGATTAATTTTCCCAAAATGCATACACTGAAATCTCTGGCAAAAAGCAAATAGATAAAAGGCTTTTAATGAAACAGATGTCGGGAGTAAGATGATCAGTGAGATAGAAACCCTCCTCCCTGCATTTCTGACCAGCCCACATTTTGGCTACTGAAGATCACTTGTGTTCTGCTCACACCTTCCAGATACTGTGACATCTGAAGTGTTTGTTTGTTTGTTGTTTGTTTTGAGATCTCTGTGTATGTGTGTATGAAATTTATCTTCAGATTCATTAGAATTTTTTCAATCAATTACTGTCAAGTATCTGAAAGAGCTATCTTACTACCATCTTACTATTTATCCAGATAATGATAAATAAAATCATAGTTTTCTCTAGACAATATCCTCTATGCCAATTGTCCTGGTCTAAGTAAAATAATCTCATTTCACTTTTAAAGTGTCCCTGTTTGCAAAATAAACTATAAGGTATCTAGAGTTCTAAGCTATTTCTGATTGGCCAAGCTTCTCTAGAAGTCTCTCATTTCTTAAGACTCATATTATCTTGAAATATCAGGTTAGAAGAGCCACATCTAATTGTATGTCTATATTTAAATATCTTCTTCATCTTGATAACATGCAGTTTTATTAAGGAAAAAAATCACATTACTTGAAGGCAAAACTTACAGAATACAAATATTAAATAGATGTTTTGAAAACCAGATAAAACTCAAAAATAAAATCCTTTCATTTTTTATATATTTTTGTTATTGCTTGAGTGTATAACAGGTTTGGAGAATTTCTTTTGTTTTTGCAGTATGAGCACTATGTAGCTTACTAGGTCTACCAATACTTGCATAACATATTTACAAGTGAAATCGTAATAATATACCTACTAAAAATTACTGTCCTCAGTGTTTATCTCTTGTATTAATATGGATATTGGAGATAGAAGACTGAAGAAAACAGACACGGTTTTGGTACTCATGGTATTTGAATTCCGTGGAAGGAGGAAGCATAAAATAACCAAGTTAGCAAATGAGAGGTGAGGGTTTTTTTAAATCTAGAAGTAGATTAAAAGTGTTCAAAACTTTAATTTAGTAGCATATACAATATTTTTGAAAGAATAATAAAGTAATTAGAAGATAAATGAAATGGAGAAAGGGATAGAAAAATGACTTCGTTAACATACCAAGATATAGGAAAGTAAACAGAATTATCAAAGTAAATGAATGAAAGAAGCTTCTGTGTCTTACAAGTTAAACATCTTGTGAGCTACTGGAACCAGAAAAGCCTTTAGACTGAAACCCACAAGCCCATTTGTTACTACTGTATCTTTAAAATTTCTTCTTGTTAAAAACTTATAAACAAATATGAGACTGATAGATATCCTTTTCTCTTTCTTTAATCTTTATCCCCCCTCTTTTCTAATTTATACTGAATTATTCTTTTTTAGAAAAATATATTCTAGGCCAGCTGTTGCCAAGCATAAATGTCTTTACCTATATAACTGGACTTGCCCTAGGGGCTTCACACTCAACTGCATATTGGGGTCAATTTATTTCACAGTTTCTACTGTCATATATGTTTGAGAGAAAGTGAAAATGTTTATTGAATTGCTTAATGGTTATGTTTAGCAAATTTGTCTGCCAGCATGTGCTGTTACTCTAAACCCCAATTGGGGAGCCCCTTTACAATCTGAGGAGCCCTGTCTTCTTCTTTAGCCTCAAAATACACCTGGGCTAAGTTCCAGGTTTTATCTATAACCTTAGGGGATGCTTTATTCTTATAATTATTTCACTCTTCTAGATCAGGAGACAGTCATTGTTGTGAGTAAATGAGTATCTATAATTAAATTTTCTTAGGGATATTTGATATGGATTTACTATGCTACTCTTGCAGGCTACAGGATAATTAGTTGAATACAATATATTAATAAGTGTGGGCTCTTCTGCTCTGTTTAGTTACTAACTAAATGGTGGTTAACTAGCAGGATTTCCAAAACATGGTGGGGATTTTCTCAGTAACGAAACATGACATTTTTGTTGTTGTAGTTGACCTGTGAGATGCTTTCCTTGGGCTATTAAAATTTAAATAGATACACTTAACTTTTGAAAAAAAAAAAAAAAAGAGGACTAGAAAGCTTACCACATTCAGTTTGATAGATTCTTTGAGAAAGGTTTATAAAAACAAATATTTTATTAACACATGGAACTATATTAAGAGCTTACAGTAACATTGCTGGTCTTTTGTCCCTTCAAGAGAAGCTATTCCTGAAAATGAAGATTGCTTCATACTCATCAGCAAAGTGTATACTCCGTTATGGATAAAGTATGAGCCACTTATTTTTGCATAATTTATAACTCTACAACTCCAAACTGCAAGAGCACCACTGGAAACAAACAACGCCAAACAACAAACAAAAAAGGCATTGTCCACATTTTGTGGAAACAGATCAAAATGAAGGAATTAGTTCTAATCTCAATAATCATTTTACCCTCTAATTTTTCTTATGAATGCAAAATAGCCCTCAGAATAAAAGAAATGAAAAAGAGAGGCATAGAAACACTGGTTATGTTATGTAATTACAATTGAAATGTATTGTAAATTCATGAAGAAAATTTACATTTTACTCAGGTAAAAACTTTTCATCAGCAATGGTAGATTTTTTTTTTTAAGATGCATTTTTCTGCCTTTTCAAAATATCAATATTCCCATTTAGAAACTATTTCAGGAGCTGTTATTTTTAGCTAAATAATACTATTATTTTTTACAAGTGTGTATATGTTTTAGTTTGCACATACGCTGGAAGAATGGAATTAACATATTTAATACTCATTAACTTCACTAGAGTAATTAATGCCAAGTTTATACTAATATTTCTATTAATGGCGTAGATTCAGGACTCTTTCTCTTATAGCACAGAAAGTTACATCTAAATCAAAAATATTTCTCATTTGTCTACTAACTATTCTTTTACTATTAAGCTATTCAAAGTAAAAAACAGAGAACTTGAGTATTATTTGCTTGATGAAAGTGCCCATGAACAACAAGAAAACTCAAAAGCAAAAAAAGAAAAGAATTTTATTAAAATTCAACATTCAATTAGATATTTATTAAATAATAAGAACATGTTCATTATCAATCTATGCATATATGGAGCTTGTAAATTAGAACAAACACTTGTGTGTAATTTAATTCCTTGTAACCTCACTGAAATGACAGAAAATAAGTTTAAATAAAGGTGTATATATATGTACATAAGCACAAGAAGAATTGCCAAAACAAAGAGATACTATCAATTGAAGACACTATATATTCATTTTGTAAAGTAAAAAGATAAAAATCAGGGGAATAGATAAATCTGAAGGAATAAACTTATGACTTCCCCAAATAATTGAGCCATTTTTTTTAAGGGGAATGTCAGACTACAATGTACAGAGTTCCAATGTACCTCATCTCCATACATGTACAAACTCCCAGACTCTTAGTGATCTGCAGAATATTTTGTTACAATTGATGAAGATAGATTGACACATCATTATAACACAAAGTCCATAATTTACATAAAGTTTCACTCTTGCTGTTGTACATTCAAATGTGTAAGGACATGTAACCACCATTGTAGTATCATACAAAAGAGTTTTGCTGTCTTAAAAATACTGGTGCTCTAGCTATCATCCATTTTAGCCCCTGACAACCACTGGAAATTTTACTGTCTCCATATTTTGCCTTTTGCATAGTAGAAATCATACTATAACATATATCGCCTTTGCCGCTTGGTTTCTTTCACTTAGTCATAAACATTTACAGTTCCCCCTTTTTTTTTTAATAGCTTGATCACTTCTTTGTGAAAGTGAAGTAGCTCAGTCGTGTCCGACTCTGCGACCCTGTGGACTGTAGCCTGCCAGGCTCCTCCATCGATAGAATTTTCCAGGGAACAGTACTAGAGTGGGTTGCCATTTTCTTCTCCAGGGGATCTTCCCGACCCAGGGATCCAACCGGATTTCCCACGTTGCAGCCAGAAGCTTTACCATCTGAGCCACCAGGGAAGCTTCTTTTTAGGGCTGACTAATTATTTTTTGTCTGCATGTACCAAACTTTATTGGAGAAGGAAATGGCAACCCACTCCAGTGTTCTTGCTTGGAGAATCCCAGGGACGGGGGAGCCTGGTCGGCTGCCATTTATAGGGTCACACAGAGTTGGACACGACTAAAGCGACTTAGTAGCAGCAACCAAACTTTATATATCCATTTACCGACTGAGGGTTGTTTCCAAATTATGACTAAAGCTGATATAAACATTCATGTGCATATTTCTGTGTAGACATAACTTATTTTTTTNGCCTCAAACACTTGCAGGCTGACAAAAGACAGGAAATACTGACTCTACGATGATCTAGGCAGATGAGTGGACTAATGATCGGGAATTCTATGGTGAATTCTAGGTTTCAGCTAAATATGAAGGCAAATTTTATAAAATGTATAGCTGTCCAATTATGGCACGGGTTGATACACAAAGGACCTCCCCACTATTGGACATGTACAAGTAAAGGTTAGCTGACAATCTGTCAGGGATGTTGTATAAAGAATTCCTGCCTTGGTTGGCAGGGTCACTAGGTAATCTCTAAGGTCCTTTCCAAATACTAAGCCTTAAAATACTATTAAAATGAAAAGTTACAAGTTCACAGAAATGGAAGTGGTTTGAAAACCGACTTTTAGGAGAATAATAATCAAGGTTTGAAAAACATTTTATTCTGTACCAAAAGCTTGCAGTCCTTCACCAACCCATGTAAATATTTAGGGGAAGTTGATGTGTCAAGATATGATTATCTTTTGTTTCTCAGTTTGTCTCATTTTGAGACATAACATGATGGAGTTNGGCTCCAAAATCACTGCAGGTGGTGATTGCAGCAGTGAAATTAAGACACTTACTCCTTGGAAGAAAAGTTATGACCAACTTAGATAGTACATTCAAAAGCAGAGACATTACTTTGCTGACTAAGGTCCGTCTAGTCAAGGCTATGGTTTTTCCAGTAGTCATGGATGGGTGGGAGAGTTGGACTGTAAAGAAAGCTGAGCACCAAAGAATTGATGCTTTTGAACTGTGTTGTTGGAGAAAACTCTTGAGAGTCCCTTGGACTTCAAGGAGATCCAACCAGTCCATCCTGAAGAAGATCAGCCCTGGGATTTCTTTGGAAGGAATGATGTAGAAGCTGAAACTCCAATACTTTGGCCACTTGGTGCAAAGAGCTGACTCATTAAAAAGACCTTGATGCTTGGAAAGATTGAGGGCAGAAGAAGGGGACAACAGAGGATGAGATGGTTGGATAGCATCACTGATTCAATGGACATGAGTTTAGGTAAACTCCAGGAGTTGCAGATGGACAGGGAGGCCTGGCATGCTGCAGTCCATGGGGTTGCAAAGAGTTGGACATGACTGAGACTGAACTGAACTGAATATTAGGGAAATCTATAGAGTTAAACCAAACAAGGAAGCTTTTAGACAGGGGATGACTGTAATGCCTTGATAACCCTACATAAGCAAGCCACATCCTAAGTCAGAGTCAATGAATTGGAATCCAAGAAAATGAAACTTAAGAACCAATCACTAACAGCCAACTTGGCTTTCCAAATAAAGGAACTATTTAAACTATGCAATAAAATAATTTAGTTGTGTTGCTTCATTATCTTCTAAGAATATATATCTCTTACCTCCTCTTTGTAGGAATGTTCCTAACAAGTTTTGTTTGGTGATGTCCAAATCTAATTGATGCATGCTCAAATAAACTCTTGAAAATTTTAATACATGTCAGTTTATATTTTAATAATAGAGAAGACAAAAATTATATTGGTGTTGCCAATATATGTGGGGAAAAGAAATTTTAGGGAAAATTTAGAAGTGACTTCTACTGATTAATGGGGCCACTTGAGGGGGCATAAAGATATTCTAAAATCAGATTATTGATAATGGTTATACAAAACTGAATATAATAAATTCCACTATATTGCAAAAAATAAAAATTCAACATTTGTGTATTTTAATATATGTAAATATTATTCAAAACCCTGTCAACATATAATAATGGTTACTAAACAGGGAGATATGGAATAAGTGAAGGTATATGTGAAATATAATGTTAATATTATAGTATTACTGTATCCTAATACTTTGGTATGACATGAAATATATTGTATCCTCAAAGTCTTTTAAGAGTTATAATTATGAGAATCAGATAAATGACTGCATGTGATATAGCTAGGCAGAACTGCCCTGTGAATACAAATACTTTAATGTTTGCCTTCATGATAATAAAGCCCCAAGAATTGCAAAGTGTAATACATTCCTAAGGAGATACAGTTCAATTCAGTCACTCAGTCGTGTCTGATTCTTTGCAATCCCATGAACTGCAGCACACCAGGCCTCCCTGTCCATCACCATTTCTCGGAGTTCACTCAGATTAGTGTCCATCGAGTCAACGATGTCATCCAGCCATCTCATCCTCTGTCATCCCCTTCTCCTCCTGCCCCCAATCCCTCCCAGCATCAGAGCTTTTCCAATCAGTCAACTCTTCGCATGAGGTGGCCAAAGTACTGGGGTTTCCAGCTTCAGCATCATTCCTTCCAAAGAAATCCCAGGGCTGATCTCCTTCAGAATGGACTGGTTGGATCTCCTTGCAGTCCAAGGGACTCTCAAGAGTCTTCTCCAACACCACAGTTCAAAAGCATAGGGAGATTGCTGCTGCTGCTAAGTCACTTCAGTAGTGTCCGACTCCATAGACCTATAGGCTCCCTGTCCCTCCAGGCAAAAACACTGGCGTGGGTTGCCATTTCCTTCTCCAATGTGTGAAAGTGAATTTGCTCAGTCGTGTCCGACTCTTAGCGACCCCATGGACTGCAGCCCACCAGCTTCCTCCATCCATGGGATTTTCCAGGCAAGAGTACTGGAGTGGGGTATCATTGCCTTCTCCACTAGGGAGATTAGAGCACACTAAAACAGAATCTGGTCAAAATAGTTAAAACTATTCCATTGGGTATAAATAATTTGCACATAAGAAAAATGTTTTTTTTTTTTTTTAAGTAAATGCTTGTCTAATTTCTACCTATTTTTTAACAATAGGGGTAGGAGGAAGAGTGGGGAGGGAGGAGGGAAGCAGCAAAACAAGGAAGGAGTAATTGTTAGGTCCATTTGGTTTATTAAGTGCTGAGCACTGTGGCATATTTCGATGTACACCAACTCCAGTTCTTAAAACAGAAAGAAATTGTATTATAGACATTATCTGCATTTTAGAGAATAGAGAACTAAAACTTTGTTTAATGTAGCAATAGTACAAATGAGTATTACACAAAAGTGAATTCACTGGAGAGAGATGTACATGATTTATCATAGTCATATTCTACTAAAATACATATGCTATTTCAAAACTATATTTCCAGATGCGTAAAACAGTCAAGATGATACTTATTAACACTCATTGCTTTACATACTCATGTCACCAAATATCCATTAGTAGGTAATAAATCAGCAGGTTAGTGGCACAGCAAGATTCAACACCCATGTACCTGTTTTCTGAATAAATTGCTACTTTAACAGTTTTTATTATTCTTACTACTTTGTTTGCCAAAATCTTTTGAAAAGTTATTTATCTAAATATTTTCAATTAAATTTTGCATCATGGAGACAGTCAATATCAAGAATTTTCAGCAGTACCCTTCATGGAGGAATTTCTGTGTGTCATGCACACACACAAATTCATGGGGGGAGGGGTTTCCATTCTCATAATGTTTATAAATGATTAGTCTGTTTTTTGAAATTTTTTCTTATCTGGAGTCAATAAATAAAAGAGCACATAAAAAAAAATCAGTGGATGTTGGTTGGTTTTTGCTTAGTTGCTAAGTAATGTCTGACTCTTTTCCATCCCTTGGACTATAGCCTGCCAGGCTTATCTGTCCATGGAATATCCCAGGCAAGAATTCTGGAGTGGTTTGCCATTTACTTTGAATTCATGGATATGAATAACTTTTTCCTTTATGATCTTCAATAAATCACACCTTCCATGTCAACACGTGGGTAGTCCTCTCCCATACTGTCTGTGAGCTTACTTACCTATGCTATTTGATTTGGTCAATGTGACATCAGCAAGGTGAGTCAACTAGAAATGTGCTAAAAAGTCTTTGTAGACTAGTAGCCTGCATCTTGAAACCCTGAAGGAAACCTGGACAAACATTGGAACAAAAGTTCTCCCATCTGAGCTGTTCCAGCTGAGCCTAGTGCACAGCTGACCCATCAGGGATACGCAGTTGCAAAGCGAGCCCAAGTCAAACAAGAAAAGAACCACCTGGTCACCTAGGAGAATCATGAGAAATAATACACTGTTCATGTTTTAAGCCTCTAAATGTTAGTGTGCCTTGTTATACAGTAACAGGTAACTAAGGTACTCATTGTCTTTCACTGTTTCACTCTAAAAGTGAAAGTGTCTTTCACTCACTTTCATTCTGTCACTCACTAGATGGGTAATGTTGGGCAGGGCAATTAAACTCAGTTTTCCTCATCTATACAATCAGGATAATAATTACAGCAAACATTTGCATGGAGGTTACTATTTAATCCTCATCACATTTAAACATCATGGCAATCTTTCAGGTGGAACAGTTATAGTCTCCATGTCTTGGAAGAGGATATGGAAGAGAAGTGAACAAATGTGTGCAAAGTTACATATCTACTGAAAAGTAGCCTTAAAGTCTGTGCTTTCAATTTTTATTCAACAGAGCCAGGTTTATGCTCATATTTAAACAAGAATTATCTCTCTGTCTCTCTCCCCACCCCAAGTGTCTTGCTTGTCAGAATTAATATTTATCAATTAAATTCTAAGGGCTTCGTAGGTGGCACTAGTGGTAAAACATCCACCTGCCAATTCTGGAGAGGCAGGAGAGACATGAGTTGGATACCTGGGTTGGGAAGTTCCCCTGGAGTATGAATTGGCAACTCACTGCAGTATTCTTGCCTGGAAAATCCCACAGACAGAGGAGCCTGGAGAGCTATAGTCCATTGGGTCTCCAAGAGTTGGACATGTCTGAACACAGCACAATTAGATTTTAAGTGTGACAAGTAGTTATTTCAGGTTAGTTGTGGGATTTTTCTCTGCAGCTGCCTGAATTTCTGTGGTTTTGCTAGAGGAAACTTTCTCCTCTATAAAATTCTAAATTGTTCTATTGTCTATTGTACTCTAGAGAGTAGTCCATCTGCTTCAGCTGGTTTATACATAACACACTCTGCTTAGGAACCTAAAAGGACATAAATCTAGAACTACAGATCCATGCTTGTCAGTGCCATATAATACAGCTCTTGCTCAGTAATTATGTGTGATAAACATCATGATTTTAATACATCTCATCCACCAAGGTGGTCTGCTAATACACACACATAATACCGGTTTACTGACATAACTAGGCTATACACAGCTATTTCTTATATAGAGGGATATCTTTTTATCTTTTTAAAGATTGTGCAAATGATGATGCCTTGCATTCTGACTGCACCATTTACATTCAATTAAAATTTGAGGCTTCAATCTCTCCAACTAATTTGCTTAGTAAGTTTGCTTTTGTTTCAGTGGTCCATTAAGAGCTAATATTTTAAAGGCTATTCAGAATTATTACTGATAAAATTTGAAAATTGTACTTCTAAGTAATTCCTAGCTCTTCTGTATGCAGTCTTTTCCCACATGTTCTGGTAAAGAGTATTTGTTCATTAGAGTGTGCAAAATTAGGCTTCATAAAAGTGAACAAAATGAATTCACATCCAAAGAAACTGAATTAATATTATTTGCACCATAAGAACAAAAGTTGGGTTAGTAAAGAATAAAAGTTGGGTTGTGAAGAACCTATCCTCTCAAGGTATTTGACAAATGAGAAAATATTTTTTTAATTAAAAAAAATCAAAGAAAATTGATGTCATATTCTACACAATTGTATGAAATTTATAAAACAGGAATAAATCTCCTTTTATTGTAGTGATGTTTAAAATATGTTAAATCCAAGAAAGTGATCAACATACATAATTCTAAGGGTATTTGGAATTCGTAGTATATAGAGCCTTTAAAACACTGCAGTATCTAGTTATTATAGCTAGACACCTGAATTTTTAATAAAAATTGCCAGAAAATCTTATAATTTTGAGCAACATATTTGAACTTGAAATGAATAATTGCTTCTTCTGGGAAAACTGAAAATGCAGCCTATGAAATGAGATTTTAGCAACTACTGCATGTAAGATCTTATCTTCCTATTTTCTTTTACTCTTTAAAAGGTACTTCCATATGCATTCAGAAGAAGCCTAACTTGTTCCCTTAGAGGATTTCTGGAAAGTTTACATTATGATTTGCTCTTTTTTGCCAAGAAAGATTCACCACTTCCACTTGTGGTCTATATAAGATTCCCCAACACTAGATGAAAAGAAGAAAGATAAACATTAGGAAAATACCGTGCCATTTCTTGAAATAATGTGAATATGTCCTCTTTTCCTGTTGTATACTTTAAAATGTTTCCTTAAAAGTATGGCTTTTTAAAATTATGTTTATATATTTAACTACCTCCCTGTTTTTCAATATCTCCAGATTAGTATTATACCAATACCTTCACTTTTCTTTCCCCAAGGCTTAAAAAAATTTTTTACAGTAATTCTGAAGGTTAGATGCATTTTTTATCAGCGCACTATTAAAAATATACTTTTAACTATAGTTTCAAATTTTTAGTTTTCTAATAAAGTATCTTACCTACATTTTTGTTGAGCAAAATTTGTCCGTTATTAATACTAAAAGCAATTTAAATGAATAAATGTATAAATATATATATAAATAGATGAATACATGTGTGCATGTATACACACATATGTAATGTATTATGTGCTTTTGTTTCAGAGTCTCATAAAATCTGAGGAGAAAAAACTCTACCAGTGGCTAATGTTTCATTGAAAGAAATAATAATCTCCAGATATCTTTGATAATTAGTAAACTATTTCACATTTCCCACAAAGACTTGGTAGTAGGAAAGCATATACATTCATATAAATGCTTTTTCATTGATCATTATCCTTTTTTAAACCACTTTTAATGGATTTAACTAGTTTGTCCTCTGTAGCTTCTGCCTTAAGAAAATTCTTACCACACTTTGCTTCCTATCCATTTGTATATTCACTCATCTTTTAAACAGATCATGAGCATATATCATAGACACCTCTATCCAGTTGTTCCATAGAGAGATTTTTTTGTAGTTAATCATTGTCAAGCCCTGCTTTTTTCTTCTCCCAGGAGACTGGAGATTGTGTGGACTGAGTGAAAGTCATTGTTGACCAAGATGAAGAGAATGACAGTATGATTATTATCAGAAATCTCCAGGTACCTTCAAGTGAAGGATGGAAGTTAAACAACTTCTGTATCCCTGCCATCTTATATCTGGCTTTTTGCCACAAGTCTATAAATATGCTATTCCCTATATGCACAGAACATTTGTATCTATCAGACAAACAGGAAAACAGTATTTGACTATTTGACTAGTTAATTAATCACAAATTATGTTTTAAGTATTCTACTTTATGTGTACAGTTAATGTTATTATTGAAAGATTAATGATTTAAAATAATTACTAGTAACATTATACACTAATTATATATATACTCCACATATCCAATCACCTTTCAATTCTACAGAGATATAGAATAGTGCAGAAGATGCTAACCTGGCCTTAGAGATTCTCTGGGTTCTTCCCGTAACAAGCAAAGTGGAGACTTCTTTTCACGAGAAAAGAGATAGTTAAAAGAGAAATAACATTCAGTGTTTCTGTGACAATAACCTTTGTTTTTGTCTAATGAGAATTTTCTTTACTGTAATTGTCACCCAGATTTAGTGTGACTAGAAAATTTATCACCTAAACCAATTTTGAGACGAAAAAGGAATGCTATTAAAAAATCAAGCACAGGGTTTCCCTAGTGGTCCAGTGGTTAAGAATCCACCCTGCAATGCAAGAGATACTGGTTTGAACACTAAGCCAGGAAAATCCCACGTGCTGTGGAGCAACTGAGCCCAGGAACCACAATTATTGAGCCCATGTGTTGCAACTACTAAATCCTATGCACCTAGAGCCTGTATTCTGCAATTAGAAGCCACCTCAAGGAAAAGCTCACACACTGCAATGAACACACATGCTCCTGCATGCAGCAATGAACACTCACCACAGACAAAACAAATAAATCTTTAAAAAATATCAAGCACAAACCAGGACTCTTGCAGGAAACTTGAAGGAAAGGTTCCCCTACCCATTGAGTTTATAAACATTTTATTCATTTTCTTAGAGTTCATAACTGCTTATCTGTTTCTAATCCTATCTCAGTATGCATATTTTAGTAGATGTATGCTCTATAAAATTCTATTTCTATAATTTAGTTACCTATAATCTATACATACCTAAGCTACATGATTTTTGCTACTACATGTTTGTGCCATGTGCTCAGTAGTGTCTGACTGTTTGTTATGTTATGGACTGTAACCTGTCAGGTTTCTCTGTCCATGGAATTCTCCATACAAAAATCCTGGAGTGGGTTGCCATTTCCTCACCCAGGGAATCTTCCCAACCCCTGGATTGGGAAGGTAGAACATAAATCTTCTGTGTCTCCTGCATTGCAGACAGATTCTTTACCCACTTAACCACTGGGGAATAATTCACTATAGGCAATTCCCCAGTTATGCCTATTAAGTCACAGAATTCTGATAGTATTAATGATTACCATGGACTCCTCTGCATTGAATTCTACTTGTTTTTATTTTACTTCTGTTTTTCAGTTTCATTTCCTTCTAATGGAAATTCCCAAGTCCTTGAATTTTATTTCTAATTCCAGTACATTTCCATCAACATGCTTATCATCATCTGAATTAATTTTAATATTTTTACACACAGAAATCCACAAAAGGCAATACCAATTAATCTCTTGCTAGCATTCCTAGTATCTTTTATCCCTGACAATTTATGTTACTCATTACTAATTTTAATAATTATAATAATTATAATGATAATAAGCCAGATAAACATTTGCTTATTTTTTAATGTTACCTGTCACTAGCAAAATAAGTCACTGTAACTAATCAGTTCAGTTCAGTTCAGTTGCTCAGTCGTGTCCGACTCTTTGTGACCCCATGAATCAGCACGCCAGGCCTCCCTGTTCATCACCAATTCCCGGAGTTCACTCATACTCATATCCATCCAGTCAGTGATGCCATCCAGCCATCTCATGCTCTGTCATCCCCTTCTCCTTCCCCCAATCCCTCCCAGCATCAGACTCTTTTCCAATGAGTCAACTCTTCACATGAGGTGGCTAAAGTACTAGAGTTTCAGTTTTAGCATCATTCCTTCCAAAGAAATCTCAGGGCTGATCTCCTTCAGAATGAACTGGTTGGATCTCCTTGCAGTCCAAGGGACTCTCAAGAGTCTTCTCCAACACCACAGTTCAAAAGCATCAATTCTTCGGTGCTCAGCCTTCTTCACAGTCCAACTCTCACATTCATACATGACCACTGGAAAAACCATAGCCTTGATTAGACGTACCTTTGTTGGCAAAGTAATGTCTCTGCTTTTTAATATGCTGTCTAGGTTGGTCATAACTTTTCTTCCAAAGAGTAAACATCTTTTAATTTCATGGCTGTAGTCACCATCTGCAGTGATTTTGGAGCACCCCAAAATAAAGTCTGACACTGTTTCCCCATCTACTTCCCATGAAATGATGGGACCAGATGCCATGATCTTCATTTTCTGAATGTTGAGCTTTAAGCCAACTTTTTCACTCTCTTCTTTCACTTTCATCAGGAGGCTTTTTAGTTCCTCTTCACTTTCTGCCAGAAAGGTGGTGTCATCTGCATATCTGAGGTTATTGAGATTTCTCCCGGCAATCTTGATTCCAGCTTGTGTTTCTTCCAGTCCAGTGTTTCTTATGATGTGCTCTGCATANTTTTGAATGTACTATCTAGGTTGGTCATATATCCTTTGGAGAAATCTCTGTTTAGTTCTTCTGCTAATTTTTCAGTTGGGTTGTTTGTTTTGTTTTTGTTATTGAATTGTATCAAATGTGTGTATATTTTGCAGATTACCCCCTTGCCAGTTGCCTCATTTGGAAATATTTTCTCCCATTCTGTATGTTGTCTTTTTGTTTTCTGATGGTTTTCTTTGCTGTGCAAAAGCTTTTACATTTGATTAGNTTTTCAGTTGGGTTGTTTGTTTTGTTTTTGTTATTGAATTGTATCAAATGTGTGTATATTTTGCAGATTACCCCCTTGCCAGTTGCCTCATTTGGAAATATTTTCTCCCATTCTGTATGTTGTCTTTTTGTTTTCTGATGGTTTTCTTTGCTGTGCAAAAGCTTTTACATTTGATTAGGTCCCATTTGTTTATTTTGTTTTTATTTCTATTGCCTTGGGAGACTAACGTGTCATGTTTTAAGTTTAAGTCGTGTAAGTCATTTTAAGTTTATAATTGTGGGTGGTGAGAGGGTGTGTTCTAACTTCATTGATTTACAAGCCTGTGTCTCTGCCTTTATGTCTTAGTCTCCTCTTCACCTAAGCACCCCCGTCAGGTTAAATTAGGCCCAGAGTAATTAAGGGTAACAGTTACTTCTTTAAAGTCCCTGTCATGAAATTCTAAGGTACTAATGGCTAAGTGAAATTTGTTTNTCCTGTGCTCCAATAAGAACTTGGGAGGACTACTGTGATCAGCACACTGTTCTCAGCAATCAGAATGCCTCCCTCTCCCCTTCCCATGACGCAGATGTGATGGCCAGCAGAAACTTTTCAGGAAATGTTGGAGAACTTGTGCAGCCTCACATAAGATGGGGTGACAGCCATTTGTAGGTTCAGGTCAGGGTCCTGGGAAGAGGGAGCCGAAGCTACTCATGATGCCAGGAGGGTGGGGGTGGGGAATCCCTGTCACAGCACTAGCCCCAGTCACTGAACTCATGACAAGTCACAAGGCACTTCTCAAAATTCACCAAGTGAGTTTTGAGGGGACATGACTGATTTACAGCAGGTTCGGAATAACAAAGTAGAAACTTCAGCAAAGTCAGCCGATGTGTGAGGAGCTCTGACCCCTGGACACAAGGAGCTGGGATTCCACATCCACTAAACAGAGATTGTTAGACTTTGATGGAACCTGCCCATATGAAAAACATGCTTAGTGCTGGCATGATGAAAGAGTTGTGGAGATAAATTTTGGTGATGGCTGCACAACAATGAGAATGTACTTAACACCACTGAACTGTATGCTTAAAATGGCAGAAATGGNCTATATCACAACATAATAAAAGCCAAATATGACAAGCTCACACCAAACATTATTTTTAATAGTGAAAAGCTGAAAGCTTTTCTTCCAAGATCAGTAACAAGACAAGGATGCCCACTCACACCACTTCTATTCAACATAATATTGGAAGTCCTAGCCACAGAAATTAGACAAGAGAAGGAATAAAAGTGATCTGGCTGGAAAGAAGGAAATGAAATCACCCTTATTTGTAGATGACATGATGTTGCATATATTACATGATATTTCATGGAGAAAACTCTGTAGCCTTCACCAAAATAACCATTAGAACCAACTGACAAATTCAGTAAAATTTCATGATACAAAATCAATACAAAAAATTCTGTTGTATTTCTATAAAATGATAATAAATTAGCAAATAAAAAATAAGGAAATAGTCACACTTTTACTTTTATCAAAAATAGCAAAATACATAGGAATAAATTTAACCAAGAAGGCAAAGATTTGTGTAACCTGTACTATGAAAATCAGACATTTGTGAAGGAAGTTGAAGAAAAAAAAAAAAAAAAGGAAAGGTAATCTGTGTTTATGGAGTGAAAGAATATTGTTTAAATGACTATATTAAAAAGCAGAGACAGTACCTTGCCAAGAAAGGTCCGTCTAGTCAAAGCTATGGTTTTTCCAGTTGTCATGTATGGATGTGAGAGCTGGACTATAAAGAAAGCTGAGCACTGAAGAATTGAGGCTTTTGAACTGTGGTTTTGGTGAAGACTCTTGAGAGTACCTTGGACTGCAAGGAGATCCAACCAGTCCATCCTAAAGGAAACCAGTCCTGAATATTCATTGAAAGGACTGCTGCCGAAGCTGAAACTCCAATCCTTTGGCCACCTGATGCGAAGATCTGACTTATTTTAAAAGACCCTGATGTTGGAAAAGATGAAGGTAGGAGGGGAAGGGGGTGACAGAGGATGAGATGGTTGGATGATATCACCAACTCAATGGACATAAGATTGAATAAACTCTGGGAGTTGGTGATGGACAGGGAGGCCTGGCATGCTGCAGTCCATGGGATCACCAAGAGTCAGACATGACTGTGTGACTGAAATGAACTGAACTGAATCAAAGAAATGTACAGATTTAATGCAATACCCATCAAAATACCAAGGGAATTTTTCACAGAACTAGAACAAATAATTTTAAAATTTGTAAGGAAATACAAAAAACTCTGAATAGTCAAAACAATTTTCAGAAAGAAAATCATAGCTGGAGACTATGTGCTCTGATTTCAAACTATATTACAAAGCTATAGTAATCAAAACAATATGGTATTAGCAGTAGAACAGGGAGCTCAATGGAACAGAAATGAGAGCCCCAATATTTATCCACACATACATGGCAGTCAATTTACAACAAAATAGCCAGGAATATAGGGTGGAGAAAGGATAATCTCTTCAATAAATAATGCTGAGAAAACTGGATAGTCACATTCAAAAGAATCAATCTGAATGATTATCTTACCCCACAAACATAAATAATTTCAAAATGGATTAAATAATTGAATATAAGATCTGAGACTATAAAACTCCAAAAAGAAAACATAGGCATTAAATTCTTTAACTTTGATGTTGAGTGTTTTAATTTGACACCAAAAGAAAGGCAACAAAAGCAAAACATGAACAAGCAGGAATACATTGAGCTAAAAAGCTCCTTAACAGTAAGAAAGAAAAAATCAGTTAAATGAAAAAGATAACTTACTAAATGGGAAAAAAGAAATTGCAAACCATATATCTGATAAGGAATTAATTTTAAAAATATACAAAAATACTCATACAACTCAATAGCAAAGAAACAGTCCCATTAAAAATGGGCAGAAGATCTGAATAGACATTTTTTTTCCAAAGACATGAAGATGAAAATATCCTCAACCTCACTAGTTATAAGGGAAATGCAAACCAAAACTACAATGTAATATCAATTTCCATACTTTCATAATGGCTTTGCAGAAAGAAGAATTAACAAATATTGAAGAGAATGTAGATTAAAATAATGTTTGTTCACTGTTGGTGGAAATGTAAACTGGTGCAGCCATTATGAAAGTTTCTCAAAAAAATAAAATGTATACTATATGATCCAGCAATTCAACTTCTAGATACTAATATGAAGACGATGAAAATACTAGCTCAAAAAGATACATACTCCCACATTTATTGCACCATTATTACTCACAATAGAAAAACATGAAAATGACCTAAGTTTTCAATATTGGATGAATGGATTTTAAAAATGTGATATGTATGCAACGATTAAAATGAAGAAAATATTATGATTTGTGACAACATGATGACTTTTGAGGACATTATACTGAGTGAAATAAATTAGACAAAAATCAATACTCTATAGTCTCACATATGGAATAAAAAACCAAACAAGATCATAGAAACAGGGAAGAGGCTGATGGTTACCAGACGTAGGCGTTGGGAATGGGCAAAACTAGTGAAGGTGGTTGAAAGATGTGACTTTCTAGTTATAAAATTGATAGGAATATGTAATGTATAGCATTATGACCACAGTTACTAATATTTTGTTAACAATTTGAAAGTTGCTGGTAGAATGAGTTTTATAAGGCCCCATTACAAAGAAGAAACTTGTAACTCTTTGTGGTGACTGATGTTGACTAGATGTATAATTGGGAGCATTTTGCAACATATGAAACTATAGACTCATATGTAGTATGCCTTAAAGTAAATTATGTGTCAATATATTTCAGTTTTTAAAAAAGTTGGTGTTATGTTGACTACCCAATAAAGCAAACACCATCATTAAAAAAAAATCAAACATCCATTTCTGTCTAACCCCCACATTGTGTGCCCTATTTTAAGAAAATTAGATTACCTAAATTCTCTTCCTATACCTAAATAAATATCTGTCCCTTATAATCAGCCATTCACTTTCTTTATACCAGTCCTTAAATGGTAAGATAGTGTATTTTTACTGTGAGAAAAAAAAACAGATACGTTTTCTTATAACATTCATTCCAAGTATCCTCCATATTCTAAAACTGAAGTTTCTAGTGTTTGGGGATTGTGGATACTTTTTACAATATGATGTTAAAAATCAGTTAAGATGTCCAAAAGATGGTACTAACTTATAAATGCTTTTATTTTGAATTATATCATTTTAGAAAGGGATTATATGAGTATAATTATGTTGAGTATAATGAGTCTCATGAAGAGTAAAAATAATCCTTTCAGAAACTGAAAGTATGAAATATAATTGCAAAAAAGAACAGGACATAGATATCTATCCAGAATAGTGTCCTAAATGAGAAAAAGGATATACATGAATGTCTAAAAGATGGAACAATGAGATGTATAACTTTTGAAGTCTATTCCAACTGAACTGAATAAATCCAAAATAAATTCAAATTAAATTGTCCTTTCACGAGAACAGTGTTGTACAGCCCCTTGCTTCTTGGACTGCCCTATTGAGGAGGAGCACTCTAAAATGTGATTAATATGGAATAACCCATCAGCTACAGAAGTAAAGTAGACATCAAATATACCAAAAGTAAATGACTGATACTTGGATTTAAAAAAGAAAATTATATTTAACTGTATTAGTCTATTTAAGAAAGAATATCAAGGAACTAAAACACTTTATTTCCACCCATAATAATTCTATAAAACATATCAGAATGTCAGAATTTTTGAACTGACTCTCATTTCTCCTTTATCATGTTTTTGTTTCTGGTTTTTAAAATTCTCCCAGACGGTAATTGCAAGTATATTCATATATCTTTTTTTTTTTCCCTCTATACAGTCTCAGTTTTCTGCAATTAAAAACTAAGAGCCAAAACACTGTATTCTCTTATGCCCGCCTTAGTGTATTGGTCAGAATTCTACAAAGAAATGGAACCGATAGGGGATATATAAAGACTTATTACAGATTAAAATATAAGGTAATGGCTAACATGATTATGGAAGTTAAGATGTGCCACAGTTTGTCTCCTGCAAGCTGGGATCCCAGAAAATCCAGTGGTATAGTTTGAAGATCTGAGAGTCAGGGAGCTGATTATACAGATTCCAGTTGAGGTTTAAAGCTTGAGGACAAGGAAAACCAAAGGCAGTAGATTAATATCATAGTTCAAATAGAAAATGAATTTGACTTTCCTTGCCCCCCCCCTTTTTTTTTCCTGTTCAGGCTCTCAACACACACAGCACCTAGGGAAATGAATGTTTCAATCCCAAAGCAAGGGTGGAGAGGATAGGAGCTGTGATACAGCCCAATTTACCATTATACCACTGGATATAAATTGTTTTGTAACATTAGTGCTGCATGGAGCTAATCCAATGTTCTAAGGAGTCCCTTCATTAGAAGAACTTATAAAATATGTGAGTGAACTGTACACCATTGTAGCTGGTCTTAAGTTCACAATTGATCCATGCTATTTTCCTTCTCTAATACTCATTATAGATTTCTTTTATTCTCAGCTAACTTCTCTACTGGTTCGGGTACCCTTTCTGTTAGCGTTACACAGATTATCATTTCTAAGAACTTTGAGTCCTTAAGTCAACATACTATTTCCTTTTTTCATGCAAACTGAGGAAGACAACACCAAAAGATGCTCAAGTAAGTCATTTAGGTATCAAAGGAGATCTTACCTGTGCTAAAGTTTAAAAACAACTATATTTCAACTTGATAATGTTACCTTGTCAGAATGGGTAACAGATTATCCCCTCTTTGCCCACTCTTCTCTTATCACAGTAAGCCCATTGTATCTGAGGAATATCTAAACTTGAAATTTAACAGCATTCTTACTGTATGCTCTTAAGGAAAAATTTCCTACTCTGGGCATCAGAGGAGCAAGCCCAGAAAGCATAATTTCTCAAAGTGAGTCACTAAGAGTAATAATAAGTAAGGCCTTACCTATTTCTATACCTTTGTTCCCAGACCCAATATGCATAATGGTAATTAATTTGAGGGTCTGAACTATATCTTTAATATCTTCTGCTTCTGTTAGGTCCATATCATTTCTGTCCTTTAACAAGCCCATCTTTGCATGAAATGCTCCCTTGGTATCTCTAATTGTCTTGAAGAGATCTCTAGTCTTTTCCATTCTGTTCCTTTCCTCTATTTCTTTGCATTGATTGTGGAAGAAGGATTTCTTAACTCTTCTTGCTATTCTTTGGAACTCTGCATTCAGATGCTTATATATTTCCTTTTCTTCTTTGCTTTTTGCCTCTCTTCTTTTCANAAAGAGCCAGACACAACTGAGTGATTGAACTGAACTGAACTGATGAGGTTCTTCATTGACTTCTGGGCATTGCTCTTTCTATGAAATATGTATTTTTTGTAAAAAAAAAATTTTTGTACCTTTCTTTTGTGCATTTTTGTCCTCCTTTATTTTTTGTTGTAAATTGCTGTTTATTGAGCTAGAATTTGTTCTGTATCAATTTATTATGAATAAAACAAAAGCAAATCACCAAAGTAAATAACATTAGGCTACTGACTCATTCTTTTATTTAAAAATCTGAACAAATTTTAAGATCAAGACAGACATAATTATCTTTATAATCTAGGAATAATGCTTACTACTCAATCTGCTCACCACTTTGCTCTATGTGACCTCACAAAAACATTGCAGCAGAAATTCTGCTAACGTTAATTCACTTCTTCATGCCCCCTGTTAGTCATATGCCCATGCCAGAATCTAATGCATACATATTCCTTACTGTAATAGCTGTGTGTAGATTAGTGAGGTTTTAACTGCAAAATAGTTGAACTTTCTTAGAAACATTACAGTAAAGCAATCAAATGATATAAACACTTCAGGTTAATGGTAAAGCTGGGGAATTTACTGAACAAGGAAATGTCTAAGAATATGATTTACATACAACACAATATTCTACAAATGTTTTAATTTCTCCTGTTTCCTCTTTGTCCGTTTGTCTCTAAAATTAGTCACATCCTTCCTAACTGAAATATTTCTAAGAGCTTTGGTATTAGGAAAAGTTTACTACTATAGTGCATAAAGTTTGGCTTCATTTCTAAGTGACTTTAAAATTGTTGGCTTTATGTTGCCATTCAGAAGGCCTTCCTTTATGTATATTTGAAATTCAAAGGGCTTCATCATTTGAAATTTTATTGTTCAGGCTTATGGTTTTCCTATTATTAAAAATAAAATCCACTGAATGTAGGTAAAAGCAATATGAGCATGAAGATGACACAAAGAATTCAATAGAAAGATCATCTAACATAGGATTTAGGATCGTAAAATTTACACTTAAGACCTTAGTGAAATGTCGTTTTTTTAATCAACTGCTTNTTAAAAATAAAATCCACTGAATGTAGGTAAAAGCAATATGAGCATGAAGATGACACAAAGAATTCAATAGAAAGATCATCTAACATAGGATTTAGGATCGTAAAATTTACACTTAAGACCTTAGTGAAATGTCGTTTTTTTAATCAACTGCTTCTTTCTTATTTAGATGTCATCATTCTTGCCTCTGCATATAAAATTCCATATTACCATTTCTAATATGGTTTCCAAATGTTTGGCAATTTCTGGGAACTTCAGAAATTTTATCCTCATAAATTTCAAATTAATTTACACATTATCAAATCAACTTATTATTTTAATGTTTTATACCATCACTTGTAAGTAAAGGGCAAAATATATCTCAGCATGAAAGAATCATAAGACATAGTATAATACTACCTAGAAGTACAACACTGGAACTCAACACGAGCCAATCTCAACTCATCAGCCTTACCATGAGTGCAATGCTTCACTTTGTTTTATGAGCATCAAGAGCCAGATGCTATAAAAGTGCTGTGAGGGATTACCTAGTAGAGACCCATGTAGACTATGCCAGGAATAACACAGAGGTCTTTTCATACTATTATCCTTATAATAAGAATTGCAGAGCAGAGCTTGGAAATGGAGAAAGTTCTTTTTATAATATGTCCTAAGGAAACATTTGTCCCAAATGCTAATATTCATTCTACCACACCATTCCCTTTAAGTCTCATTCAACATTGCCACACATGTTTGTAATAATAGCAGTTTTGCTGGTCAATGTTCCCAGAACCAATAGCACAAAAATCTATGTTGGCGTAGTAGGTAGCAATTGTCTGTGTGTGGGCGTGATTGATTGCTGGCAGTTTACCTCACTGGTGGATAGGACCAATGGCCAAGAATCCTAGCTTGCAAGTTCTTTCACTTCATTTGGAAACATTTATTTCATTTTAAATGTCCCTCTGGTACTCAGGGAAAAAAATAATAAAGCACGCAACATAGTGAGTTTTTAAATAAAAACATAGTGTACTCTGTCACTTCCTTTGAGCTATATATTTTGCAACCTTTTTTCTTCATTTTGTTCAGAGTTGAAGCTGAGCTGCCCAGCTGATAGGAGTTTGCCATTACACATAAACAAACACTGAACTTCATCTCTGGAAACCAAATAAGAAATACATACCCATATATCTGGTTTAGAACAAAGGTGTCACTTAAAATCTTGTGGTGAACACTAAGATTATGTTGTGCCCTTGCTACTGTTACAAAATGAAACAAAAAACAATCTCCCTTTGATTTTTTGATTTTATACTTTATATTTGGCTCTATTGGGCTATAATTTTGTGTTGATTTGAACTAATTGTACATTTAAAAATACTTAATTGTGATCAAGTAGTTTTCACTAAAATATACCTTTTAAATTATGTTAGTTTCCTTTGATTCCCACTATCCTAAACAATTTACCATAATAACACAAGCTGACTTCAAAATCTACTTCTGAATTCATTTTTTTCAAATGAACAATAATAGGCCTGAAACAATAGAATTGTAAGAATTTAAAAGTTTTACTAAAAGAGCTATTTAGATGAGAAAATTATAGCTTCATATTAGCACATCTGCACCTTAAAAATCAAATGCATGACTGCATTGTAATGTCAATGAATTATGCAAAATACTAATTAAAAAGTCAAATTTACTAATCATCTTTCAGGGTCATAACTGGGATTGAATTTGAGTAAGGACAAAAAATTCCATGAAGTGCATTTTCATCATGTAGTTTTTCAACTGTTTTAAGCTGTTTAGAAATGAATACCAGAAAAACAATCTTTATTTTTAGATAGATGCTAATTGATTTTGTTGTGTTCAACCTATCAGAAATTATTGATTACTCTTATAAGTGATGACTACATACTGTAGCTGTGAATTTCAGAAAATGGTGTGTTATAAAATACATACTTATAATAAACGTAGGCTTTGAGTTTTAAATTAAAAGCTGATTAAGCAGTGGAAATTTCTTATACAATTTTCTACATCTAAAATTTATGTTTCAAGCATAAAGTGTGTGAATGAAATGTGTTTATATATTTTCTAAGATATTATTAGACCTTGTAAAAATATTTCAAAAAAATTATTCATTATTATTTACCTCTAAACACTGCTTGGAGCATCTGCTTATTTGATGCTTACATGATGCTATAGTTTCCAAGGTAAATAATTATATTATTGGCAGATAGATATTGGCAAAATAGGTGGATCAGCTAGACCAAAAAAAAAAAATTGTTTTTCATAACTTCATTTTGAAAATGATGTATGCTTCTTTATTGTTTCTTCCAAACTTTAATTCAATATTTACTGCTAATTATTTTGCCTCTGCATATTCCTCAGTCATACCATTGTTTGTCAAACAAATGCTATAAAAATATAGGAAAAATAGAGCATTTCTACCCTTCTGTCTCTGTCTACACAAACATCCATATTTTCCAAGGTCCAGATGAGGTCCTACATCCTATGGAATGAATAGAGATGAAGAAGTTGGCCAAAAAACAATCTCACTGAATAAAATATATATGTCTTCCATTGGACAAAGTGAATAAAATAAAAATAAAATAAAGAGAGTCTGAAAATAATTTCTTCAAAATGCTGAGCAAATGAACTTATAAGAAAATTTGAGTATGTATGTTGAATTAAATGTAGGTCACCAGATTTATTAATTACAAATTGGTCGTAGAACCTTGATGATCCTCATTAACTATCTGAAATTTACTATTAATTTTATTTATTTATTTATTTATGTTACTTTATTTTGCTNAAGAAAATTTGAGTATGTATGTTGAATTAAATGTAGGTCACCAGATTTATTAATTACAAATTGGTCGTAGAACCTTGATGATCCTCATTAACTATCTGAAATTTACTATTAATTTTATTTATTTATTTATTTATGTTACTTTATTTTGCTTTACAATGCTGTATTTTGAGATGCCTTTGGCAGTTAGTGTAAGTGTCTAGTGAAGTCTCACTTTCAGAATTCATTTATCAATACCCCTTTTGATTATTAAATTTACATGCTTATTACCTGTCATTCTACAATGTTTAATGTTCAAAGACAGATTTTTGTGGAGTTTCAAAACCTCTGTGTTGCAAGGACAAGGTAGATTTTTGTCAGACATTTTAATGCCACCACTGGTCACTCAGGCTATAATTGGTCCTAATTAGCTCTCTTATCCAGCTGTCACATTCTTTACCTGCACCTGAGAGGTATTCAGGAGAGTGGAAAAACTTCCCCTATAGAGGATTTGAAAACATCAGCTAAATCCAATCCAGTATGATCATTATAAATGAGCTTCAAATTCATTAGCTCTGATAGGAAATGGGTTGTAAGAAGTGAAATTGGATACAAACTAGCCCCACAATAACAGTAATCAATGTCCAATGAAAATACTTCCACTATGTGAACTAAAGGCTGTATTTAAAACAGTAGAACTGGACCAGCAGGGTGGAAAGTTCAGCTTTCTGTTTATTCAGCTTACTTTTCACTTTACATATGGGCTTAAAGTTTTTGAGTTTCATGAATAAAATACTCTTTCATAAATTCAGAACTTTCAGGTTTATTCTAAAACCTAGAATGATAATGGAATGATCTCACTACTGTATAATTTGTCCCCATGGATAAAGAAATGATATATACATATTCATTCAAAACTCTCTATAAAAACCTGAGAATATTTCCTCTCTAAAATCTCCAATTTGAAAATACTTTTCTGATTTCTCAAATAGCATCAAATAGTGAGAGAGGATGATTTATATCCTGGAGAAAAGCAAAGAAGAATGAAACTATGGTTTAATTCAAAACAAAACAAAAATGGAACAACATTTGTTATTTTTATCACATGATTATTATATTATTTTTAACCATTGTAATTATAGGAACTTCATCAGTTTAGTCACTTAGTCGTGTCCAACTCTTTGTGACACCACTAACTGCAGAACGCCAAGCTTCCCTGTCCATCACCAACTCCCAAAGTCCACCCAAACCATCTCCATCAAGTTGGTGATGCCATTCAACCATCTCATCCTCTGTCATCCCCTTCTCCTCCTGCCCACAATCTTTTCCAGCATCGTTGTCTTTTCAAATGAGTCAGCTCTTCACATGAGGAGGCCAAGGTACTGGAGTTTCAGCTTCAAATTCAGGCCTTCCAATGAACACCCAGGACTGATTTCATTTAGGATGGACTGGTTGGATCTCCTTGCAGTCCAAGGGACTCTCAAGAGTCTTCTCCAACACCACAGTTCAAAAGCATCA
>SJYV01025935.1:255294-269510 GCA_006410875.1 Neotragus pygmaeus | reverse complement strand
AAAAAAAAAAAGTTAGCTTAAAGCTCAACAATCAGAAAACTAAGATCATGGCATCCAGTCCCATCACTTCATGGCAAATAGATGGGGAAGCAGTGGAAACAGTGAGAGACTTATTTTTGCAGGCTCCAAAATCACTACAGGTGGTTACTGCAGCCATGAAATTAAAAGATGCTTTCTCCTTGGAAGAAAAGCTATGACCAACTTAGACAATATATTAAAAGGCAGAGACATTACTTTTCTGATAAAGGTCCATCCAGTCAAAGCTATGGTCTTTCTAGTATCATGTATGGATACGAGAGTTGGACTATAAAGAAACCTGAGTGACTAAGAACTAATGGCTTTTGACTGTGGTGTTGGAGAAGACTCTTGAGAGTCCCTTGGATGGCAAAAATATCCAACCAGTCAATCCTAAAGGAAATTAGTCCTGAATATTCTTGAAAGAACTGATGGTGAAGTTGAAACTCCAATACTTTGGCCACCTAATGCAAAGAACAGACTCTTTGGAAAAGACCCTGATGCTGGGAAAGACTGAAGGCAGGAGAAGAAGGGGATGACAATGAGATGGTTAGGTGGCATCACTGCTGCAATGGGCATGAGTTTGAATAGGTTTCGTGTGTTGGTGATAGACAGCGAAGCCTGGCATGGTGCAGTCCACAATGTCACAAAGAGTCAGACATGCAACTGAACTGAACTATGATACATAATATTTACTTATATTTATGGGTTTCCCTGGTGGCTCAGAGGTTAAAGCATCTGTCTGAAATGCAGGAGACCCGGGTTTGACCCTGAGTCGGGAAGATCCCCTGGAGAAGGAAATGGCAACCCACTCCAGTACTCTTGCCTGGAGAATTCCATGGAGGGAGGAGCCTGATAGGCTACAGTCCATGGGATCGCAAAGAGTCGGACATGACTGAGCGACTTCACTTCACTTTATAGTCATACATTTTTAGTAAATTTAGAGATATTTTCATTATTTTTCCATCATTGACAATTGTTTCCTTTATTTGAAAAAAGCAAATACATTTTTGAAAGTATGATCAAAGTCCATCCTTCCAGAAATTACATTAAAAACAACTGGCCCCAATAATAATACTTGTAATTGAATATTAATGACTATTTAGGTGAGAGCAATTTAAACCAGAAGTCTGGCAAAAAAATTGATAATCAGAATGTGAATGTACTATGGTCCCCAAAGTCTTGAATTTTTAATCAAGTTCAGTTCAGTTCAGTTCAGTTCAGTTGCTCAGTCGTGTCCGACTCTTTGCGACCCCATGAATTGTAGCATGCCAAGCCTCCCTGTTCATCACCATCTCTCGAAGTTCACTCAGACTCATGTCCATCGAGTCCGTGATGCCATCCAGCCATCTCGTTAATTGTGTAATTTATAGAACTAAGATGAATAGCCCATATAGGCAAATATTTTAGTGTAAGATTGCTAGTGTTCCTGAATTATCTCATTTTGATGTTTAACCTAATATCTCATATAAAGAGAAACTTAGAAACTTCTAGAAGTTTGTAATTGAAAAATATATCATAAAATTAACACTTTGAATAAATCACTTACTGTTATCTGTAGCATTATGCATTATCTTATACAATGAGAAAAAAATCATCCTTTCTTACCTTTTTCCAAATGGTGTATTTTTTTGTGGTGGTGGTTTAGTTACTAAGTTGTGTCCGGCTCTTGTGACCACATGAACTGTGTAGCCTGCCAGACTCCCCTGTCCATGGGATTCTCCAGGGAAGAATACTGGAGTGGGTTACCATTTCCTTCTCCAGGGGATCTTCCCCACCCAGGAATCAAACCCAGGTCACCTGCATTGCTGGCAGATTCTTTATCAACTGAGCTACTGAGGGTAATTTTTGTGGTCAATGAACATCTAAATAAAAAGCTTGAGAGACAGACAAGCCTTCATTTGTGTATTTTTTAACTCTAAAAATTGTTGAGTATTAACCTGAATTTTTAACTTCTACTTCCTCTTAATGAGTTTCTCAGTACTACCTTCTAAACTGATAATCTGAGAAAGCTCTTCATTCTGATTTTTAAGCCTCCCATGACATTGATATATTAAGACGAGTAGGCTCAGTGCCTAGATCATTCCTGCCACTGTTTTATTCATTGATTTCCCCTCATTGCCAGACAAAACGTGGTCCACTGGAGAAGTAAAAATAAATCCACTCCAGCATTATTGCCTGGAGAATCCCATGGACATATTGAAAAGGCAAAAAGATGACACCAGAAGATGAACCCCTCAAGTCAGAAAGTGTCCTATATGCTACTGAGGAAGAGTGGAAGGCAGTTACTGATAGCTCCAGAAAGAATGAAGTAGCTGGACCTAACCAGAAAGACATTCAGCTGTGAATGTGTCTGGCAGTGAAAGTAAAGAACAGTAAATTTTTTACATTTAAAGAATGCTATAAAGAACCAAACTGCATAGGAAACTGGATAGTTAGGTCCATGAATGAAGGTAAAGTGGACATTGTCAAGCAGGAGATGGCAATATTGAACACTAACATCTTAGAAATCAGTGAACTAAAATGGATGGGAATGGACAAATTTAATTCAGATGCCCATTACATATACTGTGGGCAAGAATCTCTTAGAAGAAATGGATTAGTCCTCATAGTCAACAAAAGAATCTGAAATGCAGTACTTGGATGCAATCTCAAAAATTACAGTATGATCTGTTTGTTTCCAAGGCAAACCATTCAACATCAGAGTAATTCAAGTCTATGCCCCAATCACCTATGCCAAAGAATCTGAAGCTGACTAGTTATTTGAAGACCTACAACATCTATAACGAAAATGAAAAAAAAAAATTGTTATTTTCATCATAGGGGATTGGAATGAAAAATTAGAAAATCAAGAGATATCAGGAGTAACAGGAAAATTTGGCTTTGGAATACAAACTGAAGCAATGCAAAGGCTAATGCAGTTTGTCAAGAGAACACATTGGTAATAGCAAATACCCTTTTCCAACAACACAAGAGACGACTCTACTCATGGATATCACCAAATTATCAATATAGGAATCGGATTAATCATATTCTCTGCAGCCAAAGATGGAGAAATTCTATACAGTCAGAAGAGAACAACAACAACAACAAACAATACCTGGAGGTGACTGTTGTTCAGATCACAAGTCCTCTTTGCAAAGTTCAAGCTTAAATTAATGTAAGAAGGGGAAATGACTAGGCAATTCACGTATGACCTAAGTCAAATCTCTTATAATTCTACAGAGAAAGTGGCAAATAGATTCAAGGGAGTAGATCTGACAGAGTACCTGAAGAACTATGGATAGAAATTTATAACATTGTACAGGAGGCAGTAATCAAAATCAATCAAAAGAAAAAGAAATGCAAAAGGGAAAGCATTTCTCTGAAAAGGCTTGACAATAGCTGAGGAAAGAGAAGTGAAAAGTAAGGAAGAAAGGGAGAGATATACCCAACTGAATCCAGAATTTCAGAGAATAGCAAGGAGAGATAAGAAGACCTCCTTAAATTAAAAAAAAAAAAGAAAAGAAAAGAAATAAAGGAAAATTTTAATATGGGAAAGGCCAGAGATCTGCTCAAGAAAACTGGAGATATCAAGGGAACATTTCATGTAAGAATGGGCATGCTAAAGGACAGAAACAATAAGGACCTAACATAAGCAGAAGAGTAAGAGGAGATGGCAAAAATATACAGAACTATACAAGAAAGGGCTTAGTGACCCAGATAATCATGATGCTGTGGTCACTTCCCTAGAACTAGACATCTTTGAGTGTAAAGTCATGTTAGCCTTAGGAAGAATTACTACGAACAAAATAATGGAGGTGACAGAATTCCAGTTGAGCTATTTAAAATCCTAAAAGATGCTGTTGTTAAAGTGCTGCATTCAAAATGTCAGCAAATTTGGAAAATCCAGCAGTGGCCATAGGACTGGAAAAAGTCAGTTTCCATTACATTCACAAAAAAAGGGAAATGCCAAAGAATGTCCAAACTACCATGCAGTTGCACTCATTTCACATGCTAGCAATGTTGTGAACAAAAGCCATCAAGATAGGCTTCAGCAATATGTGAACTGCACTTCTATATATACAAGCTGGGTTTTGAAGGGGCAGAGAAATCAGAAATCAAATTGCCAACATTTATTGTACAGTGGGGAAAGCAGGTGATTTCCAGAAAAATTCTACTTCTGCTTCATTGACTACTCTAAAGCCTTTGGCTATGTGGATCACAACAAACTGTGGAAAAATTTTCAAGAGATGGGAGTACTAGACCACCGTACCTGTCTCTTGAGAAACCTGTGTGTAGGTCAAGAAGCAACCATTAGAACCAGGAATAGAACAACTGACTGGTTCCAAATTTGGAAAGGTATGTGTATATCGTATATTGTCACCCTGCTTATTTAAGTCCTATTCAGAGTACATCATGCAAAATGCTGGGCTGGGTGAATCACAAGCTGGAATTAAGATTGCTGGAAGAAATAAAAACAACTTCAGATATATAGATGATACCACTCAAGTGGGAGAAAGTGAAAGTTAGCCACTCACTCATGTCCGACTCTTTGTGATGCCATGGACTGTAGCCCGCCAGGCGCCTCTGTCCATGGGAATTCCCAGGCAAGAATACTGGAGTTGGTGACCACTTTCTTTTCTGTGGGATCTTCCCAACACAGGGATCAAACGGGAAACTTGGGTCTCCTGCATCGCAGGCAGATTCTTTACTGTCAGAGCCACCAGGGAAGCCCAGAAGGTGAAGAACTAAAGAGCCTCTTACTGAGGGTGGAAAAGGAGAGTGAGAAGGCTTGCTTTCTGGAAACTCAGCATTCAAAAGACTAAGATCATGGCATCCAGTCCCACCACATCATGGCAAATAGAAGGGGAAAAAGCAGAAGAAGAGACAGATTTATTTTCTGGGTCTCCAAAATCACTGAAGACGGTGAGTGTAACAATGAAATTAAAAGATGTTTGTTCCTTTGAAGGAAGACAATGACAAATTTAGACAGCATATTAAAAAGCAGAGGCATCTCTTTGCAGACAAAGATCCATATAGTCAAAGCTATGTTTTTTCTAGTAGTCATGTATGTATGTAAGAGTAGGACCATAAAGAAGGCTGAGCACTGAAGAATTGATGTTTTTGAATTGTGGTGCTGGGGAAGACTCCAGAAGGTCCCTTGAATAGCAAAGAGATCAAACCAGTCAATCTGAAAGGAAATCAGCCCTTAATATTCATTGGAAGGACTGATTGTGAAGCTGAAGCTCCAATAGTTTGGCCACCTGATGAGAAGAACCAATTCATTGGAAAAGACCCTGAGGCTGGGAAAGATTGAAGGATAAAGGAGAAGGGGGCAGCAGGAGATGAGATGGTTAACATCACCAAATCAGTGGACATGAATTTGAGCAAACTCTGGGAGATAGTGGAGGACAGAGGAGACTGATGTGCTACCATCCATGGAGTCACAAAGAAAAAGCAACTGAATAACAACATAATACAAACTTACTGAAAGTGTAGGATAAAATCTAGCCTACATGACAATGGAAAATTGTGTTATCAATGGATAAAAATAATTGCGCATAAATGCTTTCACTCTATTTCAGGAATTTGCAAACCAACTTGTGAACAAAATCTGCTGCTGCTGCTGCTGCTAAGTCTCTCCAATTGTGTCCAACTCTGTGCGACCCCATAGATGACAGCCCACCAGGCTCCCCCGTCCCTGGGATTCTCCAGGCAAGAACACTGGAGTGGGTTGCCAGTTCTTTCTCCAATGCATGAAAGTGGAAAGTGAAAAATGAAAGTGAATTTGCTCAGTCGTGTCCGACTCTTAGAGACTCCATGGACCGCAGCCCACCAGGCTCCTCTGTCCATGGGATTTTCCAGGCAAGAGCACTGGACTGGGAGGCCATTATGGCTCACAAGTTAAGAGCAATTTTGCATTTTCAAGTGTAAAATGTAAATCTAGTTCTTTACAGACAAAGTTTACCAATGCCAATCCTAGTTTATAATGTTTGTCCACATAGGTGTATGAATCACCAACTTTAAAATTATTTTGTATATATTCAAATTTGAACAAATAAGTATAAAATTTTAAAACTATATATAAACAGAGACAGGTTTTTCATTGTCAGAGAAGGAAGTCCTAAATAATGAAGAGGAGAAGGGGAGGCTAGAATGAACCTCAAGGTGCTGGATTAGAATACAGCATCTGTAAAAACTCATGTTTATGTTACTATATATAGAAGATAGACCATGACAGATTTGTACAGTGATAGATGACAGATGGATAAAGGCAAATATAGATGCACATAAATATAGATGTGTGTGGGTGTGTACATTAGTGTATGCACTTATATTTGCCTGATCTGCCAGCTGAGAAGGTATCAGTTCAGTTCAATTCAGTTGCTCAGGCGTGTCCGACTCTGCGACCCCATGAATCGCAGCACACGAGGCCTCCCTGTTCATCACCATCTCTCGGAGTTCACTCAGACTCATGTCCATCGAGTCCGTGATGCCATCCAGCCATCTCATCCTCCGTCGTCCCCTTCTCCTCCTGCCCCCAATCCCTCCTAGCATCAGAGTCTTTTCCAGTGAGTCAACTCTTCGCATGAGGTGGCCAAAGTACTGCATTATCAGCTTCAGCATCATTCCTTCCAAGGAAATCCCAGGGTTGATCTCCTTCAGAATGGACTGGTTGGATCTCCTTGCGGCCCAAGGGACTCTCAAGAGTCTTCTCCAACACCACAGTTCAAAAGCATCAATTCTTCGGCGCTCAGCTTTCTTCACAGTCCAGCTCTCACATCCGTACGTGACCACAGGAAAAACCATAGCCTTGACTAGATGGACCTTAGTCAACAAAGTAATGTCTCTGCTTTTGAATATACTATCTAGGTTGGTCATAACTTTTCTTCCAAGGAGCAAGCGTCTTCTAATTTCATGGCTGCAGTCACCATCTGCAGTGATTTTGGAGCCCAAAAATATAAAGTGTGAGAAGGTATAGAAGTGGTGATAACTCAGTAACAATGAACATATCAATTCCCATATCGTAATTTGCAAATACCATTCTCCATTAAAATGAACTAAGACTTGGTGCAAGGAAAATACCAGATGAACCTGAGACATCAGTAAGAATAAACTCTTTGACATTGGTCTTGCTATTATTTTTTTACATACGACCCCAAAAGCACTAACAAAAGAAAAAATCAACATGTGGGAATACATTAAACTTAAAAGCTTCTGCAAAGCATAGGAAACAATAAACAAAATGAAAACACAACTACAGAATAGGAAAAATGGCATTTGCAAAATCACTTATTAGCTACAAAGTTAATGTCCCCAAAATACTTAAAAGTTCGTACAACTCAATAACAAAAAAACCTGATTGAAAAAAATGGGTGAAACAATTCAGTAGACATTTTTCAAAGAAGACATCCAAATGTACAACAGGTATATGAAAATAATCTCAGAATCACTAATCAACAGGAAAATTCAAATCAGCACCACAATGAGATATCACCTCTCATCTATTAGTATGGTTATCATCAAGAAGAGATAATAAATATTGAGAAAAAGGAGGAAACTCTTGGACACTGTTGTTGAAAATGTAAATTGGTTCAGCCTTTATGGAAAATTGTATGGCAAGTCTTAAAAAAATTAAAAGTAGGACTACAATATGTTCCAGCAACTCCACTTCTGGATTTATATCAAAAGAAAATAAAAAAAGGATATTGAAGAGATATATGCATCCCTATCTTTGCTATACAGAAACAAGCCAAGTACCCATGAATAGTTTAAGGGATAAAAATAATGTGATATATATACACACCCCACACACACCCAGGTAAACATACATCGCACTAGAATATCATTCAATCATGAAAAAATTGAAATCTTTCCATTTATGACAAAACTGATGGATCTTCAGGACATTATACTGAGTGAGATAAGTCAGGCAAGCAAGTACTAAATTTCCACTAATATGTGACATTTTTGAAAAGCTAAACTCATAGAGAGTCAAATGATAGTTACCAATGGTTTGGCCATGGGGAGGGTGGGGATAGGAGAGATGTTATTTAAGGGTACAAACTTTGAACTAGTAGATAATTCCTGGAGATATAGTTCACCAGTAAAGTGATTATAGATAATATTGTACTACAAATAGCAAATTTGCTAAGAAAGTATATCTTAATTATTCTTACAAGAAGAGAGAAATAATTACATGATGCAATAGAAGGGCTAGCTAATGTTACAATGACAATTTTACAGCAATATACAATTATTTCAAGTCAACATGGTTGTACACCTTAAACTTATAAAATATTATGTCAAATATATTTCAATAAATAAAACAAGCAAGAAAATGGTATGGGATATGTCAAATGGACAAAGTGACCAACCAACATACAACACCTGGTCAGATTTGGAAAAAAAGTTGAACAAAAATATAGATAGCAGTATTATTATATAGCTTAAAGAATAGAATAGATGTGACTACTTACTAATATAAAAATACTGAATAAAAGTAAATGGGGAAAGGGACATCTTATAGAAGAATTTAATATATTATTGATAATCTAGGAGGTGGCATTTATTTAATATCTCCCCTCTCATACCCTCCTCCACCAGTATGAAAAAGATAAATTTAGTGACTCATATCCAAACAACAGAGCACATAAAAAAATAACTTCTTCACAGTGGAGAGTACAGGCAAACACTACCTTTGTTAAGTTTAATATCATTAGTAATGTCATGCTGATATCAGGAATTTCCTGGTAAGATGTGATGAGAATAACACATCTTCTGTGGTCTTCATTCTCAAACCCATACACCTAGTCTAATCATTAGAAAACAGAAAAAAAAAAAAGTAGGATTTTCCATAGAATACCTCACTATTTATTACTCTTGAAAAGTATCAAGATCATAAAAAATAAGAAAAATGTAAGAAACTGAAACTGTCTCAGGACAGAAAAACTAAGGAGACATGACAAATTGCAAAGTGGTATCCTGGATTGGATCTATGAATAAAAATAAGATGTTGGTGGGAAAACTGTTGGAGTTCAAATAAAATTTGCATTTTAATGTTGCAATAATATGAATTCTTAATTTTGATAAGTGCACTCTGATAGAGTATTGATAATGTTAGGAACATCAGTTTATCTCTGGACTTTCTATCCTCTTCCATTAATCTATACTTGTTTTGAACCATACTGTTTTGATTGTTGTGGTCTGTAGTATAATCTGAAGTCAGGGAGACTGATTCCTCCAGTTTTCTGTTTTTCTTTTTTTTCCTTCAAAATTGCTCTGGCGATTCAGAGTCTTTCGTGTTTCCATACAAATTGTAAAAATTTGTGTTCTGATTCTGTGAAAAATGCCATTGGTAATTTGATAGGGATTACACTGAATCTGTAGATTGCTTTGGCTATATAGTCATTTTAACAATATTGATTCTTCCAATCCAAGAAAATGGCATTTCTTTTCATCTATTCATGTATCCTTTGATTTCTTTCATTAGTATCTTATATTTTCCTGAATACAGGTCCTTTTCCTTCTTAGATAGATTTTTCCTTGGTATTTTGTTGTTGTTGTGATGATAAATGCAATTATTTCCTTGATTTCTCTTTCTGACCTTTCACTGTTAGTGTACAGAAATTTAAGAGATTACTTTTATTCATTTTATATCCTGCAACATTACCAGATTCATTTATGAACTCTAGTAGTTTTCTGGTAGCATCATTGTGATTTTCTAAGTATAGCATCATGCCATCTGCAGTGACAGTTTTACTTGGTTTCCAATTTAAATTCTTTTTATTTATTTTTCTGCTCTGATTGCTGTCACTAGAACATCTAAAACTGTGTTGAATAATAGTAGTGAGAGTGGACATCCTTGTCTTGTTCCTGATCTTAGAGGAAATATTTTCAGTTTTTGCCACTGAGAAAGATGTTTGCTGTGGGTTTATCATATATGGTCTTTATCATGTTTAGTTTGGTTTCCCTGCACTCACTTTCTGGAGAGAGTTTAACATAAATGAATATTGAATTTATCAAAAGTTTTTTTTTTTTTTTCTCCCATTGAGATGATCATGATTTTTATCCTTCATTTTGTTAATATGGTTCATCACATTGATTTGTGTATATTGAAGAATCCTTGTATCCCTGAGATAAATCCCATTTGATCATGGTATCAGTTCAGTTCAGTCACTCAGTCGTGTTCAACTCTTTGCAACCTCATGAATTTCAGCACACAAGGCCTCTCTGTCCATCACCAACTCTCAGAGTTCACTCAGACTCACGTCCATCGAGTCCGTGACGCCATCCAGCCATCTCATCCTCTGTCATCCCCTTTTTCTCCTGCCCCCAATCCCTCCCAGCATCAGAGTCTTTTCTGATGAGTCAACTCTTCTCATGAGGTGGCCAAAGTACTGGAGTTTCAGCTTTAGCATCATTCCTTCCAAAGAAATCCCAAGGCTGATCTCCTTCAGAATGGACTGGTTGGATCTTCTTGCAGTCCAAGGGACTCTCAAGAGTTTTCTCCAACACCACAGTTCAAAGCATCAATTCTTTGGCCCTCAGATTTCTTCACAGCCCAACTCTCACATCCATACCTGACCACTGGAAAAACCATAGCCTTGACTAGACAGACCTTTGTTAGCAAAGTAATGTCTCTGCTTTTTAATATGCTATCTAGGTTGATCATAACTTTCCTTCAAAGGAGCAAGCATCTTTTAATTTCATGGTATACGATCCTTTAAATGTGTTACTGTATTCTATTTCTTAGTATTTTGTTGAGGAATTTTATGTCTGCTTATCAGTGACATTGGATAGTCATTACTAAATAGTAAAATAAGTTTGCTTTATAAATAGAACACATATATAAGCCATACATTGACTTAAGATTGTCAACACTTATTGTTAACAAAATCCATTAGCAAACTGGCATTTAGGTACAGTCCATAAAATCCCTTAACTTTCATTTCTTTGATTTATGGATTTTTAGAAAAATAAATAAATGTTTTGCTTATACCAGATTGACTGTCATATTTGATATTGGTTCACTGAGAGAGTATTTCTACATTCCAGATTGTGTAGAGGAAAATGTGTTTTTTACTAAAACCGTGTTAAAAACCTTGAAAGATTCAGAAGCTCATTTCAAATAAACTCTTCAACCTTATACAGTTGTGATATGCTACAGCTTTAAAACAGAGCTGAATATTTCCTAGGTACATGCTTTCTTATAAGATTCCTAGAACCATGTCATTTTTATCCTAGCAAGGCTTGCAAATAAAGCAACCTTACATCTGGAAGTCAGGAACTCCAATGGTAATCTTCAAGGAAGATATTTCATGTAGTTGAGTATTCATGAGTCTCTCTCTCTCTCTCTCTCTCTCTCTCTCTCTTTTTTTTTTTTTTTTGTTAAAGCTCTGTTACTCACTGCCCTGATTAAAGATAGAAGTCAAACAAAAGAGGGACCAAAATTACTAAAATATAAAATAATCTTTTCTTTCTTAGCTTCCATTTTCCCAAATTTTAATCAATAAGTCATAAAGTAGGTAAGAACATGTTAGAAGTGAAATGAGTTAACACTGTAAAAAATCAACAATTTTTACTTCTCCTGGAGACATTCTTTACTTTGTAATATTTTCAACTCTGCTTCTTCTGACTTGATAATTATATTAAATTCCACATACACAGAAAATGTTTTGAAGAACATAAAGTTTCAGATCAATTTGGCAAACTTCAAACAAGAAGAAACACAATTTGGGGTTTGATTATACAAAGCTGTCTGGCATTGCCTTAGAGTCTATTATATTTCCTCCATTTTTAAACTTTTTTTTTTTTTTTTTTTTTGCTTTCCATATCACCTGTACTTCTCTGCCTATTGTCTTCATTCCTCTCAGGAAATATATTCAAATTCTCCTTTTCCTACTCTACCTAAAATTTTATCTTAATTTTTCCTAGGACTGGAACTCTTCTTTACCAATGCATCTTGATTCTTTTTCCTACTTCTTTTATCTGACATCATCCGAACAGTTTCTAAGAGATATTTCTTTTATAATTAATAAGTGTATAATATTTTACTTTTTATGTTACCACAACATCATTTTTGTGCACTCTCTTAAAAACATTGATTCATAACTTATAAATACATAGGAAGCTCTCCCTGGGTAAGAAAAGCTACAGGCTAAAATTAAAATTTTTAAATATCTGTAGTTCTGTTTCAGGAAATATAATCCTCCTAAACATGCAGAACAATGATGTAAATGTTTCTTACCTTAATCAGGGCATTTGTTTCTTTGCTCTCATAGCTCTATTTATATCTTCTCTTCTAGAACATGTTTATTTCTGTTAGATTTTTTAGAAAAAATGCTTTAAAGAGTTTTATGCTATTATAATTATGTGATTTTGATTGAGTATTACAGTTTTAAGGGTTATGGGTCAAATGCTAAGGTATCTGTTAGAAGTGTTTACTAATTTAATTTTTCCTCCTAGCATGACCAAAAGTCTCCTCATATTTAAAATGCTGCAAGAGGACTGGAATTCATCCAATTTCATGTTGTAAGGGGAAAAATAATTAAAGGGGGCAACATAATACTAAAGGAATTCCATGGTGGCTCAGATGGTAAAAGCATCGATCTACAATGTGGGAGACCCAGGTTCGATCCCTGGGTCAGGAAGATCCCCTGAAGAAGGAAATGGCAATCCACTCCAGTACTATTGCCTGGAAAATCCCATGGACAGAGGAGCCTGGTAGGCTACAGTCCATGGGGTCGTAAAGAGTCAGACATGACTGAGCAACTTCACTTACTCACTCACTTATTTATAATACTAAAAATTAAAATATAGTACTCTGCTATAAAGACTATTAAAAAAATATTGCATAGAAAGAAACAGGAAAAAATGAAAGAAAAAAGATGAACTACACAAATTTCTTTAAATATAAGAATTACTGAAACCATAAAAAGAGATATAGTATTTTCAAATGATCTTATGTCTACTGAATCAACTGACTCTGAATTAAATAATTTTCCCAAATTAGATTTGCTGCTGAATCCTCCCAAACAAAATGGAAATATCATCATCCTTATACAACTATCCCAGAAAATTACAAAGGAGGTCCATTTTTCAAACTACATCATGATACTAGTAAGACTTTGATGTAGCTTTCATTCATATGAAAGCACTGATTTATGTAAAAAATGTAACTGATTACATAAAAAAAAACCCAAGATATCTGTCATTTTCATTTGACCTTAAAAACTAAAAAAAATATAATGCTAATCTTAAAACTATAAAACTAGCAACAGGAAGTCCCAGTCAATGTAGCCTTCTCTGCTACAACATTTGGGCCAGCACTGCTGAGTTTTGTATATAGAACTCTTATTTAGACTGATTCTATAGAAATGGGAAAATCAAATGGAGTAGTGTCAGACATGAGTGAGACTGATTACTTACAGAATGTTATTGATAAAGATGTTACCATGTTACTCCATTCCCTTAAACACTTACTCAGTACCAAGAAAATAGTAAAGAATTTTGATTTATTCATATCAATTTTCTAAGTTGTATATACAACTATGGATTTGACATTTACCCCAGGAACAGTCATTGAGCAATTTAAAATTTAAATAAAATCATGTAAGATGACTTTGCCAATGATGGAATAGTTTGCAACAGAATAGAAATATTGCTACAAACAATTATGAAAGCTAGATACCATTTTTTAATGTCTCTTTTGGTAGAATTAGAGAACTCTGGAATCAAACAATAATTCCTTAATTATTAAGGAATTAATAATTAACTAAATTATTAATTAATAAGAATTATTAATTCCTTAATTAAAAGCCAAACTTTCAGAGAGAATGGAACTGGCCAGAGATGGTGCAGCTTTCTATAGCCACTTACCTCCTGAGTAACTCTGCTATTATTTTCTATTCTTTGGAAAAGCCAAGAACCTAGAGAGTACAAGACAGAGGACTTTTGACTAAGAAGAACAGTTTTGAAAATTTCTTTAGTGGAGTGACATAAAGCTGAGTGTTGTCTACCAAAGCAGTCAGGAAATTGCCTGGGATGAGTAAGAAGGAAGGCTCAACAAGTAGTGCTGATATTCTGCTAGTTTTCTCTTGATGCATGCTGAATCCTTGAGATGCACAGGACAATAGATTAAGTTAGACCAAGAGCCACTGATCAACTGACCTGAGTTTTCCAAGGTCTCATAGTGTTGAAGTTAAAAAAAAAAAAAA
>SJYV01025935.1:208828-255247 GCA_006410875.1 Neotragus pygmaeus | reverse complement strand
TTTTTTTTTTTTTTTGCTTTCCATATCACCTGTACTTCTCTGCCTATTGTCTTCATTCCTCTCAGGAAATATATTCAAATTCTCCTTTTCCTACTCTACCTAAAATTTTATCTTAATTTTTCCTAGGACTGGAACTCTTCTTTACCAATGCATCTTGATTCTTTTTCCTACTTCTTTTATCTGACATCATCCGAACAGTTTCTAAGAGATATTTCTTTTATAATTAATAAGTGTATAATATTTTACTTTTTATGTTACCACAACATCATTTTTGTGCACTCTCTTAAAAACATTGATTCATAACTTATAAATACATAGGAAGCTCTCCCTGGGTAAGAAAAGCTACAGGCTAAAATTAAAATTTTTAAATATCTGTAGTTCTGTTTCAGGAAATATAATCCTCCTAAACATGCAGAACAATGATGTAAATGTTTCTTACCTTAATCAGGGCATTTGTTTCTTTGCTCTCATAGCTCTATTTATATCTTCTCTTCTAGAACATGTTTATTTCTGTTAGATTTTTTAGAAAAAATGCTTTAAAGAGTTTTATGCTATTATAATTATGTGATTTTGATTGAGTATTACAGTTTTAAGGGTTATGGGTCAAATGCTAAGGTATCTGTTAGAAGTGTTTACTAATTTAATTTTTCCTCCTAGCATGACCAAAAGTCTCCTCATATTTAAAATGCTGCAAGAGGACTGGAATTCATCCAATTTCATGTTGTAAGGGGAAAAATAATTAAAGGGGGCAACATAATACTAAAGGAATTCCATGGTGGCTCAGATGGTAAAAGCATCGATCTACAATGTGGGAGACCCAGGTTCGATCCCTGGGTCAGGAAGATCCCCTGAAGAAGGAAATGGCAATCCACTCCAGTACTATTGCCTGGAAAATCCCATGGACAGAGGAGCCTGGTAGGCTACAGTCCATGGGGTCGTAAAGAGTCAGACATGACTGAGCAACTTCACTTACTCACTCACTTATTTATAATACTAAAAATTAAAATATAGTACTCTGCTATAAAGACTATTAAAAAAATATTGCATAGAAAGAAACAGGAAAAAATGAAAGAAAAAAGATGAACTACACAAATTTCTTTAAATATAAGAATTACTGAAACCATAAAAAGAGATATAGTATTTTCAAATGATCTTATGTCTACTGAATCAACTGACTCTGAATTAAATAATTTTCCCAAATTAGATTTGCTGCTGAATCCTCCCAAACAAAATGGAAATATCATCATCCTTATACAACTATCCCAGAAAATTACAAAGGAGGTCCATTTTTCAAACTACATCATGATACTAGTAAGACTTTGATGTAGCTTTCATTCATATGAAAGCACTGATTTATGTAAAAAATGTAACTGATTACATAAAAAAAAACCCAAGATATCTGTCATTTTCATTTGACCTTAAAAACTAAAAAAATATAGTGCTAATCTTAAAACTATAAAACTAGCAACAGGAAGTCCCAGTCAATGTAGCCTTCTCTGCTACAACATTTGGGCCAGCACTGCTGAGTTTTGTATATAGAACTCTTATTTAGACTGATTCTATAGAAATGGGAAAATCAAATGGAGTAGTGTCAGACATGAGTGAGACTGATTACTTACAGAATGTTATTGATAAAGATGTTACCATGTTACTCCATTCCCTTAAACACTTACTCAGTACCAAGAAAATAGTAAAGAATTTTGATTTATTCATATCAATTTTCTAAGTTGTATATACAACTATGGATTTGACATTTACCCCAGGAACAGTCATTGAGCAATTTAAAATTTAAATAAAATCATGTAAGATGACTTTGCCAATGATGGAATAGTTTGCAACAGAATAGAAATATTGCTACAAACAATTATGAAAGCTAGATACCATTTTTTAATGTCTCTTTTGGTAGAATTAGAGAACTCTGGAATCAAACAATAATTCCTTAATTATTAAGGAATTAATAATTAACTAAATTATTAATTAATAAGAATTATTAATTCCTTAATTAAAAGCCAAACTTTCAGAGAGAATGGAACTGGCCAGAGATGGTGCAGCTTTCTATAGCCACTTACCTCCTGAGTAACTCTGCTATTATTTTCTATTCTTTGGAAAAGCCAAGAACCTAGAGAGTACAAGACAGAGGACTTTTGACTAAGAAGAACAGTTTTGAAAATTTCTTTAGTGGAGTGACATAAAGCTGAGTGTTGTCTACCAAAGCAGTCAGGAAATTGCCTGGGATGAGTAAGAAGGAAGGCTCAACAAGTAGTGCTGATATTCTGCTAGTTTTCTCTTGATGCATGCTGAATCCTTGAGATGCACAGGACAATAGATTAAGTTAGACCAAGAGCCACTGATCAACTGACCTGAGTTTTCCAAGGTCTCATAGTGTTGAAGTTAAAAAAAAAAAAAAGTGATTGATATTTCCAAAAGAACTTCCCCCAAAAATGAGGGCCTAGAATAAGTCCTAGATCTCACTTGGAAGTAGATGTGAGCTATCCCATTAGGAGTATATGTACTTCCTACAAAATTGTAAAACAGCTTTTCATGAACTTAATCCTTCTTTTCCTCCTGAGCATATCATATCACAAGAAAAAAAAAAAAAGAGTGAAAGAAAACTTGAAACAAAATATAAACTAAATAGAAAAAAGTATATAAAAGATATATATATATATATATGATAGAGTTAAATTAGTAACACACATGTGATCAGATTCACACAGAGGACAGAAAGTGAGATTGGGAAAAAACCAATATCATAATAGATAATATGAGAATTTTCCAAATCTCTTAGGTATAGGTATAGATTTAGGTATACATCAAGATAAAGATGTCATAAAAAATATCAGGTGAGAGAAACACAAAGAAACCACAGTTAAATCTATCATGTTAAAGCTAATATATGTCACTANGGGAAAAAACCAATATCATAATAGATAATATGAGAATTTTCCAAATCTCTTAGGTATAGGTATAGATTTAGGTATACATCAAGATAAAGATGTCATAAAAAATATCAGGTGAGAGAAACACAAAGAAACCACAGTTAAATCTATCATGTTAAAGCTAATATATGTCACTATATTAAAATAATGAGGGATAAAATCATATTCTCCTCAAAGTAGAGGAAGAATATTTGATAAAATTTAACACATATTCATGATAAAAATATGAATCTTAGCAGATTTAAGTTGGAAGAGGACATCCTCCACAAATAAAAAATATGTATAAAACAAACATTAGCAGTTATAATAAGTGGTCAAGTGCTGAAAGATTTTCACTGGAGACTGGGAATAATAAAAGTACACCCAAGACAGGGGCAGGAAATGAGTATTTCTCTCAACAGAGATTCTCGGGCTTACATTTGGATGCATATGAATGCTACCTTTATAGAGGATATGTGGAAGAAGAGAGAATACTTTAGGTGGATCTTTGAGGTCAAAGTATGTAGATACTATGGAACCTCTGCTTTCTACTCCAGGAAGCAGTACAGAGTGAAAAAAGAAAAAAAGTACACTCCTTTTTTCCACTCTACCTTTAGATTATCTGAAACTTTTGGACACTTTAAATACCAAGGGAGAATTTCAACAAGATAGCAGTTCAGTTCAGTCACTCAGTCGTGTCCGACTCTTTGCGACCCCATGAATCGCAGCACGCCAGGCCTCNCTCACTGAAAACAATTGTTAGTATAAGTATGTCACCAATATTCATTATTTACCTGAAATTCAAATTTAACTGGTGTTTGTATTATTATATGGCAATCCTAACTTCTTCAGATCTATCCTTGAAAATTTCCAAATTTGACTCCCCCAAAATATTTTATATTGTCTCTTTTATATATATTAAAAATGCTAACTCTCTATGGTTCCTCCATTAAATAATCTTCACGCTATAGGCAATGGACATGAATTTGGGCAAACTTCAGAAGATGGTGAAGGACAGAGAGGCCTGGCGTGCTGAAATCTGTGGGGTCACAGAGTCAGACACAATGGGGCAACTGAGCAACAACAACTCTATTTACTATCTTCATGATTTTATATAAGCTATTAAACCATCTATATGTGAATGTCTTCATATATATACAGCACAGAGATGATAAGAGCTTTCCAAAAGATTTTTGTGAAAACTAAAGGGCATGTTGCAAAAGGAATAAAACATGCAGAGGTAAATTTCTGTAGAATGTAGCTCTTTAAGAGATCAAGCTTCAAACTCAGAGTCAGATGGATATGAAGAATGGTTCTTTCATTTGCTGAATTGTTTGACTAAAAAAAAAAAAAGGCTCCTTATTCACAGCAATAACCTAATTCTTTTTTTTTAATTATTTATTTTAATGGGAGGCTGATTACATTACAATATTGCAGTGGTTTTTGACATACATTAACATGAATCAACCATGGGTGTATATGTGTTCCCCATCCTGAGGCCCCCTCCCACCTCCCTCTCCATCCCATTCCTCAGGGCCATCCCAGTACACCAGCCCTGAGCACCCTGTCTCATGCCTCAAACCTGGACTGGTGATCTATTTCACATATGATGCTATGCACGTGTCAATGCCATTCTCTCAAATCATCCCACCCTCACCTCCTCCCACAGAGTCCAAAAGTCAGTTCCTTATATTTGTGTCTCTTTTACTGTCTCACATACAGGATCATCATTACCATCTTTCTAAATTCCATATATATGTGTCAATATACTGTATTGGTGTTTTTCTCTCTGACTTACTTCACTTTGTATAATTGGCTCCATATTCATTCACCTCAATAGAACTGATTCTCATGCATTATTTTTAATGGCTGAGTAATATTCCATTGTGCATATGTACCAGGCTTTCTTATCCATTCATCTGCCAATGGACATCTCGGTTGCTTCTGTGCCCTGGTGATTGTAAGCAGTGCTGCAATGAAATGTTCTTTCAGGGGTACTCATGAGGGGTACTCATGTGTCTTTCAGTTCTGGTTTCCTCGGTGTGTATGTCCAGCAGTGGAATTGCTTTCTCACTCACACTATAATAGCTATGGAATGTGAGGTATTAGGAAAGAGTGTGGACTTTGGGGCTAGTCAACTATGTTCCTAGAAGTTGTGACTGTGCTTCTTGTAAGTTGTGGCTCTAGAACTTACCAGTTTGTGATCTTGAGAGCCTTGCTTTGACTAGCTCCTATATGAAGTGAAGATAATAACTACATCTTCCTGCTGGGGCTGTTAAAAGAATATAAATGATTTAGTACATGGGATTCCCTGGTAGCTCACTTGGTAAAGAATCTGTCTGTAATGCAGGAGACCTTGGTTCGATTCCTAGATTGGGAAGGTCTGCTGGAAAAGGGATAGGCTACCCACACCAGTATTCTTGGGCTTCCCTGGTGGCTCAGCTGGTAAAGAATCCATCTGCAATGCAGGAGACCTCGGTTCAATCTCTGGGTTGGGAAGATCTCCTGGAGAAGGGAAAAGCCACCCACACCAGTATTCTGGCCTGGAGAATTCTATAGACTGTATAGTCCATGGGGTCATGACTGAGCGACTTTCACTTTCACTGCACCTGAGAGAGTACTTGACAAGTTAGAAATGTTCAGTGCATTTTATGCTACCATTTTCAGTAAATGCTGTTCTGGAAAGCCTCTTGAAATTGACATTTCTTTGATTTCACAGTAGCATCACATTTCTTATCTTTTTATTCTTTATTGATTTATCGAATGTTTTTATTTTATCTTATTTTATCTTTTCTGCCTCATTCTTCTGTGTAATTTTCTTCTCTTGATCTTATTCTATTCTAATTCTTTTCATCAATATTTCTAAATCACCTTCCTATTATACATTTCATTACATATTGACTTTTCAAAACTTATTGAAGAAATCCTTTTTGTAAATACAACCCATTTAATTTAAGAGGAAAAGAGGTCACAGATACTGAGTAGTACAAGGCAAATCATGCCTATCTCACAGATGAATACTGTTAGGAAACAGTTTATTAATTTTTCTAATGAAATAGAATCTAGTTAGGTATTTCTATTTACAGTATGATTACATAAATAGCTTAATTTAACACAATGAATGTAGATCACCTTTTAAAATATATTTTGGTTATATAACCTAACCAAATATACTCATTATAATCTAAATATTAATATTCAAATTGCAATTGATGACACATTTATAGATCATAAAATTAATTTAATGGATGCAGCATAGTATTGATATAATTGAAAAAATATATATAATGGAATATAATTGAATAGAACACAAAAAAGCAGAATAGAGCAGACTTCTATTAAACATTGTAAGGGAATATGTGAAACATTTTTATTTTCAGGTTTCCAAATAAATATGTATATATTTGTATGTGTGTATTATGTATATTGATATAAAATGTATTACTTCCTGTGGAGTACAGTCCAAATATACACTGTTGCTAGCCTTGGAAAAATAGATCAGCATAATAACTATTATTATGCTATGTCAATTGCTGTTAAAAGCGAAGAACTGCTATTGGATTAAAAGTTTAGCAAGCCAAACATTGCTTTGCTTTAAGTCTTTGTGGCCACTCTAACTCAGTTAACTATAATCTCTATGTGCTATCCTAAACATCTTTGATTTGCCAAAGGAAATTGGTAAATTCCAAGCTGGCATCTGATTACTGCTTGGCAGAATAAGCTTTTATTGCCCTTTGGCATTCACTGTCTGTCAGAGAAGACTAGCTCATTTGACATTGTTTGTATTCTTAACATAACCTGAATAATATTAATTGGATTAAATTGCTGGTTAAAACACATGAACTTACTGAATAAAACTAGACAGAAATATAATAGTTTAGAGATTATTGTCCATTGACTATGTTTTTCTGCTTTCATTTCTACAATAATAAAAGTGAGATATATTCACTGAGCTGACATTATCTCTACCTTTGATTTGGTACAATTATGTTGATGAGTAAATAGAGACAAAATAAGAACTTCTGAAAAATGTTTGTGTCTATAGTCCCTCTACTGCTGCCAAATTTTTCTTTATTTATTTTGAAGCCTTAATAGTAGGTGCAGATATATTGGGGGTTTTATGTCTTACTGTTGAATCAAACCCTTTATAAATATAAAATGCTCCTTTTATCTCTGATGATACTCATCTTAAAGTCTAATTTTTCTTATATTAATAGTGCCATCCTATTTTATAATTATTATTGGCATGATATTACTTTCCCACACTTTTACCTGTAATTTGTATCTTTATATTTAAAGTGAATCTCTTTCAGACAATCTTTGTTATGTGTATCTATGCCTTTTAATTGAAATGTTAAATTAATTACATCTAGCATAGCTATTGCTAGCTTGTATTTAAGTCTAGATACTTGCTTTTTGCATTTTCTGCATCTTTTTGTTTTTGTTGTTATTCCTCCCTTTTGTTTCTCTTGCTTTCTTTGGATTATTTAAATATTTAAAAATCAAGGGAGGGTTTTCTTAACTTAGTAATTGAAAATCATCGATTGAACCAAGCCTATTTCAGCAAATAGTGGTTTTATGGGTAATATTTCACAATTCATTGGCACTTTACTAAGAGAAAAATCCCAATTTACTTTTAGGGAACATTCTCTTGCTGCCATCACCTATAATAAATATACATTTTGACTGAAAAAATATTTTATCCTCTCTATTGGATTTTTATCCAAATATATTAACACTATATTTTAGTGGTTGTTCTAGAAATTATTAAGTACATCCTTGTTGGACATGACTGAGAGACTTCACTTTCATTTTTCACTTTCATGCATTGGAGAAGGAAATGGCAACCCACTCCAGAGTTCTTGCCTGGAGAATCCCAGGGATGGGGGAGCCTGACGGGCTGCTGTGTGTGGGGTCACACAGAGTCAGACACAACTGAAGTGACTTAGCAGCAGTAGCAGTAATTTATCCCAGTGAACTTTATCATAGCACTTCATAGTCACAGTTTTAAAATATTTGAATCTTATAACAGTATAATTATATTTATCATTTCCTCCACGCATTGGCTGTTATTATCATGTATTTTAGTTCTACAAATAGACTTCCCTGGTGGCAGTAAGGAATCTGCCTGCAGTGCAGGAAACCTGGGTTGTGAAGATCTCCTGCAGAAGGGAACAGCCACCTACTCCAGTATTCTGGCCTGGAGAATTCCAGGGACAATGGAGCCTGGCAGGCTAGAGTCCATGGGGTCATAAAGAGTCAGACATGATTGAACAACTTTCACTTAGTTCTACAAACAATATAATGACATTATTATAGACATTGACATTGTAAACAATTACAATGATATTATATTCTATTTTTAATAGTAATTTGTTTTTATATTATGCAACAGAAAAAGTAGTCCTTTACATTTACCACTTATTTGTCATTCTGAATGCTCTTAATTCCTTCTTTTAGATTTAAAAAATTTTAATTGGAGGCTAATTACTTTACAATATTGTGGGTTTTGCCATACATTCACATGAATCAGCCATAGGTGTATATGTGTTCCCCATCCTGACCCTCCCTCCCACCTCCCTCCCCATCCCGACCCTCAGGGTCATCCCAGGGCACCAGCCCTGAGTACCCATCCTCATGCATCAAACCTGGACTGGTGATCTATTTCACTTATGATAATACACATATTTCAATGCTGTCCTATCAAATCATCCCACCCTCACCTTCTCCCTCAGAGTCCAAAAGTCTTTACATCTGTGTCTTTTTTGCTGTCTTGCATATAGGGTCATCATTACCATCTTCTAAATTCCATATATATGTGTTAATATACTGTGTTGATGTTGTTCTTTCTGACTTAATTTGCTCTGTATAATAGACTCCAGTTTCATCCACTTCATTAGAATTGATTCAAATGCCTTATTTTTAATAGCTGAGTAATATTCCATTGTATATATGTACCACAGCTTTCTTATCCATTCGTCTGCCAGTGGACATCTAGATTGCTTCCATGTCCTGGCTATTATAAATAGTGTTGCAATGAACACTGGGGCACGTGTGTCTCTTTCAATTCTGATTTCCTCAGTGTGCATGCCCAGCAGTGGGATTGCTGGGTTGTATGGCAGTTCTACTTCCAGTTTTTTAAGGAATCTCCACACTGTTCTCCATATTAGCTGTACTAGTTTACAGTCCTACCAACAGTGTAAGAGGGTTCCTTTAAAAAAAGGAATGTTGCACCCTTTCCAGCATTTATTGTTTGCAGACTTTTTGATAGCAGCCATTCTGACCAGTGTGACATGGTACTTCATTGTGGTTTTGATTTGCATTTCTCTGATAATGAGTGATGCTGAGCATCTTTTCATGTGTTTGTTAGCCATTTGTATGTCTTCTCTGGATAAATGTCTGTTTAGTTCTTTGGCCCATTTTTTGATTGGGTCACTTATTTTTCTGGAATTGAGCTGCAGGGGTTGCTTGTATATTTTTGAGATTCATTATTTGTCAGTTGCTTCATTTGCTATTATTTTCTCCCATTCTGAAGGCTGTCTTTTCACCTTNCCATTTTTTGATTGGGTCACTTATTTTTCTGGAATTGAGCTGCAGGGGTTGCTTGTATATTTTTGAGATTCATTATTTGTCAGTTGCTTCATTTGCTATTATTTTCTCCCATTCTGAAGGCTGTCTTTTCACCTTGCTTACAGTTTCCTTCATTGTGCAAAAGTTTTTAAATAGATTTAGTGTTTAGATTTCACTGGTGGCTCAGACGGTAAATCATCTGCTTATAATGCGGGAGACGTGGGTTCTATCCTTGGTTTGGGAAGATCCTCTGGAGAAGGAAATGGCACCCACTCTGATACTCTTGCCTGGAAAATCCCATGGATGGAGTAGCCTGGTAGGCTACAGTCCATGGGGTCAAAAAGAGTCAGACACGACTGAGTAACTTCACTTTCATATTTCTTTCATAGTGTTCCTCCACATTGTTGTTGTTTAGCTGCTTAGCCATGTTCAACACTTTGCTACTCCATGGAGAGTAGCCCCCAGGCTCCTCTGTCCATGATATTTTTCCAGGCAAGAACACTGGGGTCGGTTTCCATTACAATGACAAAAACAAGGAGATCCAACCATTCCATCCTAAAGGAAATTAGTCCTGAATATTCATTGGAAGGACTGTTGCTGAAGCTGAAAACCCAATACTTTGGCCACCTGTTGTGAAGAACTGACCCCTTGGAGAAGATCCTGATGATGGGAAAGGTTGAAGGAGGGAGAAGAATGGGATGATAGAGAATGAGATGGTTGGATGACATCACCTACTCAATGGACATGAGTTTGAGTAAACTCTGGAAGTTAGTGATGGACAGGGAGGCCTGGCGTGATGCAGTCCATGGGGTTGCAAACAGTAGGACATGTCTGAGCAACTGAACTGAACTCTTTCCCTCTGGGATTCCAATGATATGTTTATGAAATCTCATATTGTCTCGGACATCACTGAGGTGGTTATTACTATTAATCCATCTCTTTTTGTCTCCCTTTTCAAACTGGATAATTCCTAGCAGCCAGACTCCAGGTTCACTGACTCTATTCTGCCATATCCCATCTACTTTTATGCCTATCCAGGGAAGCTTTCTTATTCTTACACATAACTCTAAACTCCATGCATGTATTTATGAAGTAGTGACATGACAATAATATATCATCACCAGATATTACACTAAAATTTTTTTTCAGGTTCAGAATTACTGACGTTTTTGGCTTTTTAACAAGAGACTGCCCTGAACATGGTAGAAAGTTCATCAACCCACTTGGTCTTTATGTACTAGGTGCCTGTACCAACACCTCCCTCTGTGTGATAGTCAAAAACATATCCAGACATTGCCTAATGTCCTCTCAAGAGAAAAATTGCCTTCAGTTGACCACCACTACAAAATAAAATTTTTTCTTAATTTATTTCTACTCAATAGTATATACTCATTGAGGAAACAATACATTTTCAAAAACAAGAGATTAAATTTAATTATGGACTAAGTTGCAAACTTAGTCAAGGCACTAGTTTCAATTACATATTTAAGGAAAAAGCTTGACTTAGGGAACTCTGTCTTATGAGGCAATTGCTCTCAAATCATTTCCATGATGTGTTCAGTATGGGGTTACAAAGTACATAACTGCATCCTTAAAATGCAATCCATTTCAAATGTGTCAAATGCAAAAATATTGCTAATTATACATGTGTATTAAATTCACAACTCTCTTCTTCATAATCTGGCTTTGAAAATTTAGTGTAAAGGGATGTCATGAGGTCCAAACTTAATATCTGATATTCTGTAAACTGCTGTGCTTGCTGCCAAGCTGTGCATCTGTGGATATGCCCACAGATGGCTGTATTGTAGCTGCTGAAATTGGGAAATCTGTAATAAGAAGTCATTGCTTATTTAACCTGCTTTCCCAGATACTTAGCATATAAATTTGGTTAAGTTCTAGGATTTTTGTCATCATGTATGCTTGTATCTAGTGTGGACAAGTGATTATGTATGCGTACATTTGCACTTACAGGTTTATGCAGACATGTATTTTATCAGCTATCTCCCAATTTGATTTGTCAGTATAGATTTAATTTAATTCTGTGAGTTGTAAAAGACATTAACTATCTTTGTAAATTAAATGCATTTCTGATAACTAGACTGTGTGTATAGATAGGTACTTGATATATGTTTGTTGATGGTATGATAATAATAATGAGAAAGAAAAGGAAAAAGCTCTGAATGACATAAATTATATGCTTCTAGATAAGACAAAGAAAATGAAAAATTAAGAGCAAAATGGGATATAGGTTTTCTTTACAATTTTCCTATAAGAACCAAGCTAATACTGTATTAAAGAAAAAGGTAAAATTAGAACAAGAAAATAAAATTCATACTATTCAAGAAAAGCATAAAATGAGCTTAAAAGTAAGTGAACTTAATGTTATCATCTGTATTATAATATTTTTATAATGACATATTATTCAGGAATTAAAATAAAGCATGTGTGTATAAATATATAAAATAAACAGTAGAAATATATAAATATATATATATATAAAACAAAGGCTGGAGATATCAGATCAGATCAGAAGAGATCAGTCGCTCAGTCGTGTCTATTTGTGACACCATGAATGGCAGCATGCCAGGCCTCCTTGTCCATACCATTTCCCGGGGTTCACTCAAACTCATGTTCATCGCGTCGGTGATGCCATCCAGCCATCTCATCCTCTGTCGTCCCCTTTTTCTCCTGCCCCCTATCCCTCCCAGCATCAGTGTCTTTTCCAATGAGTCAACTCNATCATTTCCGTGAGCGATGTGATACGAAAAAAAAAAAGTTTATTCATAAGCATAAACATTACAAAGTGACAGGAAGTACAGAAGGAAGAAATTTGACAATCTAGTCATTTAACATATAAATCAAACTAATGGATATAGAAATGAAGAAACCACAGATAAAAGACCAGTGTAAGCAGTTATTCCATTTTATGTGGAAAAAATTCTAGGTAGTACTTCCAATTATTATTAAGAAAATGAATATTTTAAAAGATGGAAGGTAAAAAACAAAAGATAGTAGAGCTAACCGTCAGAAGCAAGCAGTGGGAGGAAATGTAAGAACCTCATCACAGCAGAGAGGCAGACATGCCTGTAATCAAGACACATTTGAAAGAAATACAGTTATTCCAACCACATTAATTTTTGTCATAATATTTTGTCATGTGTGTGTGTGTGTCAGTCATTCAGTCATGTCTGACTTTTGTGACCCTATGGACTGTAACCAGTCAGGCTTTCTATCCATGGAATTCTCCAGGCAAGAATACTGGAGTGTGCTGCCATTCCAGTCTCCGAATATTTTGTTACTAATAGTTAAATATTTTAAGTACTAGTATTACTTGCCTAGCAGATTGAGTTTTAGCCACTCCCTCTCTTTTGATTTAACTGCTCTTCCTGTACTCATTTAAATATAATATAGTAAATGATATTCAAATAGCTACATATAATATGGCCAAATTTTTATAGAAGTATTTTAATATGATTGTAAGTTTTCTATAAGTAAATAAAAGTGTCTAGAAAGATACTAACCTAATTTTAATGATAATCCCTATTTCCTGATAGCAAAATTTAAAGCAGTTAATTATTTTCTCTTTTAATAAAGTCAATTTTCTAAAAGGAAAATTTACTATTTTTTTCAAAAATAATAATTTGACTTTTTTGTGGTGATAATTATTAGCAGCCAGAAACTTGGTTTAAGGGATTGGAGAACAGAGAAAAATTTGTAAGAGAAAGTTAAACTGGGGATTTCATTACCTTTAAAAAATGTTCTAAATGGAAACAAAACTGGATTGCTGTGAAATAATCAGGACAACAGCAACCAAAAAGAAATTGCAACAAAGTATCACATTTGGTTTACTCAGATATTTTTAAAGGATCACCAGCTTTTAGATGTAGTTTCTGATCAAACATACTTACACACTACGATATACTCTTTATGAGAGGTTAGTATACACCACTTTAGGTAGAATCAGAGGCACGTTATAAATAATAAAATAACATTGTGTGTGGATAATGAAACTGACACTTGGAAGTCTTTAATTAAGCATTCTGAATACTATAATAGCTTTTCTGTTTGCAAAGTGAATAAATTTTGATTATTTCCAGTATTTTAGATCCAGTACTAAAACCTTGAAATGGTCTATAACCACAGGTTAATTTTATGAACATATTTTTTTGAGCTCTATTCTGAAATAAAGGCTAGAGATGAAAAACCATTTTATTATCTAGAGTTTAGGTGAACCTTCCATCTTTCTTTGGAATCTGCCAACAAAGAGCCTCATAATGAATTAGGGTAATAGTGTGTTTAAATATGAGGACGTTTACCCACTAATTCAAGTGTTGATTTGTGATTTTTATTTTTGTATTAGCATCTGTTCATGGAGATGACAATTTGGTGTGGGAATAGGGAGTACACGTATATTCCCAATTGAGTTAATGGGTGTTATATTATCTCCTATTAAAAAAAATAGTTGGCTTTAAAAATTCACTGCTAATATCTATATCACAGATTTGTCCCAGAGGGAATTATACTATGATTTCCTGTGGGATATGGTAAATGAAAATAACATTTTAAACTGTCCTATACTAACAGATGGCCCAGCAGACAATTTTACTTCAGAGATCCCTGCTTGATTCTAGATTGTGCAGAGTGGGACAAGATAACAACCATGGAAGCTCAAATCTCCTTATTCATAAGGATTAGATAAAGAGTGTGTAGCCACATCAAGATTTGAAGACTTTGAAATATAGCAGCTGCATCTGGAACCTACCAGCATTTAGTATGATTAAAATAATGGACAATGAATAAAAGAGTTAACTGCAGAGGGCCACCAGGGTAGTCAGGAAAATTATCACAAGCATTCACCACAATAGATTAGATAAGAAGAACAAACTTAAGTGTATCATATAAAGCAATTTTAAGAAATTAGTTGCATGATGAAAGTCAATGTTTGCAAATTATTTTCATCAGTTTATACTTTTACTTCAAACATTCAAAAAGAAAACCTCAAGTAGGTATTTCCTGATTCTCATATCAGACTAAGACACTGAAATATCCAAATTAACTATTTTCATCACATAGGAAAATGATTCAAAATTAAATATAGGGCAAATGACCACTGTGTATCTTTGCAAAGCTATCTTAGCATATTGTACAAAAATTCTGCCTCCAAGTCATCTAAAGCCAGAGGGGTTTCCTGTTATTTGATTATTTTGCGTGCTGTTTATTATGGCCCATTGTCTGCAATATTAGATGCTACTCAGAAGAATACTGATAATTTGCAAATAATTTTTATTTAGTAGAAACACTAATAATTTCTGTTAGAAAAGATAACCCCCCCAATATGTTTTTAACTCGATTTGTAACTATATTAATAATCATCCAATCTAATTTTAACTTTCTTTCCTTTATTGACTATGTATACCCTGGACTCTCTCTATTGATTTTAAAACCAACTTTAGCATTCTGCTTATTGGCGCTTTAGTGACTTTAACTTTTGACATATGCTCACTATAAAATGAACACTTTTGTACTTTCATATTTGTATTTCGATTTTTATATTTTTTATATTTGCTTTTTGAAATGCCGACACTAATCCACTTGCCTATGAATTTGAGAGCAGGAACTTTGTTTTACCTCTATATCCTTAACAACTCTATTGCAGCCATTCTAGCACTTGGTAGGCTCTCAATAGATGTATTTACAAATGTGTATATATGCTGTGTTTAGTCACTCAGTCATATCGGACTCTTTGTGACCCTATGGACTATAGCCTGCCAGGCTTCTCTGTCTGTAGGGATTCTCCAGGCAAGAATACTGGGGTGGGTTGCCATGCCCTCTTCCATGGGAACTTCCCAACCCAGGGATGGAACCCAGGTCTCCCTCATAGCAGGTGGATTCTTTACCCTCTGAGCCACCAGGGAAACCCAAGACTTCTGGAGGGAGTAGCCTATCCCTTTTCCAGGGAATCTTTCTGACCCAGGAATGGAACAGGGCTCTCCTGCATTGCAGATAGATTCTTTACCAGCAGAGTTACTGGGGAAGCCCCATATGCCACTCATAAAGTGAAGTCACACATCCGTGTCCAACTCTTTGTGACCCCATGTACTATATAGTCCATAAAATTCTCCAGGCCAGAATACTGGAATGGGTAGCCTTTCACATCTCCAGGGAATCTTCCCAACCCAGGGATAGAACCCAGGTTTCCTGCATTACAGGTAGATTCTTTACCAGCTGAGCCACAAGAGAAGCCCAGTATGTGCACATATATGTGTGTATAATTTAATTTTGAAGTACTTGTTTATATAGATATCTACCAGCTAAGCCAAGATAGAAAGGGAATTATTTGTGTAGTTTCATACTATTCAGCTCATATGTAAAATAAATGAGGGACATAACCCAAAGCCATTGTACTTGGTTACCTCAGGAAAAGTTTTTTTCCTAAAGACTTAATGCTAAGGGGAAAAGCTATCCTGGTAAGTCCACAAGAGGTTTCTTCATTTGATCCTTATCTAACAAAATGTAAAACCCCTAGGATATGACTTTTAAACTTTTAACACAAAGCCATTGAATATATAGGCATTGAATATAAAACCATTCAGAATATAGCTCTGATCTTCTATGATGTGACTATCATAATCTTGCACTTTCTGTGGGTTCTACTGGATGCCTTTAACCAGTGCATCGTAGATATATAATGTAGCTTAATCTGGACTGAAGTTGTCCTCAGAATCATAGGGAAGGAGCAGAAAGTGAGCATGAGGAAAAAGAAAAATCTCTTTAGGGTAGGGAATGGGAAGACATTATATGCTGATTGTAGACTAGTGACAGTAAGACGGTCATTTAGACAACAAAAAATGGGATCTACCTCTTTGAAAAAAATCTAAGAAGTGTATGTTTCTAAGCAGTCTATAAAATCCCCACAGCTGCCACAGCCAAACAAATGAGACTTCTCTGTCCCTGTTGGTCATTCATATATTTCTTGTTCCAGAAATTTTCTTGTGACTCTTAATTTTGTCAACACAATAAAAATATGAGAACAATTTTTAACAATTAGTAGGTACCTAAATTGTATCAGGTACTATGCTCTGCAATGTTTAATAAAAAAAATTAACATTCAAAGCAACTTTAGGTGGAATTAAAAAAATTCAGGCACAGATAGTTGAGAATTTGCCCAGTATTACAAACTAAAGTGGCTTTTATCTTGATGTATTTATTTTAAACTGGACATACGAGATTGGTTTGTTTTGAATCTTATATCTCCCAGTTTGAGCTATAACTTTATCTTTCCAAGAGCTGTTATAATCCCAACTCACTCACACAAAGTTGTACATTAACAGGTTACTCTTCTCTCTGACAGAAAAGCATGTTTTAATTTAGGGTACAGACTTATTTTCTTAAATCTGCTGAGATTCTCAAAATTCAGTCCAAGAAAATTTGAGCCAAAGTAGAGACTCCTGACTCTTATGCTAAGTCAGTTAGTAGAAAATGTAAAGTAAGTTTCTATTATTAGAAAACAGAGAATTCAACATTAAACCAAACATATTTAAAAATTTTTAATGAACATACCAAATCAAAAATTTTAAATAATTGTTAAAAATACAGAAAGAATGGAAGCTATAAGAAACTACATACCTGCTTTTTAATCTGAAGTACTTGATTAGGTTTCTAAAGCTAGAGATATGTAAGTCAGAAAATATATTTCTAGTGTAAAAATTTCCAAAATAAAGAGTATTTTCCAATTAGAATCATTAAAAATTCCAGGTTTGGAGTTATGTCCCATCTTCAAAATATATTGACCTATTTTTTTTAAGGATTTTTTTCCCCTCCATTTATCTCCCTTTCATTTTCTAAGCTTGTTGTTGTTCAATTGCTAAATCATGTCCTACTCTTTGAGACCCCATAGACTGCAGCACCTCAGGTTTCCCTGTCCTTGACTGTCTTTCAGAGATTTCTCAAATTCATGTCTGTTGAGTTGATGATGCTATCTAACCAAGTTAGTCACTCCAGAATGACNTTGCTAAATCATGTCCTACTCTTTGAGACCCCATAGACTGCAGCACCTCAGGTTTCCCTGTCCTTGACTGTCTTTCAGAGATTTCTCAAATTCATGTCTGTTGAGTTGATGATGCTATCTAACCAAGTTAGTCACTCCAGAATGACTCTTCTCTTGGTTCCACATGAAATCTCAATTTTTATTCTGTTTTTATTTCTAGTTTTGAGTTTCCCTCATAACTCAGTTGGTAAATCATCTGCCTGCAAGGCAGGAGACCCAGATTTGATTCCTGAGTTGAGAAGATCCCCTGGAGAAGGGAATAGCAAGCCACTCCAGTATTCTTACCTGGAGAACCCCATGGACAGAGGAGCTTGGCAGGCTACAGTCCATGGGATCGCAAGGGTTGGACCTGACTTAGCGACTAAAACACTACCATATTTGTCGCTTAGCTAAAGCCTTCTTTCAGACCCATTAAATTTTGCAGAAATAATGTGGCCCCTATCTATATTTACTAGTATCTCTATCTGAATCCTCGTGTTTGCCATCTTCAAACAATGTGACATTATTGCTAATGATCTTTCCAAAAATTTTGTAAGAAAGTGAAATTTGGACAGATTAAAGAATTCACTCAAAACTATGCTGCTGCAGCTATTATATTAAGCTTACAATAACTTTTGGAGAAATTATGAAATTTGAAAGTTATAACCTAGTTATTTAAAATTTTTCTAGTCATTATTTCAAAAGAAATCTAACTTCACTATCTTCAGTTAATGAATATAGCATGTTTACCCTTAATTTCAATGCCTTTCTTCATCTAGTCCTTTTATATCCCAGGAAAAGTACAAAAACATTCTTAGGAATCTTTTTTTTTAATCATGTAGTTAGTGTTTTTCATTTTTCTTAAATTCATTACAATTTAACTCCTCTCTTTTTCTTGACTATAATTAGTCTCTTTCATATATATGATACAAACTTTTAAAAAGCTGATATAATCTCAAATTCTGCTCCAGGAAAGAAGACATACCTTTTACTAGATATCCCATTGAGTATTAATAGAAAACCTTGGACATTATATTTAAAAGAAATTCAAAATTTGGAAAGGAGAAAAACTAGTTAGGTACCTCAGAACACAGGAATAACAATGCAGTGCGTTTCCTATGTTTTCTTATTGTCTTATACCACAGACTTTGAGGAGAAAAAAAACTATAACCTGGAAATGTCAATGGGCACAGTCAAAAAAGTCCCCAAAATGGCTGTTTTCTCTCACCAACGGACAAAGAATGAGGCAGCCTAGAAAGAAAGAAAACTTTATATAATAACTGATCTACTCTATCCAAACACNTGTGCCTTCATTCCCCAGCATGCCCCAGAACAAGAAAGCACACTTTTAGTTTTTCTCTGAAAAGAGCTTGGCTATGTATTTGGTAAACTAACTTTTATAACTCCCACCCAAGAGACTCCTAAATCACTTATCTCTGGGAACTGATCAAGCTCAGCATTCATGACTCCCCAGGTACAGCAGAGAACAAAGCAGTTCTGTATATAATCATTAGCATAATCATTAGCAGTGGCTAGTTCCCCTGGCTTAATATAAAGTGAATATGAAAACACCCAGCTTACAATCTCTCCCTGCTAGGGGCCAAACTTCATATCTAGTGTCACAATTTTCCCTGATGCTGCAAAAATTTGAGTTTCTAGTTAGCTCACATCTAGGAACTGAAAGAGCAGAAAATTAGTGTTTCAGGAGTTTGCATAGGTATGTGGGCATTTTCTCGGCTCTTGGAATCTTGAGAGGAATTGGCATACTTTAAATTTTGGGGAGCCACTAAGAACAAAGATGGACAAGTGGTTTGGACAAGCACAAAAATTTGAGAAGTTCCTAGCATCATGGGCTAGGCTAATTGGGAAACTGCAGTTCCTACATGATGCCAGTCTGTTAAGACTGGAAAAGGTGGTTCTTTTTATCTCATGCATAGAAATCAATACAAAGAATTAAAGAAAACAAAGAAAGGTGTGTATCCCAACAAAAGAACACAATAAATCTCTAGAAGTTGACCCTAATGTAAGAGAGACTAAGTGAATTAAACAACACAACTTAAAAATAATGGTCATNTAGAAATCAATACAAAGAATTAAAGAAAACAAAGAAAGGTGTGTATCCCAACAAAAGAACACAATAAATCTCTAGAAGTTGACCCTAATGTAAGAGAGACTAAGTGAATTAAACAACACAACTTAAAAATAATGGTCACAAAGATATTCACAAGATTAGGAGAGGAACACACGAATGAAGTGAGAATTTTGATGAAGAGAAAATGTTGAAGAGTACCAAACAGAAATCATGGAACTGATTAATATAAGAACTAAACTGAAAATTTCAATATGAGATTTGAAGAGCAGGCTAGATAAGTCAGAAGAAAGGGCTATTGAATTTGAAGACATGTTATTGGATATCAGTCAAAGGAGCAAAAAGAGAAGGGAAATTTTTTTTAAAGACAATTTAAGGGATTTGGGCCATCATCAAGTTGAATAATATACAATTAGTGGGAGACCCAGGAAAATAAGAGAAAGTATAGAAATCTAATTTAAAGAATTAAACAAAAAAAATAAAAATCTGGGGAAAATATACATATATTCAGAGTCATGAAGCCCCTCCAAAACATGAAATAAGATGGTCACAAGGAGACCCACAGTGATATCCATTATAACTGAATTGTCAGAAGCTAAAGACAAAGAAAGAATTTTGAAAGCAGCAAGAAAAAAGTGATATGTTATGTACAATGAAGCTCTTATAAGACTGTTAGTGTAATTTTCAGTAGAAATTTTGCAGAAAAAAGTGAATAGGGTGATATATTTAAAGTCCTGAAAGAAAGAAAGGAAAAAAAAAACAAAAAATCTGTCAACAGAGAATATATTATACTGGAAAGTTGTTATTTAGAATGGGAGAGAGAGAGATTCCCAGGCAAGTTCATCACCACTTACAAGAAAGTAGGAAAAAGATTCTTGAAACTGAAATGAAAAGTCACTAATTAAAGTTAAACAATATAGTTATTAAAATATATAGCATAGTATAAGTGAAAGTTGCTCAGTCATCTCTGACTCTTTGTGACCCCATGGACTATACACTCCATGGATTTCTCCAAACCAGAATACAGGAGTGGGTAGCCATTCCCTCCTCCAGGGGATCTTCCTAACCCAGGGATCAAGCCCAGGTTTTCTGCATTGCAGGTGTATTTGTTACCAGCTGAACCTCCAAGGAAGCCCATAGCATAGTATATATAGTATTAAAATGATTGTACCTATAAGGCTTGTCAATGAATATATAATATAAAAGAGGACAATTTGTAACATCAAGTACCTAACAGAGGGTAGTAAAAGAGGAGAGATTTTTATGTGATTAATGATGTTACCAGAATAAAATAGATTGTTATGTCTATAACCATAAAGCAAAAACTTAAGTCAACAAAAGATAAAGAGAAATGACTATCAAAGCCTACTATTGTTTAAAAACTCATCAATTCATAAAAGAACACAGCTAGAGTCCCTTGTGGTTCAGTGGTAAAGAATCTGCCTGCAATGTGGGAGACCTGGGTTTGATTCCTGGGTTGAAAAGATCCCCTGGAGAAGGGAAAGGCTACCCACTCCAGTTCTGGCCTGGAGAATTTCAGGGCTTGGGGTCCTGTGTAGTCCCTGGGGTCACAAAAGGTTGGACGTGACTGAGTGACTTTGACTTTCAGAGGGAGAAAGGAACAAGGAACTACAAAACAGCTAGTAAACAATAAGATGATATTTTTAAAAATCCATGGGGTTTCCCTGGTAGCTAAATGGTAAGGAATCTTCCTGCAATGCAGGAGACATAGGTTCAATCTCTGGGTTGTGAAGATCCTCTGGAGAATGACATGGCAAACCACTCCAGTATTCTTGCCTGGAGAATTCCATGGACAGACCAAGGGGTCACAAAGAGTCAGACACAACTGAGCAACTAATATTATGAATAATTATTCTAAATACAAATAGACCAGATTCTCCAATCAAAAAGCAGAGAGTAATTGAATAGGTTTAGAAAAACAAAAGACTCAGCAATATCCCCCCACACAAGATTCACTTCAGCTCTAAGGATACACAAAGTGAAGCGGTATAAAATATATTCGGGATTGGGAGCTTGTGTACACCTGTGGTGGATTCATGTCGATGAATGGCAAACCCAATAGAGTANAATATCCCCCCACACAAGATTCACTTCAGCTCTAAGGATACACAAAGTGAAGCGGTATAAAATATATTCGGGATTGGGAGCTTGTGTACACCTGTGGTGGATTCATGTCGATGAATGGCAAACCCAATAGAGTATTGTAAAGTAAAATTTAAAAATAAATAAATAAATAAATTTATTAAAAAAAATAAAAATATATTCCACACAAGGGAAATAAAAAAGAGAACAGGACTAGCTATACTCATATCAGATAAAATAGTCTTTAAGCCAAAAATTATAACAAAGACAAATAAGGTCATTCTATACTGATAAAAAGATCTATTCATCAAGAACATATATCATATGTATATATGCATACTCATCAGAATACCTAAATATATTAAGCAAATACAGATCTGAAAGGAGAAATAGATAACAGTACCATAATACTAGGTGACTTTAATATCCCACTATCACCAATGGATAGATCATCCACATAGAAAATCAATAAGGAAAATTTGGAGTTAAACATTACTTTGGAGAAATTGGACTTGACATACATTACTTCAAAGAGGAGCAGAATATATATTCTTTTCAAATACACACAGAACATCCTTCAGGCTATATGATATGTCACATTAAAATAAGTCTTAATGATTTTATGAAGACTATAATCACACCAGTAAATTTTTCTGATCACAATGACATGAAACTGAAAACCTTTAATAGAAGGAAAACTGAAAAATTCACAAATATATTCAGCTCAATATATACACTCCTGAATAACCAATGATTCTAAGAAATAAATGAAAAAAAAAAAATCCTGATACAAAAATGGAAACATAACAAACNACAAAATGACTTGGGAAAGTAAAAAGGTGAAAGCATCTATCACTCATGAAAAACAAATGATTCTAAGAAATAAATGAAAAAAAAAATCCTGATACAAAAATGGAAACATAACAAACCAAAATTATGGACCAGTACAAAAGCAATTATAAAAGGGAAGTTTATAGTATAAGTTCCTGCAATAGGAATAACGAAAGATCTCAAATTAATGATCTAACTTCACACATCAAGAAACTATAGAAAGAGAAAACACAAAAGAACGTTAAAATGATTAAGCCCAAGTTAGTGGAAGAAACAAAATAACAAAAATTAGAGCAGAAAATCATTGAAATAGACTAGAAAGACAACAGAAAAGATTAAAAAGCTAGCTTTTTTTTTTTTCCATAAAAGATAAGTTATCACACCTTTGGCTATAATGAGCTATGAAAAAAGAAGATTCAAATAAAATAAATGAAAAAAGAATATCACAATTACTTACCGCATAAATACAAATATCATATGCCAATGCACTGGACAACTGAGAAGAAATGGTAAATTCCTAAAAATACACAACCTACCAAGATTGAATCATGAAGAATTAGAAAATCTGAGTAAGTGAAGTCAGTGAAGTCGCTCAGTCAGTCGTGTCCGACTCTTTGCGACCCCGGGGACTGTAGCCCACCAGGCTCCTCTGTCCATGGGATTCTCCAGGCAAGAATACTGGAGTGGGTTGCCATTTCCTTCTCCAAGGGATCTTCCCAATGCAGGGAATAGACAAATAATAAATACGAAGATTGAGATAGTAACCAAAAACATCTTGGGAAAGAAAAGACCAGGACAGATGGTTTCACTGGTAAATTCTACCAAAATTAAAGAATTAGTATTAATCCTTCTGAAACTATTTAAAAAAATTTGAAGAGAAGGGTGTATTTCCAATTCCTACTTTTAGGAGGCCAGGATTATCTTGGTAACAATACCAGAAAAGATACCACAAAATAATAATAATAAGGAAGGAAGGAAGAAAATTACAGGTCGATATCCTCGATAAGCATAGATGAAAAATATTTAACAAAATATCAGCAAACCTAATTCAACAGTATATTAAGAGAAAAATACCACTCCTATTCAATATAATATTTAATATAGTATTCAATATATAATATTCAATATAATACTAGAAGAGTATATTGAATACTCTAGTATTCAATATAATACTAGAACTCTAGCAGAGATACTAGGTAAGAATAGAAATAAAAGGGATCCAAATCAAAGGAGAAGACAAAATCTTCTCTTTGCAGATGACATGGTCTTACAGATAGAAACCCCTAAAAATTCTTCCAGGTGTTCAACCTGGATTTAGAAAAGGTATTGGAACCAGAGATCAAATTGCCAACCTCTGTGGTTCATAGAAAAAGTAAGAGAATTCCAGAAAAAATATCTAGTCCTCCTTTATTGACTACACCAAAGCCTTTGACTGTGTGGATTACAACAAACAGTGGAAAATCATTCAAGAGATGGGAAGGCAAGACCACCTTACCTGCCCCTTACAAAACCTGTATGCAGGTCAAAAGGCAACACTTAGAACCAGGCATGGAGCAACAGAATCATTCTAAATTGGAAAAGGAATATCAAGATTGTATAGTGTCATGCTGCTTATTTAACTTATATGCAGAGTGCATCATGCAAAATGCCAGGCTGGAATAAGCACAAGCTGAAATCAAGATTGCTGGGAGAAGTATCAGTAATCTTAGATATGCAGATGACACCACCCTTATGGCAGAAAGAGCCTCCCAATGAAATGAAAGAGGAGGGTGAAAAAGCTGGCTTAGAACTCAGCATTCAAAAAGTCAAGATCATGGCATCCAGTCCCATCACTTCATGGCAAATAGATGGGAAACAATGGGAACACTGACAGACTTTCTTTTCTTGGGCTCCAAAATCATTGAAGATGGTGACTGCAGCCATAAAATTAAAAGATGTTTGGTCCTTGGAAAAAAAGCTATTACAAACTTAGCATATCAAAAAGCTGAGACATTACTTTGCCAACAAAGGTCTATTTGATCAAAGCTATGGTTTATCCAGTAGTCATGTATGGCTGTGAGAGTTGGACTATAAAGAAAGCTGAGTGCCAAAGATTGATGCTTTTGAACTGTGGTGTTGGAGAAGACTCTTGAGAGTCCCTTGGACTTCAAGGAGGTTACATCAGTCAATCCTAAAAGAAATCAGTCCTGAATACTCATTGGAAGGACTGATGCTGAAGCTGAATCTCCAATACTTTAGCCACCTGTTGTGAAGAACTGACTCATTTGAAAAGACCCTGATGCTGGGAAAGATTAAAGGCAGGAGGAGAAGGGGGACAACAGAGGATGAGCTAGTTGGATTGCACCCCCAACTTGATGAACATGAGTTTGAGCAAGGTCTGGGAGTTGGTGATGGTCTGGAAAGTCTGGTGTGCTACAGTCCATGGGGTCAGAAACAGTTGCACATGACTGAGTGACTTAACTAAAAATTTCTTCCAAATAACTGTTAGAAATAATAAGAGAATGCAGTAAAGTTGCAGTATATAAAATCAACTCAGAAAAATCAGTTACATTTCTTTACACTAACAAAAAACTAGCTAAAAAATAAATGTAGAAAATTACCCACTAACATCAAAAGGAGCACCCAGGAATAAACTTAACCAAGTAGAAAAAATATGATATGGATAAAAAAGCAAAGATACAGATAATGAAAATATATTTTGTGCTTATAGATTATTGATATAGTCAAATAGCTGTACTACTCAAAGTACTCTACAGATTTAATGCCATTCCTGCCAAGACTCCAATGAAATATTTTTTACAAAAACAGAATAACCCATCCTAATATTAGTATGAAACCACAAAGACCCCAAGTCACTAAAGCGATCTTGAGAAAGAAGATAGAGGAATCATACTTTCTGATCCCAAAGTGATTGCAAAACTCTAGTAACCAAAATAGCATGGTATTTGTAAATAAACAGGTAGATGAATAAAACAGAGGGCATATAGTCACACAGGCCACCAGGATCCTGCATCCATGGGGTTTCCCAGGTAAGAATAGTGGAGTGGGTTGCCATTTCCTTCTGCAGGGGATCTTCCCAACCCAGGGATCGAACCTAGGTCTCCTGCATTGCAGGCAGATGCTTTAACCTCTAAGCCACCAGGGAAGTCCTATAGTCACACACATATAGTTAATTAATTACTGTTAAAGGTGTCAAGATTATGCAAAGTAGAAAGACTAGTCTCTTCAAAAAATTCAAAATGGATTAAAGATCTAAATGTAAGACCAGAAACTATAAAATTCCTAGAGGAGAAAATAGGCAAATCACTCTCCGACATACATCACAGCAGAATCCTCTATGACTCACCTCCCAGAATACTGGAAATAAAAGCAAAAATAAACAAGTGGGATCTAATTAAAATTAAAAGCTTCTGCACAACAAAGGAAACTATAAGCAAGGTGAAAAGACAGCCTTCTGAATGGGAGAAAACAATAGCAAATGAAGCAACTGACAAACAACTAATCTCAAAAATATACAAGCAACTCCTGCAGCTCAATTCCAGAAAAATAAACAACCCAATCAAAAAATGGCCCAAAGAACTAAATAGACATTTCTCCAAAGAAGACATACAGATGGCTAACAAACACATGAAAAGATGCTCAACATCACTCATTATCAGAGAAATGCAAATCAAGACCACAATGAGGTACCATTTCACACCAGTCAGAATGGCTGTGATCCAGAAGTCTACAAGCAATAAATGTTGGAGAGGGTGTGGAGAAAAGGGAACCCTCTTACACTATTGGTGGGAATGCAAACTGGTACAGCCACTATGCAGAACAGTGTGGAGATTCCTTAAAAAACTGGAAATAGAACTGCTGTATGACCCAGCAATCCCACTGCTGGGCATACACACTGAGGAAACCAGAATTGAAAGAGACACATGTACCCCAGTGTTCATTGCAGCACTGTTTATAATAGCCAGGACATGGAAGCAACCTAGATGTCTATCAGCAGATGAATGGATAAGAAAGCAGTGGTACATATACACAATGGAGTATTGCTCAACCATCAAAAAGAATACATTTGAATTAGTTCTAATGAGGTGGATGAAACTGGAGCCGATTATACAGAGTGATGTAAGCCGGAAAGGAAAACACCAATACAGTATACTAACACATATATATGGAATTTAGAAAGATGATAATGATAACCCTGTATGCAAGACAGCAAAACAGACACAGATGTATAAAACAGTCTTTTGGACTCGGTGGGAGAGGGAGAGGGTGAAATGATTTGGGAGAATCTCTTTGAAACATGTATAATATCATATAAGAAACAAATCACCAGTCTAGGTTTGATGCAGGATACAGGATGCTTCAGGCTGGTGCACTGGGATGATCCAGAGGGATGATATGGGGAGGGAGGTGGGAGGGGGGTTCAGGATTGGGAACATGTGTACACCCATGGTGGATTCATGTTGATGTATGGCAAAACCAAAACAGTATTGTAAAGTAAAATAAAGAAAAAAAAATGCTTTGGGGAAAATAAAATATCTACATGCTAAAGAAAGAAATTGGACTCTATTTTTAGCCCATATAGAAAAACCAACTCAGGCTTAAATATTTGAATATAAGATATTGAATACATAAAACTCCAGGAAGAAAACAGAAAATATTCCTACTATTGGCTTAAATAACTGATTTTGGGGAGCTGACACAAAATCAACAACAACAAATGGAAAAATAAACTAGTGAGACCATGTCAAACTAAAAATTTCTTCACAGCTAAATGATAAAAATTTTTTAAAACCTAAAGAATTTTAGAAAAAAATTTGCAAACCGTATATTCAATAAGCAGCTAATATCTAAGATATATTAAGAACTGTTTCAACTCGATAGAAAAACACAAACATCTTTAAAATAATAAAATCACTAAAAATGAAACATTTTTGTGCAAATTCAACAAAATATATTCAGAACTTGCATGCTATAAATTATGAAATGCATTAAGGAATGTCTAAAAAAAAAGATCTATTTTTTCAAGTATTTTAGAAGACTAAATATAGTTACAATGTTAATTCTCCATATTGTTTTTTGTGTTAAGTGATCCTAAAAATAATCCTAGTAATATTTTTATTTAGACAAAAGTAAGATTATTCTAAAATACATATGGAAAGGAAAATAAACTAGAATATTTGAAGTGGGAGATCTATGCAATTTAAGAGTTATTATACAGCTAGCCAGTGTGGTGTTGGTAAAGGGCTGGACACATAAATCAGTGAATTCAAATGGAGAATTTAGAAACAGAATCACAGAAATATGCCGAGTGATTTTTTTTTAAAGAAGTGCCAAAGCAGTTCAATGCATCATATATAGTCCACAACTAAACAGCAGGAACAATTGACTATATAAAGACAAAAATTGAACGTTAACATAAACTTTATATTTATATGGAGCAGACTCAATAAAACTCATATATTTAAATAGTAAAAGTGCAAAATATTTTTAAAAATAGAATTAAAAAAGATATTTTAACTAGATGAAGTTATTTAATGCTAAAGAAATGGATAAACTGTACTTCATCAAATTAATTTTGCTCTGCAAAAGGCCTTCTAAATGATGAAAAGATAAGGAGTAAACTATAGCCTCAGATAAAATATTTTGAAACCATATATGTAACAAAATACTATTATATAAAATATACAGTGCACTCTCAAAATTCAATGATGAAAAAATTCAATCAAAATGGACAAATGGAAAAGAAGTTTCATTGAAGAGACGACAAAGAGAGCAAATAAACACATGAAAGATGTTCAATGTCATTAGCCATTGGAAAAATGTAAATTATGAACCCCGATGAAATACCTCTATATATTTCTTTTAGAATTATTAAAATAAAGAACAGTGACAGCAAAACTAGTGAGAAGGCAGATAAACTGAATCACTTGTACATTTATGATGGATTTGCAAAATGGCAGAGTAGAAGAACGTGTGCTAATCTTCTCCTATGATAGCTCCAAAATTGCAGCTAACTGATGAACAACCATTGATAGGAGAATGTTAGATCCCACCAAGAAGAAAAAAAGAAACCCCATGTCCAAGGGCAAAGGAGAAGCCCCAGGTTGGTAGGAAGGGCAAAATCACATTTAGAATCAAACTCCCATACTCGCCAGAGAGCTCGGAGGGCTCAAACAAATCGCTGTGTGCACCAGACCCAGGGACCCCAAAGAGACTGAGCCAGACCTGCCTTTGAGTGTTCGAGTGTCTCCTGTAGAGGTACAGGCAGCAGTGTCCTGCTGAGGGGAGAGAAGCTCTGGCTGCAGCAAACCTGGGAGGCACAGCATGTGAGCCCCATCATAGAGCCACTGAGTAACCTACAAACTGAAGAAGTTCTTGGACTGTTGCAAAAGTTCCAGGATCCACAATAGATTTCACAATGTGGGGATCCAGTATAGGGACTGACAACCCCCAGGGAATCTGACTTTGAAGATCAGAGAGATTTGTTGACAGAACTTCTGAAGGACTGGAGAAGCCAACTCTTGGAGGGCATAAACAAAACTTTATATGTCCCAGGACCCAGAAGAAAGGAGCAGTGACCCCAGAAGAGACTGAATCAGTCTTGCCTGTGAGTGTCCAGGAGTCTGAGTCAACAGTGGGTCAACAGTGGCTGCCTTGGGGTCAGAGGCACTGAACACAAGTCCTGGCATAAGCCATTTTGAGCAGGTCACCATTACTGCCATTACCCCTACCATAGTTTGGCCTAAGGCCAAACTACAGGGAGGGGACAGAGTACAACCCATCAACAGAAAGTTGGATTAAAGATTTATTGAGCATGGCTCCACTCAGAGTAAAAGGCAGATTCCAGTACAGCCAGTACCTCCCATCAGGAATCTTTCACAAGCCTCCTATCCTTATCCATCAGAGGCAGACATAATGGAACCCACACTTACAGAAAACTAACCAAATTGATCGCTTGGATCACAGCCTGTCTAACTCAATAAAACCATGAGCCATGCCATGTAGGGCCACCAGAGACGGATAGGTTATAGTGGATAGTTCTGACAAACCATGGTCCACTGGAGAAGGGAATGGCAACCAATTCAGTATTCTCACCTTGAGAAAGCCATGAACAGTATGAAAAGACAAAAAGATATGACACTGAAAGATGAACTACCCAACTTGGTAGGTGCCAAACATGCTACTGTAGAAGGGTGGAGAAATAGCTCCAGAAAGAATGAAGAGGCTGATCCAAAGTAAAACTAACACTGAATTGTGGTTGTCACTGGTGATGGAAGGTAAGGTCCATGAATCAAGGTAATTTGGAAGTGGTCAAACAGGAGATGGCAAGAGAGAACATCGACATGTTAGGAATCAATTAATTTAAAAGGAATGTAATGGGGGAATCTAATTCAGATGACCATTATATCTATTACTGTGGGCAAGAACCCCTAAGAAGAAATGGAGTAGCCCTTATAGTCAACGAAAGAGTTCAAAACACAGTATTTGGGTGCAATCTCAAAAAGACAAGATGATCTGTGTTCATTTCCAAGGCAACTCATTCAAGACCACAGTAATCCAAGTCCATGCCTCAATTACTAATGCTGAAGAAGCTGAAGCTGAGGGTTCTATGAATACCTACAAGACCTTCTAAAACTGACATCAAAAAATGTTGTCCTTTTCAACACAGAGGACTGGAATGCAGGTTGGAATTCAAAAGATACCTGGAATAACAGGCAAGTTTGGCTTCAGAGTACAAAATGAATCAGAGTAAAGACTAACAGAGTCTTGCCAAAAGAACCCATTGATAATAGCAAATTACATCTTCCAGCAATACAATAGACAACTCTACCCATGGACATCACCAGATGGTCAACACAGAAATCAGATTGATTATATTCTTTGCAGCCAAAGGTGGAGAAGCTCAAAACAGTCAGCAAAAACAAGATTGGGAGCTGACTGTAGCTCAAATCATGAACTCCTTATTGAAAAAATTCAGACTTAAATTGAAGAAAGCAGGGGAAACCACTAGATTATTGAGGTATGACATAAATCAAATCCCTTCTGATTATACAGTGGAATTGACAAATAGATTCAAGGGATTAAATACGATAGGTAGAGCCTGAAGAACTAAGGATGGAAGTTCAAACATTTTACAAGAGACAGTAATCAAAACCATCCCCAGGAAAAAGAAATACAAAAATGAGGCCTTACAAATAGCTGATAAAAGAACAGAAGGGAAAGGTAAAGGAGAAAAGGAAAAATATATCCATCTGAATGCAGAGTTTCAGAGAATAGCAGGGAGAGATATGAAAGCTTTCCTGAATGATCAATGCAAACAAATAGAGGAAAGCAATAGAATGCAATAGACTAGAGATCTCTTCAAGAAAATTATAGATTCCAAGGGAACATTTCATGTAAAGATGGGCACAATAAAGTACAGAAATTGTTTTGACCTAACAGAAGCAGAAAATATTAAGAAGAGCTGGAAAGCATACACAGAAGAACTACACAAAAAAGATCTTAATGACTCAGATAACCACAATGGTGTGATCACTCACCTAGAGCCAAACATCCTGGAATACAAAGTAAAGTGGGCCTTAGGAAGCATCACTATGAACAAAGCATGTGATGGAATTCCCACTGAGCTATTTCTAAACCTAAGATATGATGCTGTGAAAATGCTGCACTCAGTGTGCCAAAAAATTTGGAAAACTCAGCAGTGGTCACAGGACAAGAAAAGCTTAGTTTTCATTCCAATCCCAAAGAAACGCAATGCCAAAGAGTGTTCAAACTACCACACAATTACACTCATCTCACAAGCTAACAAAATAATGTTGAAAATTCTCCAAGTTAGGTTTCAACAGTACATCAAATGAGGAATTCCAGATATTCAAGCTGGTTTTAGAAAAGGCAGAGGAACCAGAGATCAAATTACAAACATCAGTTGGATCATCAAAAAAGCAAGAAAGTTCCAGAAAAATATCTACTTCTGCTTCATTGACTATGACAAAGCATTTGACTGTGTGGATCACAACAATCTGTGAAAAATTCTTAAAGAGATGAGAATACCAGACTACCTTACCTGCTTCCTGAGAGACCTGTATGCAGGTCAAGAAGCAAGTTACAATCAGACTTGGAAAAGTGAACTGGTTCCAAATTGGGAAGGGAGTATGTCAAGGCCGTATATTATTACCTTGCTTATTTAAGTTATATGCAGAGTACATCATGCAAAGTGCTGAACTGGATGAAGTAAAAGCTGGAAACAAGATTGCAGGGAGAAGTATCAGTGACCTCAGATATGCAGATGACATCACACTTATGGTAGAAAGTGAAGAGGAACTAAAATCCTCATGATGAAAGTGAAAGAAGAGAGTGAAAAAGCTGGCTTAAAACTCAACATTCATTTAAAACTCAAAGAATATGGCATCTGGTCCCATCATTTCATGGCAAATAGATGGGGAAACAATGCAAACAGTGACAAGCTTATTTTCTTGGGCTCCAAAATCACTGTAGATGGTGACTGCATCCATGAAATTAAAAGATGCTTGCTCCTTGGAATAAAATTTATGACAAACCTAAACAGGGTATTAGAAAGCAGAGACATTACTTTGTTAACAAAGGTCCATATAGTTAAAGCTATCAGTTTTCCAATAGTCATATACGGATTTGAAAATTGGAGCATAAGAAAGCTGAGTACTGAAGAACTGATACTTTCAGATTTTAGCACTGGAGAAGACTCTTGATTCCCTTGGATTGCAAGGAGATCAAACTAGTCACTGGTAAAGGAAACCAGTTCTGAATATTAATTGGAAGGACTGATGCCGAAGCTGAAACTCCAGTACTTTGGCCATCTGATGAGAAGAGTTGACTCATTTGAAAAGGCCCGGATGCTGGGAAATATTGATGGAAGGAAGAGAAGGGGGCAACAGAGGATAAGATGGCTGGATGGCATCACCAACACGAATGACATGAGTTTGAGCAAGCTTTGAGAATTGGTGAGGGACAGGGAAGCCTGGCATGCTGCAGTCCATGGGGGTGCAGAGTCAGACACGACTGAGTGACTGAACTGAACTGATGAAGGTGAAAAAGGAGAATGAAAAAGCTGGCTTACAACTCAACATTCAAAAAACTTAGAAGATGGCATCTAGACCCATCGTTTCATATTCAATAGATGGGGAAAAAGTGGAAACAGTGATAGGTTTTATTTTCTTGGCCTCCAAAATCACTCTGGACAGTGAATGCAGCCATTAAATTAAAAGACACTTGCTCCTTTGAAGAAAAGCTATGACAAACCCAGACAGCACACTGAAAAGCAGAGCTATCACTTTGCCAACAAAGGTCTGTTTAGTCAAAGCTATAGTCTTTCCAGTAGTCATTTATGGATGTGAGAGTTGGAGCACAGAGAAGACATAGCACCAAAGAATTGATGCTTTCCAAGTATGGTCCTGGGGAAAAGACTCTGAGTGTCTCTTGGACAGAAAGGAGATCTAACCAGTCAATCCTAAAGGAATTCAACCCTGAATATTCATTGGAGAGACTGATGCTGAAGCTGAAGCTCCAATATTTGGCCACCTGTTGAGAAGAGAAGACTCACTGGAAAAGTCCTTCCTGATGCTGGGAAACATTGAAGGCAAAAAGGAGAAGAAGGCAGCAAAGGATGAAGTGGTTGGATGACATCACTGACTCCAGGGACATGAGTCTGAGCAAACTTTGGGAGATAGTGAAGGACAGGGAAGCCTGGCATGCTGCATTCATGGGGTTACAAAAAACTGGACACAACTTAATATTACTGAGCAACAAAACAGCAAAAATATGCAACCAAGATGTGGACAATTTTCTATAAATCTATAATACAAGACTGAACCAGGAAGAAATATAAAATATGATTAGACCAATTACCAGTAGCAAAATTGAATCAGTAATAATATTTTTAAAAACTCACCCAAATTAGAAGTACAGAATCATATGGAAACATAGGTGAATTCTACCAAATATTTAGAGATGAGTTAACATTCAACCTTCTCAATCTGTTCCAGAAATATTTGTAGAGGAAGGAATTCTCTCTTAAATCATTTTACGAAGCCAACATGTATACATGAATGTGTGTTCAGTTGTTCAGTCATGTTCAACTCTGTGCAACCCCATGGATTGTGGATCACCAGGCTCCTCTGTCCATAGGATTTTTAAGGCAAGTATATTAGAGTGTGTTGCCACTTCCTCCTCCAGGGACAAAGCCAAATCCCTCATACAAAAACTAGACAAAGTTCACCCCTAACCTAAAAAATTACAGGCTAATATCATTGATGAACACAGATGCAAAACTATTCAACATAACATTAGCAAACTTAATTCAACACTAAATTAAAAGGACCATACACCACAATCAAGTGAAATTTATCCCATGATGGAATGATGGCTCAATATCTACAGATCAAAGTGACATACAGAAATAAAAATCATCGGATCATCTCAACAGATGCAGAAAAATATCTCCTGACAAAATTTGATAACCATTTATCAATAAAACTTGTCAATGAAAAGGGTATAGAGAGAACATATCTGATCAAAATAAAGGTCATATCCAACAAGTCCACATAATATTCAATGATAGAAAGATGAAAGAATTTCCTGTAAGGTCAGAAACAGGGCAAAGATGCCCTCTCATGATTTTTATTCACAATAGTATTTACAGTCCTAACCAGAGAAATCAGACAAGAAAAATAAAGGAACCAAAACTGAAAAGAAAGAAGTAAAATCATCACTGTTTCAGATGCCATGATATTTTGTATCAGTTCAGTTCACTCACTCGTGTCTGACTCTTTGCGACCCCATGAATCGCAGCACACCAGGCCTCCCTGTCAATCACCAAATCCCGGAGTTCACTCACACTCATGTCCATCGAGGCAGTGATGCCATCCAGCCATCTCATCCTCTGTCCTCCCCTTCTCCTCCTGCCCCCAATCCCTCCCAGCATCAGAGTCTTTTCCAGTGAGTCAACTCTTCGCATACGGTGGCCAAAGTACTGGAGTTTCAGCTTTAGCATCATTCCTTCCCAAAAATCTCAGGGCTGATCTCCTTCAGAATGAATTAGTTGGATCTCCTTGTAGTTCAAGGGACTCTCAAGAGTCTTCTTCAACACCACAGTTCAAAAGCATCAGTTCTTCAGCACTCAGCTTTCTTTACAGTCCAACTCTCACGTCCATACATGACCACTGGAAAAACCATAGCCTTGACTAGATGGACCTTTGTTGGCAAAGTAATGTCTCCGCTTTTTAATATGCTATCTAGGTTGGTCATAACTTTCCTTCCAAGGAATATCTTTTGATTTCATGGCTGCAATCACCATTTGCAGTGATTTTGGAGCCCCAAAAAATAATAATATAGAAAGTCCTAAAGGTGACACCAGGAAAATTTTTAGAATAAAGTTTCAAAATGCAGTAATATAAAGAAACACGTTAGCTCTAAAAGTTCCAAGACACTCAGAGAGGCAACTAGATGCTGGAGGAAATAAAAATCACCTTAATACTTACAAGTAGGTGTAAACAGAAGAATTCGGAGATAAACAGAATGAGATTTATTGAAAAGCATTAGTTTACATAACTATGAGAAATGGCCAGCCAACTCTGGAATCTAAAGGCAGAGCAGCAGGAAGAGCAGAAAGAATTTTGGGGTACAAAATGAAGCTGCTATTTACAGGCATAATATCTTCTTATGCAGGGAAGCTTTATCTCTGTTCTTAAGACTTTCCAATTAATGGGATCAGGGCTACCCAGATTGCTTAGGATAATCCTCCTTACTTAAAGTCAACTGATTACGGACNTACAAAATGAAGCTGCTATTTACAGGCATAATATCTTCTTATTCAGGGAAGCTTTATCTCTGTTCTTAAGACTTTCCAATTAATGGGATCAGGGCTACCCAGATTGCTTAGGATAATCCTCCTTACTTAAAGTCAACTGATTACGGACTTTCATCACATCTACAAAACACCTTCATGGCAACAACTAGATTAGTATGTGATTGAGTAAGGAGAACTATAGTCTAGCCAAGCTGACACATAAAACTGACTCACAGTAGGGATTATAACTCCTGCTGGAGTTTTGAAGATGACTCAGAAAAAAAAAGTAAGATGAACACATATTAGTTTAATGATGACCTTTAACCTATGGGCTAACACAGTAGGATACGTTTTTTTNCTTTTCCAGTCCTGTGGCCACTGCTGAGTTTTCCAAATTTGCTGGCATACTGAGTGCAGCACTTTCACAGCATCATCTTTCAGGATTTGAAACAGCTCCACAGGAATTCCATCACCTCCACTAGTTTTGTTCATAGTGATGCTTCTTAAGGCCCACTTGACTTCACATTCCAGGATGTCTGGCTCTAGGTGAGTGATCACACCATTGTTATTATCTGGGTCATGAAGATCTTTTTTGTACAGTTCTTCTGTGTATTCTTGCCATCTCTTCTTAATATCTTCTGCTTCTGTTAGATCCCTACCATTTCTGTCCTTTATTGATCCCATTTTGCATGAAATGTTCCCTTGGTATCTCTAATTTTCTTGAAGAGATCTCTAGTCTTTCCCATTCTGGTTTTTTTTTTTCTCGATTTCTTTGCATTGATCGCTGAGGAAGGCTTTCTTATCTCTTCTTGCTATTCTTTGGAACTCTGCATTCAGATGCTTATATCTTTCCTTTTCTTCTTTGCTTTTCTCTTCCTTACAAATAGCTGTTTGTAAGGCCTCCTTGGACAGCTGTTTTGTTTTTTTTGCATTTCTCTTTCTTGGGAATGGTTTTGCTCCCTGTCTCCTGTACAATGTCATGAACCTCCGTCCTTAGGTCATCAGGCACTGTCTGTCAGATCTAGTCCCTTAAGTCTATTTCTCACTTCTACTGTATAATCATAAGGGGTTTGATTTAGGCATACCTGAATGGTCTATTGCTTTTTCCTACTTTATCCAATTTCAGTCTGAATTTGGCAATAAGGAGTTCATGATCTGAGCCACAGTCAGCTCCCAGTCTTGTTTTTGCTGACTGTATAGAGCTTCTCCATCTTTGGCTGCAAAGAATATAGTCAGTCTGATTTCGGTTTTGACCGTCTGGTGATGTCCATGTGTAGAGTCTTCCCTTGTCTTGTTGGAAGAGGGTGTTCGCTATGACCAGTACATTTTTTGTCAAAATTCTATTAGTCTTTGCCCTACTTCATTCTGCATTCCAAGGCCAAATTTGCCTGTTACTCCAGGTGTTTCTTGACTTCCTACTTTTGCATTCCAGTCCCCTGTAATGAAAAGGANAGGGAGTAGGAGAGGGCGGGATGATCTGGGAGAATGGCACTGAAGCATATATACTGTTATGTAAGAAACGAATCACCAGTCTCTATTTGATACAGGATGCAGGATGCTTGGGGAGGGTGTACGGGGATGATCCAGAGAGACGTTGGGGGGTGGGAGGTGGGAGGGGGATTCGGGATTGGGAGCTTGTGTGCACCTGTGGTGGATTCATGTCGATGTATGGCAAACCCAATAGAGTATTGTAAAGTTAAATTTAAAAATAAATAAATAAATAAATTTTAAAAAAAAGGAAAAAAAATAAAATAAAATAATGCTTAATGTTTGTATAGGTAAAACTTTTGCTTTATATCTCTTTCAAAAGTCACTTCCTCCATTAAATTTAACTTTAAGATAAAAATGCTTGAAAAGCAATATTTAGAGAATTTATTATTTTTCCTCAGACAAGTTTTAATCTATTTCTCCACATAATTTGGCTAAAGCACACAGAGAAAAACCCTAAATTTGGACATCAAGACCCAAGAATACCGGGAACACAATTCAGGACTACTAGTTCAGCAATCTAGTTTGTTTTGCTTCTTAGAGGTAGGTGTTCTGATCTCTTTCTAACCTTTTTTTTTTTTTTTTTTTTTTTTTTTTTGTCAGTTTCTCTATTTGATTGCTATTTTCTTTTTTTTTCTTTTTCTCTCAAAGATTTCCTGNAGGTATTTACATTCAGGAAAATTCACCCTTTGCACAAAGAAATAAAAGTTCACAGTTTCTAACCTTTTTTTTTTTTTTTTTTTTTGTGGAGCAGCTTCCTCATTTCATTGCAATTTCAATTCTGATCTTTTTTCCTTCAAAAGACTCAAAGTGAATGAAAAGAATACAATTCAATGCCCATTATCTCCAACTATTACCACTTTTTAAAACTGATGTTTGACTTAACAATATTACATTAATTTCACGTGTACAGCAGAGTGATTTGATATTTTTATAGATTATATACCATATAAAGTTTTATAAAATATGAGCTATATTCCCTGTGTTCTCCATTATATCTCTCATTTATTTTAAAGTATAATGATTTTAAATCAAATAAACCATTTGCTCTCAGACATTTAAGTTCTTCCAAAATTTATTAAAATTATAGGTAGTTATCATCAATTAACATTTTAAATACACAGAAAATATACTTTTTTCGAAAAGGGAGTAAAAAAAGAATAGATACAATAAACAATTTAATTATTGTGAATTGATAAAAGAAAGCCAAAGTCATCATATTTAGTATAAAGATTTGCAGCTGATTTGCCATTCCCTGATGAAAACTGTTCTCCAAATGAGGCTTCAATAGTAGATGAACTGAGAAATTCTAGAAGTTCAAGCTGGATTTAGAAAAGGCAGATGAATCAAGATGCTTGCTCCTTGGAAGAAAAGTTCTGGCCAACCTAGGCAGCATATTAAAAAGCAGAAACATTACTTTGCCAACAAAGGTCCATCTAATTAAAGCTTTTTTTTTTTTCAGTAGTCATGTATGGAGGTGAGAGTTGGACTACAAAGAAAGCTGAATGCCCAAGAATTGATGCTTTTGAACTGTGATGTTGGAGAAGAATCTTGAGAGTCCCTTGGACTGCAAGGAGATCCAACCATTCCATCTTAAAAGAAATCAGTCCTGAATATTCATTGGAAGGTATGATGCTGAAGCTGAAACTCCAATACTTTGGCCACCTGATGTGAAGAACTGGCTCATTTGAAAAGACTGTGATGCTGGGAAATATTGAAGGTGGGAGGAGAAAGGGACAACAGAGGATGAGATGGCTGGATGGTATCACTGACTCGATGGACATGAGTTTGAGTAAGCTCCAGGAGTTGGTGATGGACAGGGAAGCCTGGCATNTTTGAAAAGACTGTGATGCTGGGAAATATTGAAGGTGGGAGGAGAAAGGGACAACAGAGGATGAGATGGCTGGATGGTATCACTGACTCGATGGACATGAGTTTGAGTAAGCTCCAGGAGTTGGTGATGGACAGGGAAGCCTGGCATGCTGCAACCCATGGGGTCACAAAGACTCAGACACAACTGTATGACTGAATTGAACTGAACTTAGTTCCAACATAAGTTTTTACTTGAATGAAAAGGGTATTTCATTTACACAAAAATACTCAGGATCTCACCATTGAGTCTAAGACTTAAAATTTTTTCATAAATTTATACATTTAAAACATAGTGTTTGAGTAAGAAACTTGTTCAGTTAGTTTGATTGACTTTATAGTTAAGTATAATACATCAGGCAAAATATGTTTCCTACTATCAAAAAGAACTCAGTTTAGCAAGGTGGACAACAAAATTATATGTGACAGAAAAAAATAGGACAATACTATTAATATTGATATGAATGTTAATCAAAAATTCCTCACAGTTTTAAAGGTAAGAGTGGTTAATTTTGATATTGAGATAGACTTCCAATGGAAATGTTGTTCACATTGATTCTTAAAATTTAAAGAAAAATATAAACTATTGAGTGAGGTGAAAAACTGTGGGTATAGTCAATCTAGGAAGGAGAAAGTTCTGTGTATAGGACAAAGCATGTACAATGGCCTAGGCTCAAAGAACACAATGTATTCAAATAAGTGGATATTTCTGCATTAAAATATAGAACATGAAGCTTCCTCCTCCTCCTTGGTGGGCCTTAATAGGAAATAAGGCCATAAATGTTATAAATTATCTTATTTGTCTTTGCAAGTAATTTATCGTTTTATGGTAAATCAGTTCATTCGCTGCCATCCATGGATTCGACTCTGTGAACCCATGGACTGCAGCATATACCATTTGCTAAACTGGCAATGCCTATGATCCATCCATATCCTAGCTTTTCAAATCTTGCACCTCCTCATTCTAATAATCATTTCATCCACCTAATCACAACAACATGTTTCCAGAGTGATAACCCAGACCACGTCATACACAAATGAATTATCTGAAATTTAATTTCAAGCTTTGTGCTCTCTAACAATCACCCACTTTTTAGGTCACTTATCCTATTACTCCCAATTAAAAACTACATTTCAACTTTATTCAGACATCCAATTCACTGACCGTGCAATTTCTCTATTCATTTATCTTTTTATCATGAACTTTAGATCATTTGTGAAGAATTAGTATCTTTCCCTGATAAAGAGCCCTACTACTTGAGTTTATTCTCTTTTCTTCATATTAACTTGTAACAGTGTAGTTTAAGTTACAGTAACATTCAAATTGCTCTCTTNCTATTCATTTATCTTTTTATCATGAACTTTAGATCATTTGTGAAGAATTAGTATCTTTCCCTGATAAAGAGCCCTACTACTTGAGTTTATTCTCTTTTCTTCATATTAACTTGTAACAGTGTAGTTTAAGTTACAGTAACATTCAAATTGCTCTCTTTGTAAGCTCTTATCCTTGGCTCAAGTGATAGATAAATAAACATTTACTCCTTGCAATTGTTACATTTTGCTACAGGTCCTTTGGGGTTCTGATGTATAACTTTTTTTTTTTAATTGAAATATAACTGATTTAAAATATTACAATTTTTATAGGTAAATAACATTGTTATTTGGTATTTTTATAGCTTATATTCCATTTAAAATTATCATAAAATGTTGGCTATATTCTCTGTGCTGTAGAATATATCCTTGTAGCTTATTTTTTACAGATAGTAGTTTGAACCTCCTAAACACCACTCTACTTTGCTCCTCCCAATTTGGTGCAGAACTCTTTACTTCAGATCTTAAAATGTCAAAATCTCCAGTAACTGTTTCAGAGAAGACATAAAATTATATGCTAGCTTTTAGCGCTTCATCCAGAAGTTCAGTCAGTCACTCAGTCGTGTCCAATTCTTTGCGACCCCATGGGTTGCAGTATGCCAGGCTTCCCTGCCCATCACAACTCCCAGAGCATACTCAAACTCATATCCATTGAGTCAGTGATGCCATTCAACCATCTCATCTTCTGTCATACCCTTCTCCTCCCACCTTCAATCTTTCCCAGCATCAGGGTCTTTTCTAATGAGTCAGTTCTTCACATCAGGTGACCAAAGTATTGGAGTTTCAGGTTCAGCATCATATCTTCCAATGAACATTCAGGACTGATTTCCTTTAGGATTGACTGGTGCTGTCTCCTTGCAGTCCAAGGGACTCAAGAGTTTTCCCCAACACCACAGTTCAACAGCATCAATTCTTCAGCCCTCAGCTTTTTTTACAGTCCCACTCTCACATCGATACATGACTATAGGAGAAACCATAGCTTTGACTACATGGACATTTGTTGGCAAAGTAATGACTCTGCTTTTCAATATGCTGTCTAAGTTTATCATAGCTTTTCTTCCAAGGTGGAAGCATCTTTTAATTTCATGGCTGCAGTCACCATCTTCAGTGATTTTGGAGCCCAAGAAAAGAAAGTCTGTCACTGTTTGCATTGTTTCCCATCTATTTTCCTTGAGCTGATGGAACCAGATGCCATGATCTCGGTTTGTTTGTTTGTTTTGTTTTTTTGAATGTTGAGTTTTAAGCTAGCTTTTTCACCCTCCTCTTTCACTTTAATCAAGAAGCTTTTTAGTTCCTCTTCACTTTCTGCCATAAGAGTGGTGTCATCTGCACATTTGAGGTTATCAACATTTCTGCCAGCATCCAGAAGTTATATATATATCTGATTTGCTTACATATCTGTACAAAAACCTAAGTCACCTAATTACACTTATTTCCAAGGGGTAAGGAAATACAATCTTACTAAATATCTCAGATGGGAGAAAACTGGAGTCCTGCTGATAGCCCTAATAACAATCATGCCTGACCATATCTGTAACTGGTTACATCCAGCTAGCTCCCTATTTTTTAATAGTATCTTCACTGTAACAGCTGGAATCTCCAGGAAAACAAAGAGAACATTAGAAACTCCCCCAAAGATTTACTTTTCTTCTTTTAACATGTATGCCAAAAAATAACTTTAACCAGTAATTCTACTATTCCTTCCTAAAATGCAAATCCCCCAAACTGCAAAACAAATATTCACAATCTCTTATCACTCCTTAAAAAGCAGCCCCTCTTACCTACTCTGATGACCTTCTATATAAGTTTAGAAATTAAAAGCAATCAGTAAAGAACCATTTAGTAATATTATACTGATATCTACTAATCTGCCATTTATATCTTTCTATCCTAAAGCCCCAAACCTCCACCTATGCCATTGATCCTATCTCTCAAGGGTTATAAAGAATATTCTTTTCCCATTTTTCCTCTTTTTCTTATCAGTTTATCTTATATTCCTGGATCATTCTGTAGAGTATATAAATATCTTAGCAGACTACATATTTTAAATAATAATTTAAAAAAAAAAAACTAATGGACCCAGCTACAGAAATCTCTTAACCTGTAGCTATCTTCAACAAAAGTAGAATTTTTAATTTTCTTTCACAGCTTAAAACAATTTCCTCAAGAGACTTTCCTGTCTTGCTTTCCATTCTTTCTACAGCTTACTACATTTGGCTGTCTTTTTTCTCTACTAAAAACATTTTTCTCCCAGATCATCCCGCCCTCTCCTACTCCCTCTGAGGCCAAAGGCACTGAAGCATATATACTATTATGTAAGAAACGAATCACCAGTCTATGTTTGATACAGGATGCAGGATGCTTNCCCTGACCTCAGACGTGGGGTAACTCACCTTGGCCTCCACCCCTCGGGCGTGGGGTCCTCCCGGCTTCTGCCCCTGACCTCGGATGTGGGGTAACTCCCCTTGGCCTCCGCCCCTCGGGCATGGGGTCCTCCCGGCTTCTGCCCCTGACCTTGGACGTGGGGTAACTCCCCTTGGCCTCCGCCTCTCGGGCATGGGGTCCTCCCGGCTTCTGCCCCTGACCTCGGATGTGGGGTAACTCCCCTTGGCCTCCGCCCCTCGGGCATGGGGTCCTCCCGGCTTCTGCCCCTGACCTTGGACGTGGGGTAACTCCCCTTGGCCTCCGCCTCTCGGGCATGGGGTCCTCCCGGCTTCTGCCCCTGACCTCGGATGTGGGGTAACTCCCCTTGGCCTCCGCCCCTCGGGCATGGGGTCCTCCCGGCTTCTGCCCCTGACCTTGGACGTGGGGTAACTCCCCTTGGCCTCCGCCTCTCGGGCATGGGGTCCTCCCGGCTTCTGCCCCTGACCTCGGATGTGGGGTAACTCCCCTTGGCCTCCGCCCCTCGGGCATGGGGTCCTCCCGGCTTCTGCCCCTGACCTTGGACGTGGGGTAACTCCCCTTGGCCTCCGCCTCTCGGGCATGGGGTCCTCCCGGCTTCTGCCCCTGACCTCGGATGTGGGGTAACTCCCCTTGGCCTCCGCCCCTCGGGCATGGGGTCCTCCCGGCTTCTGCCCCTGACCTTGGACGTGGGGTAACTCCCCTTGGCCTCCGCCTCTCGGGCATGGGGTCCTCCCGGCTTCTGCCCCTGACCTCGGATGTGGGGTAACTCCCCTTGGCCTCCGCCCCTCGGGCATGGGGACCTCCTGGCTTCTGCCCCTGACCTTGGACGTGGGGTAGCTCCTCTCGGCCACGCTCTGTGTGCTGTCGCTAATAATCATCTAGCTCAATCTTAATACTGTGATAAATTTTGTGCATATCATTGATCAGTTTCTTATGAAATTTTTTTTTTTAACTTTAGAGGATTTGCCTTAGTTCACTGGCATTCTACTAAATACCTTCCCTGGGTTGGGAAGATTCCCTAGAGAGAAAGTGGCAACCCAGTCCAGTATTCTTGCCTGGAGAGTCTTATGGACAGAAAAGCCTGGTGGGCTACAGCCCATGGGATTGCTGAAGAGTTGGAGACAGCCTCAAGGAGAAGATAACAGAGGGCATTTTGAAGGATGAGTGGAATTTTATCAAATGAAGAAAGAGTAGAGTGGGTTTGTTAAACCTGAGCTATAAGAGATAAAACTCTTAGTGTGTTTGGAGAACTCTAGGCAGTATGAGAACATTGACACAGTACATGATTTTGGACACGAGTAAGAGAGACTGTTGGAGAGTTAAGCAGAGAGTCATTTAAGCGTTTTCAGTTTAGAAAATATGCTGTGTGATAGTCCAGGGATGCAAGAAGGCATGGGGAACAGTTGTGTTCTGATCCAGGTGGGGGATAACATGAGAGCTTACAGTGGCATCTGGGTGAAGACGAGGATGGGTACTTACCTTACACTAAGGTAAGCAAAGGAGATGAAATTTCAGAGCCTATGAAAATCTTCAGCATTCAGAAGGGTGGATGAGTGGGGCTCAAGGAATTTTTGAGAGGTATTTTCAGCCTATAGGTGGGAACTTCAGGATGTGGGTATTTTTCTTAGTAACTGCTGCCTCTATTTCTAAGAGCATGACCGTCCCCTTCATCCCCTTTACCTCCCCAGATGTAGGAGATGTCACTCTGGCTTCACCATGTGGCTGACCTTGTAGGAACTGTTAGAGTGGGTGGGGTCATGGGAAACTTGGTGAACTCACTGGGCCTTTCTGTGTTGTCCAGTGCAATTCTGAAGACTAGACCTCCCCCACCAATCCATTGAGGTTTGCTCTAGATAACGTGGGAAGGGTTGAACTGTGAATGGAGGGAAGTGATCATTTCCTTAAACTCAGTTTAAAAGTCCTCATTCTACCAGGAAAAATAGACATCGGTGTTTACCATCTGGGTCTTGTGGACATCTTTACTTTTATTGGAAGTGATTTTGTAAATAATACATAAATAAGAATAAAAGGACAGTGAAAAACAACTCTGTTGTAAATTTTAGCAAGAAATTAAACATGGCAAAGCCAAATTTTTATTCTTCTGTTTCTACTTTGCTAGGTGTATAAACTAAAATGGACGATATCCTTTGAATACAGGATGTGGCCCTGGTACACATCCTGCTAGTAAATTCTAATTCCAGATTTCAGATACACATCTAATGGGTTCTAGTTCATCATTAATTGCTTCTAGTTCTTCTGGACCTCTATTATCAAAACACAAACATTTTGAAAACATTTGTAGCTCAGTATTTCGTTTAAGAGAGTATGACCATCTTTGCATCTTGATTGTAAAACTTTTCATTATTAAATTTAGAATGATTAGTCCAGTGAAGATTTTTCATTTCAAAATCTCTCTTTCTGATCACTCTAGTATGCCCACAAGTCTTTATCATTTATCTGCTTGTGAACCTATTCAGTAAATCCCATTTTATAATCACATCATAGACAAAATAACACTGTTACCCATCCCTTTAGCAAAACAGGATGTTCTGGGTTCTTATGGTTCATTGTGATGAAGTCCTCCCAGATGAATGACTAACTTGATGAAAATGCTGTGCTTCCTTTTAGTCTTCAGAAATGATTATTCTTTCATTCTTTTTTGTTTTGCTTTTAAAAAATGATTTAAAAGAATTCTAGAAATACAGGCAGCTGTAAAGACAGTTCAGAGAGATGCAAGGTAACTTTGACCCATTTTCCTCAAATGTCACTTCTTGTGACAGTTATATAGAATAATGTACAGAGTCAAAATTAGGCAGTTGACATTGGTGTGTATGCTTCTATGTCACGTTATCACATGTGCAGATTCTTGTAACCACTACTGCTAACAGTTTTATCATCACAAAGCTCCCCCTTCGTGCTGCTGTTATAGTCACACCTGCTCCTCCATCCCCCACCATCACTGACTCTTGGCAGCAAGTAATCTGTTATCTATCACTATTATTTTGTCATTTTGGAAATGTTATATAAATGGGATCGTACCGTATGTAACCTGTTGAAAGTGACATTTCTCACTCAGCATGATTGAGATCCATCCAAGCTGTTGGCTATTTCAGTAGGTCATTCCTTTTTATTGTTGAGTAAGATTCCATGCTATGGATGTCAACTTTATAGACAGCATATAATAGGATCGTGTATTTTGATTCACTGTTTCAATCCCTCTTTCAATTGGTATATGTAGAATATTTACATTCTATGTGATTAGTAATGTTAGGCTTAAAGTCTGTCATTTTATTTTGTTCACTGTTTGTCCTCTCTGTTTTCATTTTTGTTGTCTTTTTCCTGACTTCTTATGGGCTACTTAGTTCAGTTCAGTCGCTCAGTCATGTTTGACTCTGCGACCCCATGAATTGCAGCACGTCAGGCCTCCCTGTCCATCAACAACACTTAGACACGCATCCATTGAGTCAGTGATGCCATCCAGCCATTTCAACCTCAGTTGTCCCCTTCTCCTCCTGCCCCCAATCCCTCCCAGCATCAGAGTCTTTCCAATGAGTCAACTGTTCACATGAGGTGGCCAAAGTACTGGAGTTTCTGCTTCAGCATCATTCCTTCCAAAGAAATCCCAGGGTTGATCTCCTTCAGAATGGACTGTTTGGATCTTCTTGCAGTCCAAGGGACTCTCAAAAGTCTTCTCCAACACCACAGTTCAAAAGCATCAACTCTTTGGCGCTCAGCTTTCTTCACAGTCCAACTCTCACATCCATACGTGACTACTGGAAAAACCATAGCCTTGACTAGACGGACCTTAGTTGGCAAAGTAATGTCTCTGCTTTTCAACATGCTATCTAGGTTGGTCATAACTTTTCTTCCAAAGAGTAAGCATCTTTTAATTTCATGGCTGCAATCACCATCTGCAGTGATTTTGGAGCCC
>SJYV01025935.1:182676-208292 GCA_006410875.1 Neotragus pygmaeus | reverse complement strand
CCTGGCTTGGAGAATTTTGAGCATTACTTTACTAGCATGTGAGATGAGGGCAATTGTGTGGTAGTTTGAGCATTTTTTGGCATTGCCTTTCTTTGGAATTGGAATGAAAACTGACCTTTTCCAGTCCTGTGGCCACTGCTGAGTTTCCAAATTTGCTGGCATATTGAGTGCAGCACTTTCACAGCATCATCTTTCAGGATTTGAAACAGCTCCACAGGAATTCCATCACCTCCACTAGTTTTGTTCATAGTGATGCTTTCTAAGGCCCACTTGACTTCACATTCCAGGATGTCTGGCTCTAGATGAGTGATCACACCATCATGATTATCCGGGTTGTGAAGATCCTTTGAAAAAAAAATCCCATTAATGTTTTTTTATAGTGTTTCTGAATGTGTCGCTTTTGTACAGAGATTTTACTGGTTGCTTTAGGTGTACAATGTACATACGTGACATCATAGTCTACTGCCATTGGCATTTTATCAGTTTATGTGAAATGTAGAAACCTTATCTCCCTTAAAACTCCTTTTCCCTCCCCAGTTTATAATTGGTTTAACAATTTCTTCCACATTGAGAACCAAATCAGATGTTTTTGCTTCAGTCATCAAACATAATTAAGAAAAAGTCAAAAACAGAAGAAACATCAATTGTGTTTCCCTGTATTTTTGCTCTTTTTGGTCCTTCTTTCATCTTGATATTCCAAGATTTCTTCTGTCATTTACTTTCTCTTTCAAGAACTTTCTCTAGCAATCATGTCAGGGTAGTTTGCTGATGACAGCTTCCACTAACTAGTTTTTCTTTGTCTGAGTATCTTGATTTCTCCTTCATTCCTTAAGGATAATTTTTTCAGATATGGAAATTGGAGTTGATATTCTTTTTTTTTCCAGTAAAGATGGTCCCCAACTTATGATGGTTCTGCTTAATGATTTTTTGATGTTGTTCTTCAGTTGCGCAGTCATGTCTCAATCTTTGTGACCCCATGGACTGTAGCTGGCCAGGTCTCCCTGTCCCTCACCATCTCTGAAGTTTGCCCAAATTCATGTCTGTTGAATTGATGATGCCATTCAGCCATCTCATCCTCTAATGCCACCACCTTCTTCTGCCCTCAGTCTTTCTCAGCATCAGGAACTTTTCCAGTGAGTTGGCTCTTTGCCTCAGATGACCAAAATACTGGAACTTCAGCATCAGTCCTTCCAAAAAGTATTCAGGGTTGATTTCCCTTGAGATTGACTGGTTTGATCTCCTGTCCAAGGGACTTTCAGCAGTCTTCTTTTTGATGTTATGGTGGTGCAAATGCTATATGCATCCAGTAGAAGTCATACTTTGAATCTTCATCTTTCCTGGGCTAGGAATATGCAGTGTAATACTTTCACATGATACTGGGCAGTGGCAGAAGGGTGAGCCACAGCTCCCGATCAGCTGTGGGATCACGAGGGTAAATAACCAATATACCTACAGCCATGCTGTGTCCATACAAACATCCTGTTCTTCACTTTTAGTACAACAATCAACAAATTACCTGAAATATTCAACACTGTTAAAAAACAGGCTTGTGTTAGATGGTTTTGTCCAGTTGTAGGCTAATGTGTTTTGAGCACATTTAAGGTAGGCTAGACTAAGCTATGATGTTCAGTAGGTTAGGTGTATTAAATGCATTTTCTACTAGTAATTCTTTCAGCTTACACTGGCTTTATTGGGTTGTAAGAAAGTGAAAGTGAAGTCACTCAGTCGTGTCCGACTCTTTGCAACCCCATGGACTGTAGCCTATCAAGCTCCCCCCTCCATGTGATTCTCCAGGCAAGAGTACTGGAGTGGGTTGCCATTTCCTTCTCTAGGGGATCTTCCCAACCCAGGAATTGAACCCGGGTCTCCCACATTCGAGGCAGATGCTTTAACCTCTGAGCCACCAGGGAAGCCTTATTGGGATGTAATTCCATTACAATTCGAGGAAGATCTGTGCTTGAAAATGTAGTGCCACTTTCTTTGGGCTGCCATGGTTTTTGATGAGAAATCTGCAGTCATTCAAAAAAATTTTTTTTTTCCTAGTAGATAATGTGTCATTTCTCTCTGCTTTCAAGATGTTTTTGTTCCTAGTTTTTTGATGTTTATTTATGGCATTTTTTTGACATGGGTTTCTTCGACTTTATCCTGTTTGGGATTTTCTCAGCTTTTTGAAGGTTTGTCTCTTGCCAAATTTGGGAATTCTAACCATCATTTGTTCTAATATTTTTCTCACTCTGCCCGCTCTCTTTTCCTTCTGGGACTCTGATGATAGGAATGTTAGATTTTAGATCTTTTGTTTTAGTTCCAAAGGTTTCTGAGGCTCTGTTAATTTTTTTTTTCCAATCTGTTTTCACTTTGTTGTCCAGATTGGGTTATATTGATTATTTTTCTCAAGATTCACCAATATTTTTTGGGACCCTCTCCATTCTTCTGTTGAGCTCATCCATTAAGATTTTTGTTTTAACTATTGTATTTTCTGTTCTAAAATTTTCATTTGTTTTTATAATTTATGTCTTCTGTTTCTCTGCTTAAGGCTTTTTTATTTTTTCCATTTATTTAGTTTGCCTGTTGAAGGGTTTTTATGATGCCTGCTTAAAGATCCTTATCAGATAAGTCCAACATCTGTGTCAGCCTTAGTGTTGGCATATATTGATTGTCCTTGTTCATTCAAGTTGAGCTTTGTCTGTTTTTAACATGATAAGTGACTTCAGTTGAATCCAGGGCATTTGGGGTATTATGAGAATCTGGGTCTTATTTAATTTGTCCATCTTCACTGACCTCCTTCTGATACCATTCTTGAGGGGGAAAAAAGGAATGTTACCTCGTTACCACCAGGTGAGGAGAGAAGTCCAGTCTTCTTACTTGGCCTCTTCTGATTCCGTTCTAGCTGGCAGTGGGAGAGGTCCCACTAACACCTCAAACGGGTATTCATTACTGCTGCAGGTAATGAGAGTCCTGGCCTCTCACTCAGTCCTGTGTCTGTGTGTGTCTGTGTGTGTGTGTGGTGTGTGTGTCTGTGTGTGTGTGTGGTGTGTGTGTCTGTGTGTGTCTGTGTGTGTGTGTGTGTGTGGTGTGTGTGTGTGTGTGTGTGTGTGTGTGTGTGTGTGGTGTCTGTGTCTGTGTGTGTGTCCTTGTTACAGTTAGGCGGGGGTGGACGTCTAGGCTCCTTTCCTGGCTTTTGTCTGTAGGGCAGAGATGGGCCTTTTTTTTTTTTTTTTCCATAGTCTTTGACTGATATAGAAGTTATTGTAGAACATTTTTTCTGTCTTGCTCGGCCATCCTTGGACTTTGGCTAGACAGAGTGAGACTTTCTGGGGGCATTTTTCTGCCCTCCTGTTGGTGTTTCCAGGATGCTGGCTTCTCTGATACCAGTCTGGAAGGTAAGAAGCAAAAAGAAAACTCAGGGCACTCACTGTTATGTAATTCCTTGGGTGCCAAGACCTATTCTGGCTGCTGCCTTCTTCCTGCTGTGTAGAGTTTTCTGTACGCTTGATACATAATGTGCAGGGTTTTGATTGCACTTGGTGTGAAGGATCGGGAGAAATGCGTTTACTCTGTTTTGGTCTGTAATTGGAAATCCTGATCTTGAACCTGAGAAAAGTCATTTAGAACATTGTCATCTGAAGACTTGTAGTATGAGATTTCACTTTTATGATTGAATTGACCAACATTGTCAAGTTCCACATTCATGTTCTGATTTATCTTAATCATTATGAAACATTTTCCTCTGGCAGTTTTCTTCTTTTTGCTATGATGAGTACAAGAAGGAAAAATCCTAAATTTTCATTTGTATTCATTAAAGATTACAAAAGACTACAAAGTTAGGGTCTGCAGGCAAGTGGCCTATTTACGTCAATTGGAGAATAAAGTGCTTGGTAGTTTGAAACAGACACCAGAGAAGGATATCGTGGAGTGGATGGGGGAGCACAAATATGTGAAAGACGAAGTGAGAGGTGTGAAGTTTGTGGTTGAAAATGAAAAGTCTGAAAAGACACAGAGAAGAATTTGAAAAAAGTTTTACAGAAGAATAGGAAGGGGAAAAGGTGGAAAATGAGGAAAAGAGGAAAGTGAGGAGATGGAAGAAAGAATCGTGAAATCTGGCATAAAAGGAGTACTCATGTCCAGCCAGCACGTTCATTTGTAGAGCCAGTCCACTGGGTAGAATTGATAAATTACCAGTATTATTCTTTTTAAGTAAAGATGATTCTAATGAATAAAATGCTCTGCCTTGAAAGATTCTTCGTAGAAAAATATATACCATTATATATTTCACTCAGTCGTGTCTGACTCCGAGAATTTTCCAGCCAGAATACTGTTGTGGGTAGCCTATCCCTTCTCCAGAGGGTCTTCCTGACCCAGGAATCAAACTGGGGTCTCGTACATTGCAGGTGGATTTTTTACCAACTGAGCTATGTTGGGAAAACAGCTATATAGGGAAGCCCCTATATTTTAGAATACAAATTATTTTTTTTTCCTTTTGGGAGCAAAGCGACATCTTTATGGAAAATGTCTGCCAATAAGTTTAAGTTCTTAAGGAAAATAATTAATAACCATCTGGTGATTTTTACCCTGAGTTCCTTATGGCTTATTGAATTTGACAAAATCAGGTTGCATAAAATCATTTATATTTTTTAGAAGTAAAGAACTGTTGTTATGGCTAAGTACCTTTATCCTAGGTTATGCAAATTATTATTTTTCTTCTTACTTCACAATGATAATGGACTTTGGGACTTGATAGTAAACTTCCTAAAAAGAGACTACCCTGTCTTCAAGGAAAATCAAGGGAAATGATTGCAACTATTTAGATGAAGATAATATTTCGAAGAAAATGTGAGTTATAGGTATATGCAACATCATTTTATATCTTAAGGTTTTGTGCTTTACAAGGTCAGTGAATAGATTTTTACCTGTTAAACCTCTACTTGGAAGTTTGTTTTGTTTTGAATGACATCATTAATAATTACATTACTTTAGGGGACAACTTACAAATAGTGATCATGTTCCAGAAGACTCTTCAACCGTGTCATATCTGTTATTCAGTACTTAGGGTCCTGTTGTATAAGCATAGTGAAAACATCATGTAAGGGAACAAATTGAATTATGTTCTTTGTTTTAATGTAAATAAAATATGTGATTCTATAAATCTGTGAGCCCCATTTTCCCTTTTGAGTTTAGAAGAGTACAAGTTCTCTTCACAGTTCATATTTATATCATAGGTTCTGACTGAAAGACTCCAAAAGTAGGCAGTGATCTTATTCATTCCTGTAACTCTTAAAAGAGACCTTGGAAATAGGTGTTGGCTGAATATTTCAAAATCCTTTCTGTCCCCGAGTGTAACTTTGGAATTTTTTTTAGAACGGTGTATTTATTTAGCCGCGTCAGTCTTGGCTGCAGTGCACGGGGTCTTCGGTGCGGGCCGTGGGCTCTTTCAGCTGTGGTGCTCAGGATCTCTAGTTGCAGTGCATGGGGTTAGTTGCTCCCTGGCAGGGGGCATCTTAGTTCCCTGACCAGGGATCAAACCTGCGTCCCCTGCATTGCAAGGTGAATTCTTAACCACTGGACCACCAAGGAAGTCCCTGAATTGAGCATTATGGACCTAAAATTTTTGATGAACCCCTCTTCTCCTCGGAGCTCTTAACATCTCATCTCTTGAGAGAAGAGATCTTGGGACCCAAGGAATTACCTAACAGTGTATGAGAAGAGATCTCAGAAGAGATCTTGGGACCCAAGGAATTATATAACAGTGAGTGCCCCGAGTTTTCTTTTTGCTTCTTACATGAGGAGAGAAGGGAGTAGGGGGCAGAACAGCATTAATTTGCAGGCTGCTGGAGTCTAGACCTACGTTGAGGACAGTATTGGGTCCCNAAGAGATCTTGGGACCCAAGGAATTATATAACAGTGAGTGCCCCGAGTTTTCTTTTTGCTTCTTACATGAGGAGAGAAGGGAGTAGGGGGCAGAACAGCATTAATTTGCAGGCTGCTGGAGTCTAGACCTACGTTGAGGACAGTATTGGGTCCCTCAGGGCTACTCACCCAGTGGTTCAGCATCAACTTGGAGCTTGTTAGAAATTCTCAGGCCCTGTGTCAGACTGCAGAAGGAAATAGCAACTCACTCCAGTATTCTTGCCTGGAAAATCTCATAGACCGAGGAGCCTGGCGGGCTACAGTTCATAGCATCACAAAGAGTTGGACACAACTGAGCGTACATATGTCAGAACTACTGAATCAGAATCTGTGGAGGATGGGGCCCGAATCTTGTGTTTGACAGGCTCTTTCTGGTGGTTCTGATGCACAAAAAGGTTAGAGAAACAGTGAGATACCACATCTTGTCTGTAATTTTTAGCTATCCGTTCTTCTTAGAAATGTCTTCAGATTCTATTCTAGCCTGTTTCATTTGGTCTCCTGTCTTTGACTTCTCTAGGCTTTTAGTCCCCTAAACTATCTTCTGAATCCAGTTCTTTCATTTTTTTCTTTAAGAGATCTGTTCATGGGAAAATGTCATAATTTCATGTAGGCCTTCTCCTTTCTGTTTAAAAATGGTGGTATAAGAATGGTGAATGTGGAATAAAATGTCAAAAGCAGTGACTTCCTGAAGTGTGCAGCTTGTTAAATTTTAGAATCTGTTACAGGGAGTTTTTCATATATTTAAGAAGAGTTTTTTCTGTATGAAATAGTTCAGTATAGTACCAAAGAACAGAGGAATGGATCAGATGGTTTGTCAACCTTCTTTCCAGTGCCAGAATTTTATTATTTAATAAATACTAAAATTAAATAATTTAAAAGTACATTTAATTTTTGATAATTTTAATTTCAACATAAAAAGCCAGTTTTTAAATGTTAGCTCATAGAATTAAGTAGTACTACCCAACATCTTGCTGATAACAATGAAAAAAATGTTTTCTGTTTGACTTTTGTACTACATATTGGGTATTGGTTATTAGTGAGTGCTTCTTTGTGTTAACTTTTCACCTGTACTATTGATAGATTTTTAAATTAATTTGTTGAGTCTGAAGCTGTAATTGTTGAACCGTATGAAATTACCTTTTTGTTTGGTCAAAAATGTTCAAACACCAGCAGTTTCATATGGTTCAGCTAGTAATTCTTTGAAAACCTAAAGGTACTCTTTTCATTGGAGAACTGACTTGATTACTGATTTGAAGAAATGAAAGTGGTTTCTTTAGAAATTTTCTATGTTTCAGATTCTTAGGTTCACAGAATGTGATTTATACTTTTAGTGTCTAATGTGGGTATGTGCTTTTCTGCAGTTAAGAAAAAAGAAGCTAGATTCAGTCTTCANAAATTTTCCACAATTTATTGTGATCCACAGTCAAAGTCTTGGCATAGTCATTAAAGCAGAAATAGATGTTTTTCTGGAACTCTCTTTCTTTTTTCCATGATCCAATGGATGTTGGCAACTTGATCTCTGGTTCCTCTGCCTTTCCTAAAACCAGCTTGAACACCTGGAAGTTCACAGTTCACATATTGCTGAAGCCTGGCTTGGAGAATTTTGAGCATTACTTTACTAATGTGTGAGATGAGTGCAATTGTGCAGTAGCTTGAACATTCTTTAGCATTGCCTTTCTTTGAGATTGGAATGAAAACTGACTTTTTCCAGCCCTGTGTCCACTGCTGAGTTTTCCAAATTTGCTGAAAGACTAACTGCAGTACTTTCACAGCATCATCTTTTAGGATTTGACATAGCTCAGCTGGAATTCTATCACCTCCACTAGCTTTGCTCATAGTGATACTTCTTAAGGCCCAAATGACTTCACATTCCAGAATGTCTGGCTCTAGGTGAAAGAACACCCTTTCATGATTATCTGGGTCCCGAAGATCTTTTTTGTATAGTTCTTCTGTTTATTCTTGCCACCTCTTCTTAATATCTTCTGCTTCTTTTAGTTCCATACCATTTCTGTCCTTTATTGAGCCCATCTTTGCATGAAATGTTCCCTTGCTATCTCTAATTTTCTTGAAGAGATCTCTAGTCTTTCCCACTCTGTAGTTTTCTTCTATTTCTTTGCACTGATTGCTGAAGAAGGCTTTCTGATCTCTTCTTGCTATTCTTTGGAACTCTGCATTCAGATGCTTATGTCTTTCCATTTCTCCTTTGCTTTTCACTTCTCTTATTCTCACAGCTATTTGTATTGCCTCATCAGACAGCCATTTTTCTTTTTTGCATTTTTTTCCCATAGGAATGGTTTTGATCTCTGTCTCCTGTTCAGTGTCATGAACCTCCATCCATAGACAATCAGGCACTCTATCTATCAGATCTAGTCCCTTAAATCTATTTCTCATTTCCACTGTATAATCATAAGGGATTTGATTTAAGTCATACCTGAATGGTCTAGTTAAGCTATTTCAAATCCTAAATGATGCTGCTGCTAAAGTGCTGCACTCAATATCCCTGCAAATTTAGAAAATTCAGATCTGGAAAATGTTATCTTTCATTCCAATCCCAAAGAAATACAAAAACAAAGAATGTTCAAACTACTACACAATTGCACTTATTTCACATGCCAGCAAAGTAATTCTCAAATCTTTCAAGCTAGGCTTCAACAGTATGTGAATTGACAATTTTCAGATGTACAGACTGGATTTAGAAAAGGCAGAGGATCCAATGATCAAATAGCCAACATCCATTGGATCATAGAAAAAGAGAATTCAAAAGACCTCTGCTTCATTGACTACACTATTGACTGTGTAGATGGCAACAAACTGTGGAAAACTCTTAAAGAGATGGGAATTCTGGACCACCTTACCTGCCTCCTGAGAAACCTGCAGCAGGTCAAGAAGTAACAGTTAGACCTGGACATGGAAGAACAGACTGGTTCAAAACTGGGAAAGGAGTACATCATGGCTGTGTATTGTCACCCTATTTGTTTAACTTATATTCAAAACATCATGTTCAATGAGAGGCTGAATGAAGCACTAGCTGGAATTAAACTTGTTGAAAGAAATATCAATAATCTCAGATTTGCAGATGACACCACCCTTATGGCAAAAAGCAAAGAGGAATTAAAGAGTCTCTTGATGAAAGTGAAAGAGGAGAGTGAAAAAGTTGGCTTAACACTCAGCATTCAAGAAATGAAGATCAAGACATCTGGTGCCATCACTTCACGGCAGAATGAGAAAACAATGGAAACAGTGAGAGAAGTTATTTTTTTGGGCTCCAAAATCACTGCAGACGGTGATAGCAGCCATGAAATTAAAAGATGCTTGTTCCTTGGAATGGAAAAGGCAATGGCACCCCACTCCAGTACTTTTGCCTGGAAAATCCCATGGATGAAGGAGTTGGTAGGCTGCAGTCCATGGGGTTGCAAAGAGTCAGACACGACTGAAGTGACTTAGCAGCAGCAGCAGCTCCTTGGAAGAAAAGCAATGACAACTTAGACAGTGTATTAAAAAGCAGAGATGTTACCTTGCCTACAAAGGTCTGTATAGTCAAAGCTATGTTTTTTCAGTAGCTGTGTACAGATGTAAGAGCCGGATAATAAAAATGGCTAGGCACTGAATTGATGCCTTCAAACTGTGGTGCTGGAGAAGACTTGTGAGTCCCTTGGACTGCAGTGAGATCAAACCAGTCCCTCCTAAAGGAAATCAACTCTGAATATTCATTGGAAGAACTGATGCTGATGCTGAAGCTGCAAAACTTTGGTCACCTCATTCAAAGAACCAACTCATTGGGAAAGGCCATGATGCTGGGAAAGATTGAAGGCAGGAGCAGAAGGGGATGCCAGAGGACTAAATGTCTGGATGACATCACCAACTCAATGGACATGAGTTTGGACAAGCTCTGAGAAATGGTGAAGGACAGGGAAACCTGGCATGCTGCAGTTCATTGGATTGCCCAGTTGGGCACAACTGAGTGACTGAACAACAACAAGATCTGTCTAGATCAAATCTAGTTTCAATGCTGAGTAGTCTAATCTAGAAATAAATTTCTTGACACATATTTGGAAATATGTAAATCTTTCTACTAGTTGTTACTGTATTCATTTTTCAGGTTTTAAAATTCATAATAGTTAGGGCTTCCCAGATAGCTCAGCTGGTAAAAAATCTGCCTGGAAGGCAGGAGACCCCGGTTCAATTCCTGGGTTGGGAATATCCCCTGGAAAAGGGATAGACTATCCACTCCAGTACTCTTGGGCTTCCCTGGTGGCTCAGCTGGAAAAGAATCTGCCTGCAATGAGGGACACCTGGGTTCAATTTCTGGATTGGGAAGATCCAGTGGAGAAAGGAATAGCTGCCCACTCCAGTATTGGCCCGAAAAATGGCATGAAGTATACAGTCCTTGGAGTAGCAAAGTGTCTGTAAATAATTATGATTTCTTTTTTAATGTCTTCATTTTGCTTTTCCCTGTCCCCCTTCTGGGTCAGGGGAAAAAAATCCAAAGTAATTTTTAATGAAAATGACCATTTAATATGGACATCAAATAGGTAAATGGCTTAAATAGATGAATAAGCATAGCTGAATGTATTACTACAATACAAAGGGGTTTTGTTGTTGTTTTTTACTGAAGTGGCAACAACCGAACATTTCCCCACTAAGAGGAATGGAGACAGAGAAAAAGAGAGAGAGAGGAACAAGGACAATAGCACTGACGGTAGCAAGGCAGGTATTGAGAAGTAGCAGTGATGAATATGGAGTTAAAAAAAAAAAGGAAATCCATTATCTTTCTGCCTCCTTATCTCCCATAGTCCTGGGTATCCAAAAGAATCTTACGTAATTGAACCTGTGATTTAATATAGTCAGATGGTTCATCATCTTCATCTTTCTCCTTTTTGAGCCTTAGAGAAAAATAAATTAGCAATAAAGCAATCAGACTATCCTCTTAACTGGGTAAGTTCTAACATGCCAGAATGTATAGTAGTTGAGGGGCTCCTCCTTTGTAATAAAGCTGTCAGTGCTGACATTCCCAGATTCATGGTCTCCTCCTTCCTCCTTTAACAGGGTGAGGGGATTATGCAGATGAGTCATAACACTGTGTCTGCCTAGGAAATCTTTTCTTGTATGCCTGGCATACTCTGAATTTGTTTCTATACCACTGAATGCCCACAGCTCAGAACTGTGTCTAGGGAATAAACACCTTAACAAAGCTGTTTAGCAGCTTCACTAAATGGTTCTGGCAGGCACAAACTTCTGAGTGGATGGGAGAAAGCTTCCTGTCCTACTCTGTTCTTCTATTTGTCCTTATTCAAGTCTCTTTCTGTGTGTGTGTGTGTGTTTCTTTTTTTTTTTTCTCTTTTCCTTTCTATTTCTTATCTGTTTGCTTCTTAAATGTCTATTTTTCACTCCGTTCCTCTCTTCTACAGACTAAGTTTTTGTTTATATTATATATGAGCATTAAGATTTTTTAAGCATGGATATATCCTTAGAATTCTTTCCCTTAAAGTGAGGAATCATTTTATTTTTTAGCTTTGCTAGCCCTGAGAGAACAGAGAAGAACGATGTTAGGAATCGTGCTGTGTTTGCCACCAAATAGTCATTAGTCAGCCTTACATTACAAAGACTTTTAAACTGTGGTCCAGAGTTAAAATTTTATTTTGAGTGTGATGAAGAATCTTTACAGGGTTTTGAGCAGAAATGGTACATAATTTGATCTATACTTTAAAATATCAAGCTTTGGTTTAATCTGTAAAGAATACACATTAAAGAAGGTAGAAGGTAAGAATGGAAGCAAAGAGATACACTAGAATGCTGATACAGAAATTGACACAGGTAAGATCCTGGCTAGAACTCAGTGCTATTATTTTTGCAGTTTTGTCTTTTCTTAGCTTCAAATAGTTAAGTGTCTTATTCATATTTTTTGAAGCCACCATAAGTGGCTTACCTTTCTCAACCTTCTCATTGTTTCCCCGTGGATACTATAGTTTTTCAGATATTTTTTTCAACAATGTCATCTACTTTAGAGCTTAGTGGAGTAGGTATATTTGCAACAATTTCCTCGGCATTTTTAGAGATTATGAAGAGTTCTACAAGGTAAACCTTTTCCTGAAAATAAGAGCTTCAGTTCAAAGAAGGTTCTTAAGTTTTCTTCAAGGAAGAATCAGACATTGAAGCCACACTATTCAGTCTAAATTTGTATTTAATCCTTATTTTACAATAGAGTGAACCACACTATGTTCCTCTGATAGCAACAGCATATAGAAAATGAAGTGAGATCTTAAGGATTTTTTTGTAGTGGTTTTGCCCAGATGAATCACTCAGTGGCATTCTGTTATTTTATTTTTTTATCCTAAGGGGAGAAACAAATGTCTAAGAAGGCATTATCTTTTTTGCATGTTTTCCAGCAAATTATTTAACACTCCTAGAAATAAAATATCAAACACAAATTCATAAAAATTACAGGTCTGCTCTAAGACTTTTAATACAAAATAGTTAAATTTAACTTCTGGAGAATTTGTGAACCAATAAAATGTTGGAATGGTTAGTAAGCTTAATATTTGAATAGCATTATTTCATATATGTTTCAGAAATTTAAAATTTTCTTATGATCAAGCCTTTTAAATATTAAGCCATGTACTCAAACTGACCTAATCATATGCAATCCCCATTTAAGATTATTGAATTAAATTAAAATTTCATATTTTAAGGCAATAGATTAACCACAAAATTATCACTTTGTTATCAAAATATTTTGGTATTATTTTAACTTGATTCAAACTATATTTACATGAAGTGTTAGTTGCACAGTTGTGTCCAACTTTTTGTGACCCCATGGACTGTAGGTTGCCAGACTCCTCTGTCCATGGGATTCTCCAGGCAAGAATATGGGAGTGGATTGCCATTTTCTTCTCCAGAGGATCTTCATGACCCAGGGATCAAACCTGGATCTCCTGCACTAAAGTTAGATTCTTTACCACCTGGGCCATCGGGGAAGCCAGAATTTACATAAATAGCTTATAGTGATATAATGAAGTCGCTCAGTCATGTCCAACTCTTTGCAACCCCATGGACTGTAGCCTACCAGGCTCCTCTGTCCACGGGATTTCCCAAGCAATAATCCTGGAGTGGATTCCCATTTCCTTCTCCAGGGGATCTTCCCAACCCAGGGATCAAACCGGGTCTCCCACATTGTAGACAGATGCTTTACTGTCTGAGCCACAAACTTATTCAAATATAGATTTGGAAACACTTCAAATAGGCCTTAAATGAAGTGAAATTCACTCAGCCGTGTCTGACTCTGCGACCCCATGGACTGTGTAGTCCATGGAGTTCTCCAGGCCAGAATACTGGAGGGAGTAGCCGTTCCCTTCTCCACAGGATCTTCCTAACCCAGAGATCAAATCCAGGTCTCTAACATGGCAGGATTCTTTAATAGCTGAGCCATCAGGGAAGCCCTCAAATAGGCCTAATTTAAGCTTTTGTGCAAGCTGACAATAAAAGATACTTCTGGATAGATATGAAATTCTATAAACACACACTGTCTCTCATACTGTAATTTATGGATGTTTTCTTGTGTCTAGGAATACAGTTGCCTAGTCTGAGTATCTCTTAAATCCTGCCACCAACAACATTCAATCTTTTTGTCGTGTTGTTCTTGTTCTTTTTGTTATGTTCCCATTCATATAAATTCAACTGCTACTTTACAATATGTATCACTAGATCCATCTTCCCAAGTCACTTTGTATTTAATTCTGCAGAACACTCATATAGGTTTTCTTCAAAAATTTTAAATATCATACATGCAAAAAATAAAAATTTCCCCTCTCCATCTTATTTTCTGCCATGTTCTTTTAAACCTTGGATGGTGACCACACCAAGCACCCACTCAGAGGACAAAAAAATCTTAATGTCATCTGTTGGTTCTCCTTCTTCAACTCCATTTTTGGTAAATCAACAAAATATCCTGATTCTACTTCAGAAGTGTGTCTCAATTACTTATTCACTTTTCTACCTCCANTACTGGAGACCTGGGTTCGTTTCCTGGGTTGGGAAGATTTCCTGAAGTGGGGTGGGAGTTGGGAGGGGGATTCAGGATTGGGAGCTCATGTACACCTGTGGTGGATTCATGTCGATGTATGGCAAAGCCAATAGAGTATTGCAAAGTAAAATAAAGTTAAAAAAAAAAAGAAAAAGAAAGAAAGAAATGCAACCTACTCCAGTACTTTTGCCTAGAGAATCTCATGGACAGAGGAGCCTAGCAGGCTACAGTCCATAGCATTGCAAGAGTCAGACATGACTTGGTGTTATCTTTCTGATTTCGCTGGTGGATTAGACAGTAAAAACGTCTGCCTACAATTCAGGAGACCTGGGTTCAATCCCTGGGTTGGGAAGATCCCCCTGGAGAAGGAAATGGCAATCCACTCCAGTACTCTTGCCTGGAAAATCCCAGTGATGAATGGAGGAGCCTGATAAGCTACAGTTCATGGGGTCACAAAGAGTAGCACATGACTTAGTGATTTCACTTTAACTTTCACTATAGTCAATAAAACAGAAATAAACGTTCTTCTGGAACTGTCTTGCTTTTTCAATGATCCAACGGATGTTGGCAATTTGATCTCTGGTTCCTAACCTTTTTAAAATCCAGGTTGAACATCTGGAAGTTCACTGTTTACGTACTGTTGAGGCCTGGCTTGGCGAATTTTGAGCATTTCTTTGCTAGCATGAGAGTTGAGCATAATTTTGTGGTAGTGTAAACATTCTTGGGCATTGCCTTTCTTTGGGATTGGAATGAAAACTGACCTTTCCAATCCTGTGGTCACTGATGAGTTTTCCAGATTTGCTGGTATATTGAATGCAGCACTTTCACAACATCATTTTTTAGGATTTGAAATAGCTCAACTGAGATTCCATCATCTCTACTAGCTTTGTTCACAGTGATGCTTCCTAAGGCCCACTTGACTTTTGCATTCTAGGTTGTCTAGCTCTGAGTGATCACACCATCATTGTTATCTGGGTCATGAAGATCTTTTTTGCATAGCTCTTCTCTATATTCTTGCCACCTCTTAACATCTTCTGCTTCTTTTAGGTCCATACCATTTCTGTCCTTTATTGTGCTCATCTTTGCATGAACTATTCCCTTAGTATCTCTAATTTTCTTGAAGAGATCTCTACTATTTTTCATTTTATTGTTTTCCTCTCTTTGCACTGATCACTGAGGTTTTCTTATCTCTCCTCACTATTCTTTGGAACTCTGCATTCAAATGGGTATATCTTTATTTTCATTCTTTACCTTTTGATTCTTCTTTTTCTCAGCTATTTGTAAGGCCTTTGAGACAATCAATTTGCCTTTTTGCATTTCTTCTTCTTGGGGATGGTCTTGATCACTTCCTCCTGTACAGTGTCATGAACCTCAATCCATAGTTCTTCTGACACTCTATGAGATCTGTTCCCTTGAATCTATTTGTCACTTCCACTGTGTAATTATAAGGGATTTGATTTATCTCGTAACTGAATGGTCTAGTGGTTTTCCCTGCTTTCTTTAGTCTAAGTCTGAATTTGGCAATAAAGAGTTCACGATCTGAGCCATAGTCAGTTCCCGGTCTTGTTTTTGCTAACTGAATAGAGCTTCTCCATCTTTGGCTACAAAGAATATAATCAATCTGATTTCTGTATTGACCATCCAGTGATGTCCATGTGTAGTCTTCTCTCGATTTGTTGGAAAAGGGTATTTGCTATGATCAATACATTCGCTTTAAAAAAACTCTGTTAGCCTTTGCCCTGCTTCCTTTTGTACTTCAAGGCCGTATTTGCCTGTTACTTCAGGTAGCTCTTACTTCCTACTTTTGCATTCCAGTCCCTTATAATAAAGAGGACATATTTTTGGGGTGTTAGTTCTAGAAGGTCTTGTAGGTCTTCATAGAACCATTGAACTTCAGCTTCTTTAGCATTACTGTTTGGAGAATAGACTTGCATTACTGTGAAATTGAATGGTTTGCTTATAAATGGACATAGATCATTCTGTCATTTTGGGGATTGCATCCAAGTACTGCATTTTGGACTGTTTTGTTGACTATGATGGCTACTCCATTTCTTTTGAGGGATTCCCGCCCGCAGTAGTAGATATAATGGTCATCTGAGTTAAATTAACCCATTCCAGTTCATTTTAGCTCACTGATTCTTAAAATGTCTACGTTCACTCTTACCATCTCCTGTTTGACCACTTCCGGTTTGTCTTGATTCATGGACTTAGCATTCCAGGTTCCTATGCAATATTTCCCTTTATAGCATTGAACTTTACTCCCATCACCCATCACATCCACACCTGGGTGTAGATTTTGCTTTGACTCTGTCTCTTCATTCATTCTGGAGTTATTTTTCCACTGATCCCCAGTGGCATATTGGGCACCTACCGACCTGAGGAGTTCATCTTTCACTGTCATACCTTTTTGCCTTTTCATACTGTTCATGAGGTTCTCAAGGCAAGAATACACAAGTGGTTTGCCATTCTCTTCTCCAGTGGACCATGTTTTGTCAGAAGTCTCCTCTTTGACCTCTCTGTCCAGAGGCAGACAGGCAGGTTTGCAATACCCAGAGCCTGGCCCCAAAGATGGCATCTTCTAATAAACTTTGAGCAGGCTCACAGTTGCTAACCATGTTTTCCTGATATCCTGGATGGTTGACATCTGCCAAGATGGTCGCAGCCTGAGATCAGCTCTCCACAGGAAACATATGGCACACCTGATGTTTTGCTCTTGCAGCGTACTCAGGAAACTGAGTGGCTGAGACCTAGGGGGTGATTAAGATGCATGGACCACCTGGAACAGTGTGCTCACCAGCACCTGGTCGCCTGAGCTACTCAGACCTGGGGAGGGCACAAAAATGCATGCCCAACCCACAAAGACTGAGCCAGAACTGTGTCTGAGTGTCTCCTTTGGGGGTAAGGGTCAGCAGTGGACTGCCTCAGGGGCTCTGGGTGCAGCAGACCTGATATGGCATAAGCCCTCTTGGAGGAGGTTGCCATTAATCCCACCATGGAACCACCAGAACTTACACAGGACTGGGGAAACAGACTTTTAGAGGGCACAAACAAAACCTTGTGTGCACCAGGACCCAGGAGAAAGGAACAGTGACCCCACAAGAAACTGATCCAGACATGCCCATGAGTGTCCAGGTGTCTCTGGTGGAGGCGTGGGTTGGCGGTGGCCTGCTTCAGGGTCGGAGGCACTGAGTGCAGCAGTTTTGAAGTGCACCTTTTGAAGGTCGCCATTATTGTCATTACCTCCACCATAGTTTGGCCTCAGGTCAAGCAACCAGGAGGGAACACAGTCCCACCTATCAACATAAAATTGGATTAAAGATTTACTGAACATGACTTCACACATCAGAACAAGACCCTGTTTCCCCCTCACTCTCCCTCTTCAGGAAGCTTCCATAGCCTCTTAATCTTTATCCATCAGAAGACTGACAGAATGAAAACCACAATCATAGAAAACTAATCAAACTGATCACATGGACCACAGCCTTGTCTCACTTAATGAAACTATGAGCCATTTACAGTAATCACACTGTTTTAAAATAAATTTATAATTAAAGATGAATTAAACCACAGTATTTGATGTGAATTTTCTTCCTGTGATTGCTGCAATGGAGATATATCTTATTTAATTTCCAAAAACTAAATTTTCAAAAAAATTAAAAAACACAAAAATATGAAGGAAAGAGAGAAAAAGAAGAACAAGTATCGGGGGGACAGGTTGAGTTAGAGAGAAAAAAAAAAGAAAAAGGAAGGAGGGAAGGAGAGAAAAATTCTATACTCCTTACTTGGATTTTTACCTTAAAAATCCTACTAATGACGAGGTGATATTGCAATATAATCAATCTTGAATGACATAACTTTTATTACTACCATGAAAGATAATAACAAATCAACTGAATTTTTTAATGTAGGAAATATAACAAAAACATGTAGTTCTAACTCTGTCATAATACATGCTACTGTTTGTTTTTTTTTTTTAGTTTAAAACATTGTACGTGATGCAAACTATTAATATTGGAAGATAGTCTAAACTATAATATATGTTTAATAGCCAAACCAAATAATACATCTTAAGCCAATTTTAACATTTGTTTTAAAGTGATAAGGAATTTAAGTGAAAGTGAAGTCGTTCAGTTGTGTCCATCTCTTTGTGACCCCATGGACTGTAGCCTATCAGGCTTCTCCATCCATGGGATTTTCCAGGCAAGAATACTGGAGTGGGTTGCCATTTCTTTCTCCAGGAGATCTTTCTGGCCCAGGAATTGAACCCGGATCTCCTTCATTGTAGGAAGATGCTTTACCGTCTGAGCCACCAAGGAAGCCCCCAAAAGATTGCAGTTTATCATAAGTAATAGGTTAACAGTGGCACATTTATCTTTTTTTAGTGTAAAAGCTGCACATTGTTTGATTTGGTTAAAGTAATCTTTTTGTTAAAAAGGATCAAATTTATTTATTAATGATAATTAGAGATACTTTTTTGCCTCAATGACAGTTTTGGTTTCAGTCCTTTGCAGACAGAAGATTACATGTATTGTGATCTCCAACAATTCTAATTTAAGTTCAGAATACTAAACATAATATATCTTAAAGATAAAAATAAAATAGGACAAAGGAAGAACATTTTAAGTGTACTTTTTAAGTGAAACTAGATTTGTTAAAGTACCTGCTACTGTTATAGTTTGGAATTAAAATCCCAATCTGGAGCTTCTTTTTCATAAGGACTGCAAACAAATATCTATGTACATCTTAAGAATTCCTATATTGGAATCTTGAGGCAATTCAACAAAAGACCAGGTCTATCTGTAGAACTTTAAAATGATATTATGCTTTGACTTTTTTAATAAAGAAAATCATAATATATAATCAGCAATTGATTCTTTTCTTTGCAAATTTATATTTGTGTTCATTCTTCCTACCTGGGAAATAAAATACATACATGTATTCAAATAATTTACTTACCTTTGGTGTTTAGCACAATAATTCTTTTCTTTTTTAGGTATTCTGACATCTTCTTGTAATTCAAGTCAAAGGGACAACTAAAATGTCTCCTGCTTTTAATGAGCTTGGTTGCACACAACAAAAACTTTGTGACAGAAAAGGGGACCCTGGAGATTGTTTCCGTCTTTACTGCTCCTGGACTGAACCTCCGCGGAGCTCCTCCCCACCCCAGCGGGCATTTCTGTGAGGGGGTCGGGGACCAGCCTCAGGAAGCCGCTTCAGCCCAGCGGGGGCGGGTGTCCCCCAGACNAACTTTGTGACAGGAAAGGGGGGCCTGGAAAATAATAGAGAAAACTAATAAAGGTAGAAAGATACAAATATAAATCTAACCATATGCCTCTTAATGGAAAAAGGTAAAATTTAGCCTTTTACTAATCCAATGAAATTGGAAATTAACAAATATGAGATGTATAAATAAAAGCTACAGAATACCATTTTCTATAGGAATTTTTAAGGCAGATTCATGTGACCACCTAAAAGGAAATATGTATATACATGTACCTTTATACATGTTTGTGGGATCACAACTTGGTGCTCTGAAGTTGCCCTCAAAAATTGTCATATCTAAGCTACAAAGATTTTTTTTTTCCATCATATTGGATTTAGTCTAGGGATTCTAACCTCTCTCTAGTATTGATTTCAGTAACCTTCAAAAATCACTGTAGCTTGCTATAATTTGCATTTTACTGGGCAGCATCAGCAGAATTGACAATATTTGCTAAAGCTTGTGTAATTTTCTCAATAAAAACTTTAAAAATAACTATTCAGTTTTTCAGAATCCATTTTTATTCACGTACCTGTTCTCTTCTAATCCTGTTATGTCAATTCTCTAAATTAACAATCCACCTCATTCTTATGAATTTCCTACAAAATATTCAGTAGACATCTATAAAGGAGGGTGATATTGCATTCAGAAGTAGATGTTTGCTATTTGCCGTGTGTTAGCTTTCACATTCCAGTGCATGATTTAGGAAATAATTTTACCTTGATGGCATGTATTTATATGATAAAGTTTCATTGTTTCTCACCAAATCTTATTACCGAAAATTGAAAACTGAAACTACCTTATTGATTTTATCTATTTTCAGTTTATTTAATATGTGAATTTTCCATGGCTAATTCTAATCACAAAGAATATGAGCATGAGTGACAAAGCAGATCAAGTCAGAAAGGCTATAACTGCAAATACGGATGTCAATACTTCATGAAGGAGGCTCAAGTCTTGGATCTCAGAGACAAAAAGAGAAAGTCATAAAACGCTTGACTTTTACATCAATGACATATGGGGATAATAACTGTACAGTGAAATTTCCATACAATACAAAAGTAGCAGTTATTTCTCCATTGTAAATACATCTCTGTGTTAGCCTGTATGGCTCTGCTTTGGGGTTTTTGTTGAATTTAAATTGGTTACACAGATCTTATCTGGGGTAAGGCTGAAAGGTCAGCATGCAAAGGGACTTTAATTTCTTATGTTAAAGACTAAAAACCTCAGAAAGATGAGGAAAAGTCAGCACGATGTGAATTGGGAATTGGTACTTTATCACTTCCATCATGATTTTGGACACAGTCAGTGACATAGTCAAGGCCAAAATTAATGGAGCATGAACGTAGAATTGAGGGGGGAGAACGATATTTGCTGGACATTAATCTATTATAACAATTATTAGAATAGAGATCAAAACAACCCAGTGAGCTGCTTTGCAAATGTCCTATACTGAAATAGAGTCACTTAATTTAATGTAAGGAGTTTGTGGTCTTTAATACCAATGGGTAAAGTAACTTCTTATTTCTTTTATTTCTATCCTATACAACTTTATGATAATGTCATGTGAAACCCAGCTTTATCATCAAGCTGCTTTCATCAGGTGAATCCAAACCTGTAGGACTAGTGTACAACAGGGTCAAGGATCAAAAAGTTTATTCCATGAGGTGAAGAACAGCCGAGGAAGGCATCAATCTCTGCTGACCTGGAATTTGCCAGATATTCTTGGCTTCAAAACAAATTCAGATACCAAAAGGAGGAAAAAGTTAAGTATTCTATATTATCTCAGTCCCAAATTTGTGCTCGGTTTAGGTCATCACAGACTGATAACTGGATTTTGCTGAGAGAAGAGAGAAGACATAGGTAGAAATAGAAATTTTTAATTTGGAAAACACCTCAGTATGAGATTGGGAGATAATTTATCATTTACATGTTATATACATTCTCCTCTACTTTGCCTTAGAATTCTGTACAGCTCTGATTTCAGTGGTTAGTAATAACTATGGTCATGGAGGAATCCTGATGAAATTTCCATCAAGAGAAGCTACTACCAAGAGAATAGCTCACTTATATACATTAGCTCTATCCCTTTAGGTATATGAGGGTGGCCACAGTGGGGCCACACTTTTCAGTCAGTGAATGACCATGGTTGGGTGAAGTGATATTAAAGCTGGGCTCACTCAAGCCAAAGCAGGACTACGCAATTTTGCTCACGGACACCATGGGCTGTGCCTGGACTTTCTCAAAATTATGCTGCAGTCAGACCATTTCTGCACAACCTTTCTTTTCCTTTTTTTTTTTTTCACAGAAGCCAGCCTTCCTTGTAGGCTGGAGGCTCTCACTATCTGCTCTACCACCTGCCTACTTTATCCTTCATAGCATCTCTCCTAATATACCTTTGGCATATTTTAATTTATATAGAATCTCCAATACTTGGCCATCTGATACAAAGAGCCAACTCAGTGAGAAAGACCCAAGTGCTAGGAAAGATTGAAGGCAAAAGGAGAAGGGGTGGCAGAGGATGAGATGGTTAGATAGAATCACCAACTCAAAGGACATGAATTTGAGCACACTCTGGGAGATAGTGAAGAACAGGTGAACCTGGCATCTGGCAGTCTATAGGGTCAAAAAGAGTCAGACACGACTTAGAGACTGAACAACGACAGTCTTATATAGGTATCGTCTTCAACGAGAGCCCAAAGTGACATAGTAACCAATAATAGAATAATGTTCATAATAAGACTGCTTAGTAATATTACTGCCTTAATAAGGCTGTGCTTGATATAGGAAGTAGTATATTTCACATGGACAAAAANATCGTCTTCAACGAGAGCCCAAAGTGACATAGTAACCAATAATAGAATAATGTTCATAATAAGACTGCTTAGTAATATTACTGCCTTAATAAGGCTGTGCTTGATATAGGAAGTAGTATATTTCACATGGACAAAAATGTTACCTGCCATCAGCTACTGCAATTGTCCTGATGATGTGTCTTGAGGGGAATTCAGGTTACAGTAAAACAGAATACTGGCCCTAGGTAGTTGAGATGCCTATCAAAGGAATAATTTCAATGAGCCCAGATTTTTGTCTCTTCNATCTCCTTCAAACTCTGAGGATCAGCCTAGGGCCTGTTGGTCATGTAAGTTTCAGAGACATTGACTGTCCATAGAGATCCTGCCCAACCTCAGACCAATTAGCACATGCAGATTTTCTAGTGCTAATTTATTCCTTGAATGTGTGCAAGTTCACAGAGAATTAAGTCACACGCATGAAAAGCACTTTTCTACCAAGACCTTGTACAGAATAGCACTCGAAGGGGAAAAAAGAAAAAAGGAGAGAAAAATCACAGACACATGAAAAAACATTTGATGGGATTAAAGTTAATGCCACATATGGTAGAAAGTAAGTAAGTGTGCACCACCAAGAGTAAGGCTGAGGTTTTTGTATAGCCAACTGAAATGTTTAGATTTTATTCCCTGGGCCCATATTTTCAAGCATTTCCTTTAAAGTGTACCTTAATGCTGAGCTGAGATCACATGAACCACAATGGCTCTGGGTATATTGCCCAAAGTTCAGAGCATTTTGATATAATAATATCATTTCTCTTGACATTCATGTTCTTCCCTTAGATTTTTTGCATATTTGCCATGTATTACTTGTATATACATCATAACTTTAATTTTAATTTATTCCAAATAAGTAAAACAAATATGCAAAAGTTGTGTCATGATGATCCTGTGACTTTATGACATTATCTCATTTTACCCTACAGTGAAAAGCACATAAAGCCCAAGTTTAGAACGTATATTGAAAGGATTTAAGAAAAGTCATATCATTCAATTTGCAGTTTAAGAAATTGCTCTTATAGTAAGAAAATGGACACTATTAGAAAATTGATGAGATGAATTTTTAAAAGGCTGAACCAAGGCAAAGACATTGACTCTATTCATTCAAAGTACTTAGGCAGATGTCCTGAGATGAAGTTACCACTTAGGGTAAGGTCTGTAATAACTGATGGGGGAGGAGCAGGAATCACAAGCAAAAGGCTACTCTGGTCTGATACCTGCAAACAATATGGCCTTGATAGAACACTGCAGAAGATTCTCAAGTGGCTGAAGCAGGAGGCAGATTCCTTTGTGAAGGAATAATTGAGTGGTTCACTTTTAAGGCTCCCACGGGTAAACAGCTGTGATGCATGGACCCACTTCTCCATACATATTTGGAGGGAAATTCCTATAGATTTCAAGTGGACCTCATTTCCTAAGGGAGACTTAGAAGGTGGAAGGCTTAATATTGATCATTTTTTGCTTCAATATTCCTTCCAAATTTCCTTTATCCTCAGCTGCTATTTCAGCTGGTTTTGATGACTTACCTAGTGGACTGTCACACATTTTCATTTCTGAAGAAATAAGATTCCTTTGTGTGAAATCCCACACCTAAGAAATATGCACTTCATGGGTCTTGGCTGGGCTTCCCAGGTGGTGATCGTGGTAAAAGAACATGCCTGCCAATGCAAGAGACATAAAAGACGTAGTTTCGATCCTTGAGTTGGGAAGATGGAGAATAACATGGCAACCCACTCTAGTATTCTTGCCTGGAGAATCCCATGGACAGAGGAGATTGGTGATCCATGGAGTCACAAAGAGTTGGACATGGCTAAAACAACTTAGCACCCATGCACACAGGTCTCTGGATAGTGGTGGCCAGTTGAGGCTCTCTAAGCAGAAAACACAAACCTATACCCAGAATACGGGACTTGGTAAAAGCAAACTGACAAACAAGTAACTGGTTGATTCCTTTATGGAACGATCATATCAAAGATTCATTATTTGTTTCTGTTGCAGGTGTGTTTGGCATGCAGAAATGTAATATCCAGATAAGTCTTGGTAAGTAAGAATCCATGTTGCTGTGCCCATGCAGCCTCTACTGTTGCCACCACAAACACTCCATCTGTAGGCCCATTATGCCTTGTGAATGAGAAGTGTTTGTCACTCATTCTTCATTGAAATTAAACACAGATACACTCCACTCAAAGATCCATACCATGTACTCAGACTGTATTAGTCTGCTCAAATAAAGATACTAAAAATATCCTGGCTGTTGTAATTGGGACTACCAATTACAGGAATTAATACAGTCTCCAGAATACGTTTGGTTACTGCAGTGGCTATACTGGTGAAGTAATGGAAGTATAAAAAGTACTATCACTCTGTAGTCTTGAGATACTTAAAAATAGCAATAAACATCACTCTCCCTGCCTTCCTCAACACACAGAAGGATCTTATCCTGTTTTTGATTTACTCCCTCAGAGTTTGTTGTTCAGAAGCTCCTTTTTGGCCTTCCTAACTATAATAGCTTTACTCCACAAATGAAGAGTCTAAACGTTGCTTTAAATATCAAGTACAGGATCTCAGTCTCAATTACATATTTAGAGTCTTGGGAACTGGCCCACAAGTGAGTATATAGAACTTGTAGTCTGGACCTTAGCCATATGTTCATATTTTACATGACTAATATGCCAGCAATTTATCAGAGAACTATGATTTTAAATTCTGAATATTAATATCACATGAAAGACTATTTTCAGTAGTTATTAAAATACCTGTTACTCCCTTTTCCTCAGCCTACCATACACAAGAGCAAAGGGAATTAGGGTCCATTGAGGAAAGATCTTTACCAGCTGAGCTACCAGTGATGGAGAGGTCTGACAGAATGCGGTCCAATGGAGAATGGAATGGCAAACCACTTCAGTATTCTTGCCTTGAGAACCCCATGAACAGTATGAAAAAGCAAAATGATAGGATACAAAAAGAGGAACTCCCCAGGTCAGTAGGTGCCCAACACGCTACTGGAGACCAGTGGAGAAATAACTCCAGAAAGAATGAAGGGATGGCGCCAAAGTAAACACAATACCCAGCTGTGGAAGTGATTGGTGATAGAAGCAAGGTCAGATGCTGTAAAGACCAATATTGGATAGGAACCTGGAATGTCAGGTCCATGAATCAAGGCAAATTGGAAGTGGTCAAACAAGAGATGGTAAGAGTGAACGTTAACATTCTAGGAATCAGTCAACTAAAATGGACTAGAATGGGTGAATTTAACTCAGATGACCATTATATCTACTACTGTGGGCAAAATTCCTCAGAAGAAATGGAGTAGCCATCATGGTCACAAAAAGAGTCTGAAATGCAGTACTTGGATGCAATCTCAAAAACGACAGAATGATCTCTGTATGTTTCCAAGCAAAACATTCAGTATCACAGAAATCCAAGTCTATGTCCCAACCAGTAATGCTGAAGAAGCTGAAGTTGAATGGTTCTATGAAGACCTTTTAGAATTAACACCCAAAAAAGATGTCCTTTTCATTATAGGGGACTGGAATGCTAAAGTAGGAAGTCAAGAAACACCTGGAGTAACAGGCAAATTTGG
>SJYV01025935.1:157454-179715 GCA_006410875.1 Neotragus pygmaeus | reverse complement strand
CTTGATGAAAGTGAAAGAAGAGAGTGAAAAAGTTGCCTTAAAGCTCAACTTTCAGAAAACGAAGATTGTGGCATCTGGTCCCATCATTTCATGGGAAATTGATGGGGAAACAGAGGAAACAGTGTCAGACTTTTTTGAGGGCGGCTCCAAAACCACTACAGATGGTGATTGCAGCTATGAAATTAAAAGACGCTTACTCCTTGGAAGAAAAGTTATGACCAACCTAGATAGTATATTCAAAAGCAGAGACATTACTTTGCCGACTAAGGTCCAACTAGTCGTGGCTATGGTTTTTCCTGTGGTCATGTATGGATGTGAGAGTTGGACTGTGAAGAAGGCAGAGCACCGAAGAATTGATGCTTTAGACTGCGGTGTTGGAGAAGACTCTTGAGAGTCCCTTGGACTGCAAGGAGATTCAACCAGTCCATTATGAAGGAGATCAACCCTGGGATTTCTTTGGAAGGAATGATGCTAAAGCTGAAACTCTAGTACTTTGGCCACCTCATGCGAAGAGTTGACTCATTGGAAAAGACTGATGCTGGGAGGGATTGGGGGCAGGAGGAGAAGTTGATGACAGAGGATGAGATAGCTGGATGGCATCACTGACTCAGTGAACGTGAGTCTGAGTGAACTCTAGGAGTTGGTGATGGACAGGGAGCCCTGGCATGCTGCGATTCATGGGATCGGAAAGAGTTGGACATGACTGAGTGATTGAACTGAACTGAGGAAAGATCAGGGAATCATTCTTACATATGCTTGCTCTGTGACTGCAGAGTCCTTTCTCCTGGGGACCAGGAACATTTCAATCAAGTTTGGGATCTGAATACTCACTCTTTTCCCAAAATTGGATAAGGGTATTTCAAGTTTTACTGAAGTAACTACCCTTGGATTCCTACTCATCCATTTTCCATTTCTTTATTTAAATTAGGTAGTAACCTCATGGGCTGCCCATTATTTTGCTCTGATGCTCATTCATGTCCAACTCTTTGTGACCCCATGAACTGTAGCTCACAAGGCTCATTTTGCCCTTAGGGATGTCACACTCTAGTATTCACTTGAAGAATCTTATGTCGGTCCAACTCCTTTATGAACAACTGAGACCTTGCTGATATGACAATTGTGACCATCCTGTGTGTGGCATTTCAGTATGCTTATTTGATGTCTATTTATTTGCACCCCATACATCCAAACCAATCAAGCTTTGCGATGGTGTTTTCTGCCATTAGCCCTCATTATAGATAAGGACCAAGGAAACGGCAATCCACTCCAGCACTCTTGCCTGGAAAATCCCATGGACGGAGGAGCCTGATAGACTACAATCCACGGGGTCGCAAAGAGTCGAACACGACTGAGCGACTTCACATAACATAGCATAACATAGATAAGGACACTGGTAGTAGTTAAATTTATGCTCCTATCACCAGCTCATTCTTGATGACTTTAGTGAGTCATGTGGTGGTCCTTCTAATATATACACTTCATCATGCCAACTTTCCTAAACTTTTTAATTCCTTAAACTACCACCTGCTATAGAAATATAAACGTTTTTTATATCACTCAGCAGGGCCAACACTTTCTCAGGTTTACAGAAGTCATTCAAACAGCTAGTTAGCATCTTCTGGGTTTCTTACTAAAGTATTATATACAGTATATCAGAAATATCCTCAAATTTATAAATTCTCTTTTCCAGTCTATGTTTCTGTTCTCTTGATTGTCAATCACCCATTTAATCTAGTCACACTGGCAATGTCCCAGCTCCTGATTAAATGTGTTGGCTAACTTTCAAAGCTCCTTTGAGTCATTGACTCTTCCCTCCCTCAGCAGAATCAGCATATGCCTGACTGGATTATGCTACAGTTGACAGTGATCAAGGAGCTGGGGAAAAGATATTAAGGAGATAGAACGTTTTAATGTTGTGGGAGAGAACCCACTTCAGTGACTTTCTGCTTGAGGATAGTGACTGTCTTAGTAGGGAAGGGTGGACCATCTCTGTAATCTTAGGGTTTAAAAGGCTGAGGAACCAAAATATTGGCTCCCCATGCCCTCCTTTGCCCTCATTCCTTGGTCAGGGTGCACAGATTTTTGAACCAGGACCCTAACTTTAGCATAAAAGACCTTTATCAAGTGTACATTCCATGGATCTCTGAAGCTCGGGAACTCTAAATATTAAGTCCCGAGTTTAGTATTTACATTTTCCTGCATTCCCACAGGAGCAGACAAGGGCTTCTTTGTAAGCTACCAAAAGGTCCTCGACCTTCACACTTAGTTTTCAATCTTTTATTAACATTTCTGTTTTTCATTTGCTGTAGGATGTCAATGCAACTTAATATCAGTCAGCCAATTCCATTGCCCATTTATGCATTGCACCCCCACCCCAATCCTTTTCTAGCTCCTGAATTATTGTCCTGAGCAAGAATGTTTCTTCTACTGGAACATTGTTCCAAGTACTTGAAGTTTATAAAGTAATTATATATTGCAAAGTCCATTTCCTGATTTTGACATTGAGTTGTAAAACTTCCAGTTGTTAAAAAGTTTGCCAAATTACGTATATGAAAAAGTAACAGCTACAAAAATTCTAGTACTGACCATAGAAAATGAAATAATTATCCAAAATATGATCTATTTAACATAACTATAGAAGCCAAAACAGTGAGCTAAATAAAATATTTTTTAATGGATTTCTGTCCATATGGGAGCATTAATTAAGAATTCAAAACAAGAAACCAAAATAATAACTCAAGAGTAAAGCATAATCTATAAGTGTCAGGAGATTCACAGTAAGTAGATAAATATTTTGCTTTTTAAAAATACAAATGCATAGGATTACATATTCAAATACTGCTAAAACTCTATTTACCATATTATAACAAAAGCAAATAAATTCCTTTCCTAGTGAATTGTCTCCAATTTTATTGATATATCCTTGAATGTTTAGAGGATATTAATGACAAAATTTGTTTATCCAAGTAGGATCAATAAATAAAAATCTATCTGATAATAATTGCATGGTCTTAAACACATTTTAAGGCATTTTCTTACACTATTGCAAGAAAAAATGTATTATTTCTGTACTTGTGTAAATTTTTCTGTACCCCTGAAGGAGCAAAAGGAGGATGAAACAGAAAGAGACTAAAAGAAAAATAAAGGAAGGAAACTATAAGGCAAGGATAAACTTACCTCTAACAAGGTTTTCTGGAGAAATTGCTTATAATAATGACAGTAATTAACTTGCTGATCTAAACATTAGAACATGAAGCTGACTGGAAAATAAAAAGAAATAGGAATATCTGGTAATGTATCAATGTATCAATATTTATATTCTGCATTGTAAAGAAAAAATCATTCCCAATTTTCCAGGAAGAAGTGGGATTATTTGGAGATGAAAGAGTTGAAGAAAATACTTGAAATTAGCTTATAAATATCTATTACTTCAATACTCCCAGAGTGGAGTTAGAAATAATTTTGCAATCAGAAGGAATTAGACAAATTCTCACAAGCTAATACTCAAAATATAGATATTCTTTTTGTCAGATTGCCATAGATAATTTTCACAAATATTTTTATGTAAAATTAGTAAGTTTATATATTAATTTAATGCTATACTCAGTTTTTATTTTAAACAGTATTTTAGTAAATTTACTGTAAACTATCAGATTATCTTAATTTTGTTGTATATTATATTTATGTTTTTATTATATACATAATTGTTTATTTGAAAATATTGAGAAGCTTTACTGATCTTATATTATGAATTCTGAATACTTTTGAACTCTGAGTCATTATATGATTATTATTTGCTATAATCTCTAACTTCTTATTAATTCTGAGCATTTTCAAACAATGTTGACAGATTTTATTCTACTCTTCAGTTATTCCAAGGAAACGCATAAGTAACAATGGATTATGCTACCTATTGCATTTTTAGTGCATAAGGAAATGACTTTACTTTATTTAAAAAACAACAACAACAAAACTTCTAGCCTGTTATCTTTTATCATATTGTCATCAAGCTTTTTGAAAATTGTTCTCTTTGGAGAATGGCATGATAATCTTCATCTAAAACTCTCCTGTCTCCCTGTGTTTTAGTATTGTGTTTCAAAATAAGTAGCACATATTTCCCCATCACTTCATATGCAATATGTCCAAGAAATTTTTATTTCCCCCCCTCAAATGAGACTTCTGTACCAATTTATCTGTCTCTTAAAAATGTACTCCAGTGCTCCAATTATCCTTGAAGCAAATATTTCACTTTTGTCATTTAGTCACAGAAACCAACTATTTTCCTTCAAATGATATGGTATTCCTTTCCCACGTTTCAGTCCATGTCTTATGTCATCAACTTGACTCATACCTTTAACTTCTGTTTTCCATTATTAAAATAGTCTATGTAACCTTCCACATTAAAGTTGCTATTTACCCTGTCAGATAAACCCCAGATACTATGGATTTGAAAATGATAACTGGAAGTTTCAGCCCTGAATTTTGTCATCTGAGTATTATTTCCTTTTAATATCTACCTTGTTTATCATTATTATCATTGGTTTTTAGACATTCCCCCCTCCTCTTTCAGTGCAAGCATCTATATCTTCAAGTAGGATAACTGAGAGCAAGTTGGATCATTTAAACAATTTGCTGACAATGAATGAAAATAAAGACCAAGAGATGAAAGAGGTTAGATCTTGTGATTCTTAAACATTTAAAATATTTGTCGTAACTTGGACTACATTGAGGTAATAATTCCATGTCTAGGGTTCAGTCTGCCTTGATTTTTCAAAGCCCTCCTGTTATCTACTACACAATATAACCTTAACTAGATTAAATCTTGGACTCTTCCAAATTGAAGCCTAAGAGATCAGGAAAGAGCTAGACTTGCCTTTGCTGAGATTGCATTTTCTTGAACACATATTTTTCATTTTTATTGGCTATTAAGGATCAGAACCACTTTGGGAAACCCTGAACATATGAGTTGAGCTACCTACCCAAGTTGTCCTACAGCCCATTTAACATGGGAGCTAGGCTTTGCCAAACAAATGTAGCTACCTGTGCATTGCATCATTGGAGGTGACCCATGGGGTGCTGCAGAGGAGACCTTTGTCATAGTTTAAAAAACAACTGTTGGTCTTCCCTGGTAAACCAGTGATTGGGACCCTGCCTGCCAATACAGGGGACATGGGCTTGACTCCTGATCTGGGAGGAGTCCACATGCTGCAAGGAAGCTCGGCCCATGCATCACTACTAAGACAGCACCCTAGAGCTTGTGTTCTGCAACAAGAGAAGCCACTGCCATGAGAAGCCCATAAATGGCAATGTAGTAGAGTAGGCTCCCCATGCGCCCCCTGCCCCCCGCCACCATGAGAGAAAGCCCATGTGCAGCAACGAAGACCCAGCACAGAAAAAGAATAAAGCAATTACTTTTCTAAGAAACAGTAGTGATGTCAGAGCTGATGGCACTTCTGGAGTCCTGGGTGTGGGTAATCTAAACTTTAGGGTATAGCATTTGAAGGCTGATGTGGTGGTCTGTTTTGATTTAGTGTAATGTTTTCGAAAATATTCCTTATACCAGCCACAACACTATCACATGAGACTTGTTAGAGAGGTAAATTCCAGACCTACCACACCAGAAGCAGCTCTGGGAGTGGGATTCTAAAGTGTCTAGATCAGCAACCACTGCAGGTGACTTCAGTCATGTCCAACTTTTTGAGCCTCATGAACCGCAACACGCCAGGCCTCCCTGTACGTCACCAATTCCTGGAGTTCACAAAAACCCATGTCCATTGAGTCGGTGATGCTATTCAACCATCTCATCCTCTGTCGTCCCCTTTTCTTCCTGCCCTCAATCTTTCCCAGCATCAGGGTCTTTTCCAATGAGTCAGCTCTTCACGTGAGGTGGCCAAAGTACTGGAGTTTCAGCTTCAACATCAGTCCTTCCAATGAACACCCAGGACTGCTCTCATTTAGGATGGACTTGTTGGATCTCCTTGCAGGCCATGGGACTCTCAAGAGTCTTCTTCAACACCACAGTTCAAAAACATCAGTTCTTCAGTGCTCAGCTTGCTTTATAGTCCAACTCTCATATCAGTACATGACCACTGGAAAAACCATAGTCTTGACTAGACAGACTTTTATTGACAAAGTAATGTGCCTGCTTTTTGAATATGCTATCTAGGTTGGTCATAGCTTTCCTTCCATGAAATAAGTGTCTTTTAGTTTCATGGCAGCAATCACCATCTACAGTGATTTTGGAACCCCCCAAAATAAAGTCTGACACTGTTTCCAACTTTTCCCCATCTATTGGCCGTGAAGTGATGGGACTGGATGCCATGATCTTAGTTTTCTGAATGTTGAGCTTTAAGCCAACTTTTTNAGCTAGGGTTTTTCCAGTGGTCACGTATGGATGTGAAAGTTGGACTCTGAAGAAAGCTGAGTGCCAAAGAATTGATGATTTGAACTGTGGTGTTGGAGAAGACTCTTGAGAGTCCCTTGGACTGCAAGGAGATCCAACCAGTCCATCCTAAAGGAGATCAGTCCTGCGTTTTCAATGGAAGAACTGATGCTGAACCTGAAACTCCAATGCTTTGTCCACCTCATGTGAAGAGTTGACTCACTAGAAAAGACCCTGATGCTGGGAGGTATTGGGAGCAGGAAGAGAAGGGGTTGACAGAGGATGAGATGGCTGGATGGCCTCTTTGACTTGATGGACATGAGTTTGGGTAAACTCTGTCAGTTGGTGATGGACACGGAGGCCTGGCATGCTGTGATTCATGGGGTCACAAAGNTATTGGGAGCAGGAATAGAAGGGGTTGACAGAGGATGAGATGGCTGGATGGCCTCTTTGACTTGATGGACATGAGTTTGGGTAAACTCTGTCAGTTGGTGATGGACACGGAGGCCTGGCATGCTGTGATTCATGGGGTCACAAAGTGTTGGACATGACTGAGTGACCGAACAGAACTGATTAAGTTATAAGATTTGCATACCCTCTCATCCAGAAATTCTACCACTCTATATACATTCTGTACAAACTGTCAAGCACCAAAAAATATACACAGAACATCCCTAACAGCATTGCTTAGGACTAACAGTAAATAGAAAACAACTCAAATGGTCACCTAGAGTAAAATGGATTAAATAAACATGTGGTATAATCAGTGGGAGATCATATGACAATAAAAAATTAGTAAGTTCAATCTACATGCTACAATATGGATGAATTTTACAAATATATATATATATTTATTTATTTAGTTAGTTAACTTTTTTCAAATTTTTAAATTTAATTGGTGGCTAATTACTTTACAATATTGTAGTCAGGATGGGGGACACACATACAAATATAATTTTGAACAACAAAAAAAATCAGGTATCATTGAAATATGTACTCTTTGAGTCCATTGTTATAAATTTCAGAAACAAAATTTGAAAAGCATTGTTTCAGAATGCATACATCAATCTAAATTAAAGAAATAAAAACAATGATTAATGATTATCACAGAACTCAAGATAGTTGTTAACTCTGGGGAAAAGTTCAAGTTTGTGATAAAAGAAGAGAATGTGGGTTGCTCCTAGAGTTCTGATAATATTCTATTATTTTTCCACATACCATAATAAGATTATTCACTTTATTAATTTATTTACACTGAGCATATATGTTCTAGTCAGCCTTATGCTCTATATATTATAGATATATTTTAAATTTATATAAAAAGTTGATATTTTGGTATGTAATTCTTCCAAATAATTTAAATTTCTTTTTTTAAGTAACTAAATGAAAAAAAATCTGCATATGAATGCCAAATTACCACATGACAGAGTCTCTCAGAAATCATTTCATCATACTTTTTCATAGCTAATAATATGAGGAAATAAAGCATATACAAATTTTTTATACAACATATACATCTAATATATTAATATTGGGAAAAATTAAATAGCAGAATCCAGTTCCAGAAATGGCAACATGAGAATTTGAGGAAATTTGCCCAACAGGTAGGAATAATATGATTGAGCCAAGTTACCATAAACAATGATATCAGGACTCTAGAAAATGAATATGGTCAACAAGTTAAGAAGTACAGTTTATTCTTGTTACTCATGGTAATGTTCTGGAAAGTTGCTATGAACCTGAGTTGGTAAGTATTGAATTTTTACCCTAAAGAAAAGATAGNAAACAATGATATCAGGACTCTAAAAAATGAATATGGTCAACAAGTTAAGAAGTACAGTTTATTCTTGTTACTCATGGTAATGTTCTGGAAAGTTGCTATGAACCTGAGTTGGTAAGTATTGAATTTTTACCCTAAAGAAAAGATAGGGTTAAGTTCTGCTAGCCTCCGTTTGGAACTTTCATCAACAGATCAGTACAATACCTTATATTACATTGGTTTCTGTTTAAAAATATTTTATTGAGTATGTTTATTGATTCATTAACATAAAACTCATGGTCAGCAGCATTATAACTCATGACTGAATGGAGTTTGTGTAATTAAACATATTTCTTAGCAAGGTACATCGTAGCCTGTTGTGCTTGGGTAAACTAGATAGCCTTTCAGCACAGTGCTTGGGGGACATTTTGAACAGTGAAATCACCAAAAAAAAAAAAAAAAGAAAGAAAGAAAAAGGCACAANTGAGTGTGTTTATTGATTCATTAACATAAAACTCATGGTCAGCAGCATTATAACTCATGACTGAATGGAGTTTGTGTAATTAAACATATTTCTTAGCAAGGTACATCGTAGCCTGTTGTGCTTGGGTAAACTAGATAGCCTTTCAGCACAGTGCTTGGGGGACATTTTGAACAGTGAAATCACCAAAAAAAAAAAAAAAAAGAAAGAAAGAAAAAGGCACAAAAATTGCACTTTAAATAAGAAGGCAGAGCATTACCCTGTTTGACCTCAGCTAGGAATGTGTGCCACTCAGTTTTTACCATTCCATATATATCTGAGTAAGTGCTAAAGACCATGAGCATTAATTTGGGGATTATGAATTATTCTTAGTTAGTGGGCAAACTCAAATATGTGGAATAGTTGAATAATGAAGATTAACTCTTATCTATTCATAAAAATCAGCTAACTGGTATAAGATCCATGAATCTGTGAGCCTCTTACCTGATGGACCTTTCATTCCCTTACCAAAGGTGCCCACACCCTCAACTTTATCTGCCAGAAGTGATGATTTTTTATTTAATGCCGATTCTGGATGTGAGAGAGCCATGAAGCACTGTGATATTAATCCTGCCCCACAACCCTGGTTGGCTGCTACAATATACATGCACAAAGGAGAACATAGGGAGTTCAGCTAAAATGCAAAACCAGAAAAAAGTTACAAATTTGTTGCTTTTCTAAATGCAATTTAGACAACACAGGTAACTATTTTATTGCCTTTAGGTTTTTGATCATAATCTTTGCCTACATTTATCATTGCTTTATGCTAAAAAAAGTTCAAATCTAGGAAGCTAGGAACAAAATAGGATTAGTACAAAGAAACTCGCATTATACTACTGTGCTGAAAGCCAACATAAAAAGAGAAAGTCTTGAAAGCAGCAAGAGAAAAATGACACATCACAAAGATGCAATGATAAAATTAATGGTTATCTTCTTATCAAAAATACTTATGTCAAAATGCATNAAAAAAAAAAAAAAAAGAAAGAAAGAAAAAGGCACAAAAATTGCACTTTAAATAAGAAGGCAGAGCATTACCCTGTTTGACCTCAGCTAGGAATGTGTGCCACTCAGTTTTTACCATTCCATATATATCTGAGTAAGTGCTAAAGACCATGAGCATTAATTTGGGGATTATGAATTATTCTTAGTTAGTGGGCAAACTCAAATATGTGGAATAGTTGAATAATGAAGATTAACTCTTATCTATTCATAAAAATCAGCTAACTGGTATAAGATCCATGAATCTGTGAGCCTCTTACCTGATGGACCTTTCATTCCCTTACCAAAGGTGCCCACACCCTCAACTTTATCTGCCAGAAGTGATGATTTTTTATTTAATGCCGATTCTGGATGTGAGAGAGCCATGAAGCACTGTGATATTAATCCTGCCCCACAACCCTGGTTGGCTGCTACAATATACATGCACAAAGGAGAACATAGGGAGTTCAGCTAAAATGCAAAACCAGAAAAAAGTTACAAATTTGTTGCTTTTCTAAATGCAATTTAGACAACACAGGTAACTATTTTATTGCCTTTAGGTTTTTGATCATAATCTTTGCCTACATTTATCATTGCTTTATGCTAAAAAAAGTTCAAATCTAGGAAACTAGGAACAAAATAGGATTAGTACAAAGAAACTCACATTATACTACTGTGTTGAAAGCCAACATAAAAAGAGAAAGTCTTGAAAGCAGCAAGAGAAAAATGACACATCACAGAGATGCAATGATAAAATTAATGGTTATCTTCTTATCAAAAATACTTATGTCAAAATGCATAGAAAGGCACACTGAAGATGCTGACAACAAAAATCAGTCAGTAAATTTATATTCAACCAATTATCCCTCAAATTGAAGGCAAAATAAAGACATGTTTACATAAACAAAGACTGAAAGGATTTATTGCTAACAGATCCATGCTATAAGAAACACAAAGAGGTAGTCCTTTATGCCAAATGAAAATGACATCAGATAGTAACAGATCCATAAGAAGCAATATAGAGAGAAACAGAAGCAGGAAGCATATGGATAAATAAAGATCATAAATATAAAGTGTTCTAATAGATATATATGTTATACACATTGTATACTTTTCTTTAATTTCTGTAGAAGACATATGACTTGCTTAAAAGAACACATATAACTGTGTTGCTGCTTTAAAACAAAATATAAATTTTAATATGCATGATAGCAATAGTATAAAGAAGGGGATAAGTGAAGCTATTATAGGTAAAATATATTTTGGATAAAGTGCATATTAAAAAAATAAATTGTGATAAGTAAAAAGTGCATATTAAAATTCTTAGAGAAACTACTAAAATAGCACAATATATAACTAAAATACATAGAGCTTTTAAAATAGAATGTTAAATATCTAGCAAAACAGATATCAGTAAAGTAACAGTAAAAAAACAAAAGGGCAATGAGACAAACAGAATGGTCAAATGATAGACATAAATTCAAATACACACTTAGTTAAGTGTGAAGAAACTGAATATTTTGTTCCAACAAAGAATATTAATCTGACTGAAGGTAGAGCTAAAAGTGGTCCACAAGAGAAATACTTGATTTTTTTTTTTACAATGCAATAACAGATTGAAAAGGAAAGTATAACACAAAAGGAAAAAACATGTGCTATGTCTCCTCGGTCATGTCTGACTCTTTGCAATCCCATAGACTATGGCTTCTCTGTCCATGGTATTTTCCAGGCAAGAATACTGGAGTGGGTTGCCGTTTTCTACTCCAGGGGATTTTCTCAACACAGTGATTGAACCCATATCTCTTGTGTCTCCTACATTTGCAGGCAGATTCTTTACCACTGAGCTACATGCAAAAAAGTGAACATTGGAGAGCTAAAGTAGCTAAATGTGTCAGACACAACAAATATCAAGAAAAAATGTTGCTACAGATGAAGGTTAATTCATCATGATGGAGGATCAGGAGGGCAAGACTATACAAAATAAAAGTGTAGGGGCATTTAGAAATTTCTACAATATATGGAACAAAAAATAGACAAATCACAATTATAATTGGATAATTAAAAATTATTTGCTTATGGAGTTGACTTACCAATCAGACAGAAAGTTGCTAAGGAAACAGAAGAATTGAAAAATATTAAGTAACTTGGACAAATAAGCAACAATAAAACACTACCATCATACACATATTTTTTGTATATAGTTGTTAATATATGAAAAAGTGACTGAAACAGGACATATACTGGACAATAAAATCATTCTCCAAATTTGAAAATGTTGACCAATATATTTCTTGTTCTCTAATGCAACCAAAATTAAATTGTAGATAAATATCAAGAAAAACATCAAGGGAATAATGTATAAATGTCAAATCACATGCTTCTAAACTACTTTTGTATTATAAAAGAAATAGCATGACAAATTAGAAAATATTTGCACAGAATGGCATTAAAATACTCATCAAAATTTGCTGTAATGAAATTAGATAAGTTCAGTTAAGGTAGTTAGTTAATTAGATAGTTCAGTTAAGTTCAGTCAGTCATGTCCAACTCTTTGTGACCCCATGGACTGCAGCACACCAGCCTTTTCTGTCCATCACCAACTCCGAAGCTTACTCAAACTCATGTTCATTGACTTGGTGATGCCATTCATGTGGGATACAGGAAGAATAAAATATAAGCAGGCCCTGGCAAGGGCCACAAAAGAAATTTATAATTATTGATAAACTGGATGCTGTAAGGCATGAGACTCTTGAAACAAGTCCAGAGGGAATAGTTCATAATCTTGAAAAAAAGATATGATCCTGGGGTTGGAAAACCAACCCCAGACTGTTTTTCAACTGGCGTCTCAGAGTCACATGTTTTAAGTATCTGGTAGGAAATCTATAGATAAGAATATTAGTCTTAGTTACTGATTTGTTATTGATTATTGTTTCCTAATTACTCAATGGTTAATGATAATTTTGTGCTTTGGCCCTGTAGGCCTCAACAAATATAGTTTAACTCCCCACATATTCTTTCATTCACAGCTGAAAGTATAATAAAGCTGGCTTGGATTCAGTTTCTGCACCTTCACCTTGGTCCCCTGATCCTTGCTTTTCTCTGAATTCTTGTGTCTCATTTCTCATTCTCTCACTATATCACACTTTCAGAAACCATGCTTGTCTAGCTGGTCTTGACAATTCAACCAACTCATCCTCTGTTGTCCCCTTGTCCTCCCACATTCAGTTTTTCCCAGTATCACAGTCTTTTCCAATGAGTCAGTTCCTCCTATCAGGTGACCAAAGTACTGGAGTTTCAGCTTCAACATCAGTGCTTCCAATGAATATTCAAGACTGATTTCCTTTAGGATGGACTGGTTGGATCTCCTTGCAGTCTGAGAGACTCTCAAGAGTCTTCTCCAAAACCACAGTTCAAAAGCATCAATTCTTTGGTGCTCAGCTTTCTTTATAGTCCAACTTTCACATCCACACATGACTACTGGAAAAACCACAGCTTTAAGTAGACAGACCTTTGTTGGAAAAGTAATGTCTCTGCTTTTTAATATGCTGTTAAGGTTGGTCAGAGCTTTTTTTCTTTTGGTTTCATGGTTTCAGTCACCATCTACAGTGATTTTGGAACCCCCCAAAAATAAAGTCTGTCAATAACTGTTTCCCCATCTATTTCCCATGAAGTGATGGGACTAGATGCCATGATCTTAGTTTTCTGAATGTTGAGCTTTAAGCCAGCTTTTTCACTCTCCTCTTTCACTTTCATCAAGAGGCTCTTTAATTATTCTTTGCTTTCTGCCATAAGGGTGGTGTCATCTGCATATTTGAGGTTATTGATATTTCACCCAGCAATCTTGATTCCAGCTTGAGCTTCTTTGGAACTAGTCTGTTGTTCCATGCCCAGTTCAAACTCTTGCTTCTTGACCTGCACACAGATCTCTCAAGAGGTAGGTCAGGTGGTATGGTATTCCCATCCTTTTCAGAATTTTCCACAGTTTGTCATGGTTGACACAGTCAAAGGCTTTGGCATAGCCAATAGAACAGAAGTAGATGTTTTTTATGGGACTCTCTTTCTTTTTTGATGGTCCAAAATATGTTAGCAATTTGATCTCTGGTTCCTCTGCCTTTTCTAAAACCAGCTTGACCATCTGGAAGTTCATGGTTTGCATACAGTTGAAGCCTAATGACCGGTTTAGATGGAAATGTATATTTATGAATGTTAATGTTAAAAAAATGATTTTCTAGTCTTCCAACACAAGAAGTTACAAAAAGATCAAATTAAACTCAACAGAAGCAGAAAAAAGGAAGCAAGAAAAATAGTAGAAGTCAATAAAACTGTAAACAGTTAAATACTAAAGATAATGAATTTGAAACCATAGGTTAAATATTTGAAAAGAACAATAAAATGGGAAGAAAAATAATCAAACCAATCAAGAGAACTAAAGAAAGAGGCAAAAATTATCAATATCAGAAATGAATGGGGACACAACTAGAAGTAATAAGCATATTCAAAGAATAATAAGAGGATATTATGGAATAGATGAAAACCTTCAGAAAATAGAGAAGAATGGAACACTTTCTAATTCATTTTATGAGTACAGTGTTACTTCATAAAAACCCAGACAGACAAAAAGAACACAATGAAAGAAATCTGAAAATATATTAGTTATGAACATGGCTACAAAATTCCCAACAAAATATTAGCAAATCAAAATAGAGACAGCAGACATGAAATCAGAAGATCATTGTTTCTTGGCAGGAAAGTGATGACAAACCCATACAGTGTGCTTAAATGCTTTGTGTCTCAGCTGGTAAAGAATCCACCTTCGATGCAGGAGACCTGGGCTTGATCGTTGTGTTAGAAAGATCCCCTGGAGAAGGTAAAGGCTACCCATTCCAGTATTCTGGTCTGGAGAAATCCATGGAGTGTACAGTTCATGGGGTTGCAAAGAGTTGGACACTACTGAGAAAATTTCACTTCATTACTCTGCCGACAAAGGTCTGTATAGTCAAGTCAATTGTCTTCCCAGTGCTCACATACGGTTGTGAGAGCTCAACTGTAAAGAAGGCAGAATGCCAAAGAACTGATGCCTTTGAAATATGGTGCTGGAGAAGACTCGTAAAAGTCCCTTGAACAGCAAGGAGATCAAGCCAGTCAATCTTAAATGAGATCAACCCTGGATATTCACTGGAGGGATTAGTGCTGAAGCTCCAGTATTTTGGTCATCTGGTGCAAGTGGACAACTCACTGGAAAAGTCCCTGATGCTGGAAAGATTGAGCACAGATAGGAAGGAGGGTATCAAAGGGTGAAACTGTTGGACGGCATCACTGATGCAATGAACATAGACTTGGGAAAATTCTGGAAGATGATGAGGCACATGGAGTCCAGGCTTGCTGCAGTCCATGGTGTTGCAAAGAGTAGGACATGACTGGGTGACTGAACAACAACAGCAATAAAAGCTTTCATGAAATATTGGCANATGAACATAGACTTGGGAAAATTCTGGAAGATGATGAGGCACATGGAGTCCAGGCTTGCTGCAGTCCATGGTGTTGCAAAGAGTAGGACATGACTGGGTGACTGAACAACAACAGCAATAAAAGCTTTCATGAAATATTGGCAAATTGAATAGAGCAGTATATTAAAAAGATAATATGCCTTTGACTGAATGGGTTTTTTTTTTGTTGTTGTTGTTGTTTAGTTGCTAAGACTTGTCTGACTCTTCTGTAACTTCATGGGCTGTAGTCCACCAAGCTCCTCTGTCCATGGCATTTTCCAGAATATTACTTGAAAGCCTTGTGAGTTCCTTTTCCAATGGATCTGTCCAACCCAGGGATTGAATCTACATCTACTGACTTGGCAGGTGAACCACCAGGGAAGCCCAAGAAGGGCTAATCACAAGAATTTAAGTTTTGTTTAACTTCAAAACAGTAATCAATGCTATACAGCATATCAATAAAATCAATACATATGATCTTCTTAATAAATGCATAGAAAATGTTGAAATTCAACACCTATTTGTAACTACAATTTCTTAGAAAAATAGAAAGCAAATATAATATGCTTGATCTGAAAATAATCATATATGAAAAATCTACAACTACTATATTAATGATAAAATACTGAAAGCTTTCTACTCAAATTCAAGACATGGATGTCCATTCTTAACTCTTTTATTCAATATTGTACTTTAGATCCTGTTAGATCAATCAGAGAGAAAATAAATAAAACTCATAGAGTTTGAACAGTAAACAGCAAAGGGTTCTTTGTTCACTGAAGACACAATAGTGTATATGAAAATACTAAGAAGTTTACCAAAGCTTTCTAGGAGTAATAAGTGAATGTAGCAAATTTGCACCACTTAAGATCAGTATGGGTGTGTGTGCATAGAACAATACATATGCGATGAAGGAAAAGGAAACTAAAGTTAAGAAATTTTCTCAAGTTTATTGAAGAGGTTGTGATGGCAGGATCTGAAGGCAACTGAGATATGAGGAAGAGTGATTTTTTAAAATAACAGTATATACATAGAGCATTTATGATTTGTTTTAGAGTATTTAAGATCCTGGCTGTNAAGGAGATCAGCCCTGAGATTTCTTCGGAAGGAATGATGCTGAAGCTGAAACTCCAGTACTTTGGCCACCTGTTGTGAAGAGTTGACTCATTGGAAAAGACTGATGCTGGGAGGGATTGGGGGCAGGAGGAGAAGGGGACGACAGAGGATGAGCTGACTGTATGGCATCACCGACTTAGTGGACATGAGTTTGAATGACAGGGAGGTCTGGTGTGCTGCGATTTATGCGGTGCAAAGAGTCAGACACAACTGAGGGACTGAACTGAACTGAACTGAAACAGCAGCAACAGTATCAGTAGGATCGCTGGTCTTTACTAGGAATTGCCCCAGTTGAGAATTGCTACATCTAATGACCTTTAAATATTTGTTACGATTCTGAGGATAACTATGACTTTTATTTATAAGGTTGATTGACAATTCATTGTGTGCTAATTCTCCAGAAACATTGGACATCTTCATTAAAACAATATATATTGTAAAATACCCTTGCAAAATTTACTTACAAATATTACTTGTTTGTAAATGTGTTGTTATAATGTAGGAAGAGTAAGAGTATTAAATCCCTAAGGTATATGTAGAAAACATTCTTCAGAGAAGAAAGGGAGTCCTGAAAGACATATCTACAGAAATTCTTGGGACTTTCCCATTTCTATTTTTGTGCAAATATCAACTATGACAGGCTAGTGCAAAATTTGACCTTTATTTGGAAGAAATCTGTCACAAGCTGTCATTTATTACATGAGAAATTATAAACATTCTGTACTAAACAAGAACATTATCAGCATTTACAGTGACTGCACATCTGCCTAGTGAGTTTCCANCAGGCTAGTGCAAAATTTGACCTTTATTTGGAAGAAATCTGTCACAAGCTGTCATTTATTACATGAGAAATTATAAACATTCTGTACTAAACAAGAACATTATCAGCATTTACAGTGACTGCACATCTGCCTAGTGAGTTTCCAGTCATACCTAATATCATTCTGCTGCCTGAGTTGCCTTAGTCTTTCCCCTAAAGCAACAACAAAGGATTGAGTTTATAAAAAACAAGTTGCTTGAATATACCATCTTTATGTTCTTTCATTGATAATTTTACTTCAAATGACATCCAGTTCAATAGAATGCATATCTTTACACACATTCTTTATATGTTCATTTCAAAGTGATATTGACTGATTATAGATAGAAAATGTTGTGATACTTTGATACAACCTTTGAATAAAATACAAATTTCTAACACTTAATAAAACACATGACAAATAAATAAATGGCCATATCTGATAAAATCTAATAAAATATTTTAAAAATGTAAACAAAGTATTCCAGGACTAATTCTACCTAATGTTTTACTTTATTTTTCACAAAATGTTTTATAACAAGGATCACAAATGTAAAGAGCAATTAATAGTGGACAAAATAGTACAGTATTTTCAAACTGAATATATGTACACCTGGAAGTATATAGTGACTTTTCTATGAAATATTTGGAAAAAGATGTATTTTAAAGGATACACAGATTCCTCAGTGAAGACTAGCTTGTGATCAAATGTACACTTTCTTTGTTGCCATTGTCACTCGTCCATCCCATTTATGATTGAGGAAAGCTGGATTAGGCAGAGAAAGAATTTAAACTGCAGTACAAATGCAATGGAGGCCCTAACAGATGGTACAGCAGAGGTATCCCAAATGGAGGCAGGAAAATTGGGTCTTTGTACCTCTCTGCATGGATCAGTATTTGGAAGTGAGCTGTCTCTAAGAGAGGTTGTAACTCTAGGAAAGCTACTACCTTTGACTATGGGAAATTTCTTGAGTCCCCTCTGTGATTTTCTGCAACCATCTGTCCTGGCAGATAGTATATGAGTGCTTTGGACTTGAAAGTATATCTTAGATGAATGTATAATGTTCAATACAGTCTCTTTATTGACTAGTGAGAATCAATTTCCTTTGTAAAATAACTTCACCCGATCTGGGAATATGGTCTCCAAGATTCCAGATGACTTCTTTTCTGGATTATTTATAAAGGGAACACTGACCAAAATATCTCCATCACAGCCAGTCTTATGATGGCAGCTGTTAAATTTCGTTCACTGTTGGCTAAAATCTCTGCTAGTCTAGGTAGCTTATCTGTTGAGAAGAACCCAATTTGAATACCTAAGAGGCCTGAGTATTTTGATCTTCTTGTTCTTCCTAGATCACTGGTGATCATTTGGTCACTAACCATCAAAATTGGGCAGGGGAAGTCAAATAGTGACCCATGGGATTAATACAGTATACATTCTATTTTCCAAGCCCCCATTATATTAGAGCAATCCTATTTAATCTTATGGTCAATTACCCTTATCTTTGACAGGATAATACCTCTTCTAATTGACACAGGGGCTTTTGTCACAGAGTTCAAAGTGATTCGGTAATAGCAATAGACTCCTGTAGCATTCAACTTCTAAAAATGGCAACATCTAGAATGGTGAGATTAGAGTGTCAGGGTTAGGAAGTACAAATAATCTAGATGAGTAATTGAGAAAGGAAAATTCATATGGCTACCACTTGGTTTGAGGCATATGGACTCTACTTAACTGAGGACACAGCACCATAAAAGATCATACCTCTCCCATAATTCCATATGTATGTCTATTTATGAAGTCTATGTCCCAAATTTTTCATCTTCCTGCTCCCAGGCTTAACCAATAAGCAAAGTCATTCATGCTTCTGCATAAACTAGTCTTATAGTTATTACATCATTTGTCTCTTAAAACCTGAGATAATGTGTACTAGCCTGTACAATCTCTTTCATGGTAATTCTATTCAAGGTTATCACTGTTGAATAGTTTAGCAATTGTGGTCTAACAGCATGTAAATGGCTGTGATTTTCTACTTTGAGTCAGTGATAAGCTTCTTATTTCTGGACTAGCTGTGGATAATTTCGTTTCAAAATTTCACTTTAGGTTCTAATTCCTAAAAATACTTCTACCAACTAGCAACAGCTGGGTTCCCAGGGAAATAGGCTCTAAGATTTGGATGCACAAGGTATATTTAGTAGTGTTTCCATGAACACCACCAGGGTAATAGTAATGGTGCAGCAGTGGGAAGAAGGGGAANCTTTAGGTTCTAATTCCTAAAAATACTTCTACCAACTAGCAACAGCTGGGTTCCCAGGGAAATAGGCTCTAAGATTTGGATGCACAAGGTATATTTAGTAGTGTTTCCATGAACACCACCAGGGTAATAGTAATGGTGCAGCAGTGGGAAGAAGGGGAAGTTGAATTGTGATGCAGGTGCAACAGAGGCTTGAGGCAATCCCATAAGGCACCCCTGGGAGATGTCCCCGATTGAGGCATTAACCCAGATATCACCTGCAGGCTCTCCTCTCTCTGTTGAAAGCATTAGCCATGAGAATACGTATTAAAATACGTGTTAGCTTCTGGGGACTGCTGCAAATGAGCTCCCTTGCAACAGAATTTCTTCTTTGATTTTTCTCTTCTTATGTCTAACTTACCCAATTTTAGTTTAGCAATTTTGCTTTCTAGTCCTCTTGTAACCTAATAGGTATCCCTTGGCTTTCATCCTATAATGCTTCTTCATCCTTAAGGAGAAAGAATAGATTCAGTTTACACTGCCTGCTTCTTTGTTTAAATCTGTGAGCAGCCATAAATTAAATGTTTTATATTAATTATAAAAGCTGCCACACTTAATAGGCTCAATTCAACTTTAATTGAATATGAAAGGGAGATTCTCATATCAGTTCCAATGTGGAAAATTAATATGTGAATTTCAAAAATTTCTAAACCAACTTATTGACACTTATTTCAGTGAAGATAGAAATAAGAACAAATTTATATATACTCACTAATGTTATATTGCAGTATTTAAATAAATTCTTAAAGTATGATTCCTGTTGCAATATAATGAATTATAAGTGGTGTTTCATAGAATTTCTATATTTGATGATAACTGTACTAAAATAATTGGGCTTCCCAGGTGATGGTGGAGTAAAAATCTGCCTGCCAATACAGGAAACACAAGAGATGTGGGTATGATGCCTGAGTCAGGAAGATCCTCTGGAGAAAGAAATGGCAACTCACACTAGTAGTATTCCCTGGAAAATTCCAAGGACATAGGAACCTGGCAGGGTACAGAACATGGGAGTTATAAAGAGTCAGACATAACTGAGCATGCACAATATTAAAATAATTAAAACTTTCTAATTATTTCATGAAACATAAAGTGAAAAGTAAAAACAGAAACATAAAATATGTGATTTATTGACACGCCGTAAAAATCCCTACTAAGCATATTGCAGTGAATAAATATTAATAAAATAGAGAACTATTCTTTATAAAGCTCTCCCTCAATTTAGGTTGGGGATTGGGTAAGAATCACAATCAGTTCAGTTCAGTCACTCAGTCGTGTCTGACTCTTTGTGAGCCCACGAATGGCAGCACGCCAAGCCTCCCTGTCCATCACCAACTCCCAGAGATCACTCAGATTCATGTCTTGAGTCCGTGATGCCATCCAGCCATCTCATCCTCAGTCGTCCCCTTCTCCTCCTGCCCCCAATCCCTCCCAGTATCAGAGTCTTTTCCAGTGAGTCAATTCTTCACATGAGGTGGCCAAATTACTGGAGTTTCAACTTTAGTATCATTCCTTCCAAAGTAATCCCAGGGCTGNATGCTTAGTCCTTGGAAGAAAAGTGATGACCAACCTAGATAGCATATTCAAAAGCAGAGACATTACTTTGCTGAATAAGGTCCATCTAGTCAAGGCTATGGTTTTTCCTGTGGCCATGTATGGATGTGAGAGTTGGACTGTGAAGAAGGCTAAGCACCAAAAGATTGATGCTTTTGAACTGCCATATTGTAAGGACTGCTTAAAAAACCTAAGTGGTGAGTATAGGTAAGCTCTGTTGACTTAATTTCATGTAAGTCTAAGAGAAATTAAAGCAAACCCAGTAAGTGAATTTCAGTTATTAATTTGAAAATAAAAATGTATAAATGATTACAATGTGTCAAGCACTTTATTGTGTATGTGTGTCAAGCACTTTAAAACATTATGTTAAGAAACGGGTGGCACTCAAAGGCCAAGTCATGATTTAATGAATTCACAGCACTTCCCTCCTTCTNAGTTATTAATTTGAAAATAAAAATGTATAAATGATTACAATGTGTCAAGCACTTTATTGTGTATGTGTGTCAAGCACTTTAAAACATTATGTTAACTCATTTAATAGTGGTAATTCTATAAACAGCTTCTGAGACAGCTCAGTTAGTAAAGAATTCGTCTGCACTGCAGGAGACCAGGGTTGAGTTCCTGGGTCTGCAAGATCCCCTGGAGAAAGGATAGGCTACCCACTCCAGTACTCTTGCCTGGAAAATTCCATGGACTAAGGAGCCTGGTAGGCTACAGTCCATGGGGTCGCAAATAGTTGGACACAACTGAGTTACTTTCACTTTGTTTTCACCCACTCCAGTATTCTTGGGCTTGCCTTGTGGCTCAGTTGGTAAAGAATCTGCCTACAATGTGGGAGACCTGGTTTCAATCACTGGATTGGGAAAGTCCCCTGGAACTATTATTATTCCAGTTTTCACAGATGAGAAGGGGGAAGCACAGATGTGGGAAGAACCAAATACCAAGCTCCAGATGTATCCCTTCCATCCACCAGGGTACCCTGCTACCCATAAGTTTCTTGTCAGGTTGGGTGTCCAGGTCACCTTTGTGTGGCTGCTTACTGCTGTGGATTTTTGATTTCCACCGCTCTGTTGCATCCCAGAATGTGTCTTGAATCGACCCTCCTTCACTCAGTGTGATGATCTCTGGATTTATCTCTATCTGTGAAGATGGCTTCCTTTCAAATGTCAATGCTTGATTTAAAATTCACTCTAGACCCATATCTCATTTCTTTATCCATTCCTCTGTCCAGGCACGCTATCTTTATTTTCACCTCTTTGATGTTGTGAGTGGTGCCACAGGACCTGGATTGGCATGTGTGGTAGTTGAAGTCTGTTCATTTCTGAAATATTCCAGGAGAAGACCTGATTTTTCATACTGTCTCTACTTCTTTATTT
>SJYV01025935.1:140710-157267 GCA_006410875.1 Neotragus pygmaeus | reverse complement strand
TCTCAGTTCAGTTCAGTTTAGTTCTGTCGCTCAGTCGTGTCCGACTCTTTGAGACCCCATGAATCGCAGCATGCCAGGCCTCCCTGTCCATCACCAACTCCCAGAGTTCACTCAGACTCAACATCCATCAAGTCAGTGATGCTATCCAGCCATCTCATCCTCTGTCGTCCCCTTCTTCTCCTGCCCCCAATCCCTCCCAGCATCAGAGTCTTTTCCAATAAGTCAACTCTTCACATGAGGTGGCCAAAGTACTGGAGTTTCAGATTTAGCATCATTCCTTCCAAAGAAATCCCAGGGCTGATCTCCTTCAGAATGGACTGGTTGGATCTCTTTGCAGTCCAAGGGACTCTCAAGAGTCTTCTCCTAGACAGTAGTAATAGTTACTCTAAAATTTCTGGCAGCATTTTAAAAATTGGAAATAGATTTCTTTCTATGGGAAAAAAGATATAACTTTCAGTTACACACATATAACACTAGTTCATCCCCATTTTTATGGGATAAGTGCATAGCTTCATAGTTTTGGGCTTGGGATAGAGCCAGGTATAATACTGAAAATAGTTTGGAGCCATAGACCTAATAGCAACTACCAATTAGAACTAGTATCAGCCATAGAAGTGGAGCTGGGTGCTGTAGAAACTTTGTTGTGTCAAGAGACAGCATACTACATGCTTGACAGTGGAGAAGTACAGAGGTGTTGAAGAAATCAAGGGTACAACAGTGAGGACACTGAGAAATGCAGAAATATTTTGCCAATAATTGTGGATATGCTATTTTTTTTCCTGGCAGAATATGAACTCTGGTCTAACTCTTTGTTCTGTAATTATGAACAGTCAATTCACTCCCAGGCTACCTATCACCACTTATCAATTTGTTTTAAGGATAGATGATCTCTTAGGGAGAATATGGGTCATTGTGCATAAGGAACATAGACATCTCTTTAAAAGAAAATGATCATAACACCAACTCTTGACTCCTGGTACTTGAAATTAATAAACTTATGTAGCTATGACTGACATCGAATGATGGACTTCCCTGAGAAGAAATGTACCAAAAGACATAGAGAAGTTTGGATGGAGAATTTGTACCAGAATTTAGGCAAAGATTTGTTTTGAGCATAGTTTGTACATGGAAGTCCTCAACTCCAGGCCCTTGGCAGCATTGAGAAAATGGATATATATTTAAGAACTGAAAAAGCTAAAGACTAGAACTTTGGGAATTCAGATAGATTTTTGTTTCTTTGTTTTTGTATGCCAGAGATTGATGGCTTATAACACTCAGACTATCTCATATTCCTGTACCACAACATACACAAAGACTGCAGTGACCACTGCAGGATTTAACTGTTGTAACAAAAAAGGCATGGAAACCATGCTTCCTATGGCCAATAGCACTGTCTTCAGATTACTGGAAGGCCTGTTTTAAAGATGATATTATTTTCCAACAGCAGCAGAACTTTTGGTGACAAATGTGATCACCAAGTTTCTAAGTTTCACAAAAGAGACATGAAGACTGACTCTTTGGATGGAGTGACACTAAGACATTGGATTTAACATTTCCAAGAAATTATGTGACCTTAGGTCATATCTTTCACTCATCAAATACATTATACCTCATCAATTTCAGTAATCGGGAGAGGAGCTTTGCTCCAACTTACAGTCAGAATCTGATGGTAATGTGTGGAAAATTGGTATCCATTTTCTCTTATTCTCTGGTTTAACAGAACCCTGATTGATGTTTCTACCCCAAAATAGTGAATTATAAGTGAATTAAGTCAATTTTGCCAACCACTTTTCTATTTTTCCCAATACCCTTGGAGCTACAGGTTGCAATGTGACCTAGTTCAAGCCTAAACTTTGCTAGATTTAAGCAGAAACCTGCTGGAAAGAAGTATCCTCTGAAACTTTTATTGTGCTGATTACAGATGAGTTGTACCTTGAACATGGTGCCTTTCTGCTTTATTCTGCCTTTATTATAAATTAAACACCTAGAACAATAGTGAATATCCTGTAACCATGATTTTAGAATTTAGAAAGACAGGCTCAGAGAATTGCAGAGATACTGACTCTGATATCAATGGGCCTCTAAATCCATGCCAGTAATTGTCTACTACAGACCTCTTAAGTTTCTGTTAGTTATAACCCTATACAACAATAGCTCATACAATACTGTACCTTAACAAACCTTGAAAATTTTAAAACAAAGGATATGCATATCAAAATTACAATGAGATATCATATCACACCAGTTGGAATGGCCATGATCAAATATCTAAAAATAATAAATGCTAGAGAGGGTGTGAAGAAAAGGGAATTCTACACTGATGGTGGGAATGAAAATTGGTACAGTCACTAGGGAGAACAGAACGGAGTTTCCATAAAAAACTTAAAAAGGAATTACCATATCACCAAGCAATCCCTGAGAAAACCCAGCTCGACAATGAATTTAAATTTCATTAGGGCTTCACATTAATCTAAATTGTCTACCCATATTTAGCACCAATTTTTTTCTAGGTCATTCAGTTCAGTTCAGTTCAGTCGCTCAGTTATGTCCGACTCTTTGAGACACCATGAATTGCAGCACGCCAGGCCTCCCTGTCCATCACCAACTCCCGGAGATCACTCAGATTCATGTCTATTGAGTCAGTGATGCCATCCAGCCATCTCATCCTCTGTCGTCCCCTTCTTCTCCTGCCCCCAATCCCTCCCAGCATCAGAGTCTTTTCCAATGAGTCAACTCTTCACATGAGGTGGCCAAAGTACCGGAGTTTCAGCTTTCGCATCATTCCTTCCAAAGTAATCCCAGGGCTGATCTCCTTCAAAATGGACTGGTTGGATCTCCTTGCAGTCCAAGGGACTCTCAAGAGTCTTCTCCAACACCACAGTTCAAAAGCATCAATTCTTCGGCGCTCAGCCTTCTTCACAGTCCAACCCTCACATCCATACATGATCACAGGATCCTGACCTGCATACAGATTTCTCAAGAGGCAGGTTAGGTGATCTGGTATTCCCATCTCTTTCTATCTAGGCTGGTCATAGCTTTTCTTCCAAGGAGCAAACATCTTTTAATTTCATGGCTGCAGTCACTATCTGCAGTGATTTTGGTGCCCAAGTAAATAACTTTTTCCAGTTATTAATGGAAACACTGTTTCCATTGTTTCCCCATCTATTTGCCATGAAGTGATGGGACAGGATGTCATGATCTTAGCTTTTTGAATGAAGCCCCATGAAAAAGAACTTTGAACACTGTCCTCAGTTAGGATCCAATATATGCAGGTACATTTAACGGACAAGGAACACCCAAAGTAAACTAAACTATACAGAGAGAAAGTGAGCACCTTAGAGAAATTACTACAAGTGGAGTAAGGCAGAGAGAACCCAGTCTCAGCAGAGTTCTGGGAGTCAGAAGGGCTTGGAGAGTGGTTCTGAGTACTGCCTACAGATGGAAGATGGCCCTTCACTCCCACCCTCACCAGATTTTCTAGTGTCTTAGAATCCTGGGTAAGAAGGGACTATTGTGAAATTGAAAGAGCTATATTACTAGTGGCCCAACTAACTTTCCTGTGGGATCTGCCTCCAAAAATATTACATGAGAATTAAAATCAGACTTCTTCAGATTTTGAAGTTTGACTAGTGTGTATACTATATATTACTAAACACTTCTGCAGCTTTTGGGACAGCTCACTGTAAACTGAAATTTTTTTAAGAAAATCATATGAATATCCATGTCATATAAGGTAAATAAAGACTACATTATGCCTCATGTTAGTTTAGGTCAAAGGAAATTTGGAAAAGAAAGAAAAAATATAAAAATCACCTATAATTTCACCAGCCATAGATAACCATTTTCTGTTTTTTTGTTTTTGTTTTTTTTTTCTGAATGCACATGAGTGCTCAGTTGCTTCAATCATGTCTGACTCTTTGCAACCCTGTGGACTGTAGCCCACCAGGCTCCTCAGTCCATAGGGATTCTCCAGGCAACAACAATACTGGAGTGGGTTGCCATGCTCTCCTCCAAGGGATCTTCCCAACCCAGGGATCGAACCTTCATCCCTTATGTCTCCTGCACTGGCAGATGGGTTTTGTTTTGTTTTGTTTTTTTACTACTAGCACCACCTAGGAAGCCCTTCTGAATATATATATATATATATATATAGCATCTGAATGATAAAGTAGACAGATCTCGGCTATGCTGGTCCAGCTGTTCTCATGCATATTTTCTGTCTATCCAAGCAGACTTATTAAGAACAACTACAGGTGGTTATTACTCAGAAAGAGACTTCCCCCTAAAAATGCAACTTGGATGTGAATAGACAATATACTTATTGTAATATTCTTAACTCCCTATCTCTAGACTGAGCAAGTGGAGATTACGTGGATTATATCTTTACATACCAGCACCTAGAAGAGAGCACTCACAGAGCTAGGTTTGAGAAGTGTAAGTTGAGAATCACTTTTGTTTTGAGGTTGTCAGACTATAAATATTTTTTTTCCTTTTCAAAAGTACCCATAATACTGTATTTTATCTGAAAGTGAGCTGCTTACAGTATGACCTGTCTTCTTCCACTGGAGTTCTTTAAATGGAATTGCTTCCTTTGCCTAAATAGCTAATTTATTTGCTCATCTCTTAACAGTATTGCTCACATGGTACATACAACACTGCAGCCAATGTTAGAAGCCTTCCCAGTTTTCCTGGGGTAGTCAGTCTCTCCCTTCCTTAGTTTCTAATAGTTCCTGGCTCATAAGTCTATGAATAATCTCATCTATCCTTTACTCTCTCTTGCTCCTGTGTTGTGCTGTGTATCCTTGGGCAAGTTATTGAACTTTTCTGTGCTGCTCTTTTGAGCTGCAATATGAGGATTGTAAGAGGAGCTATAGTTTTGTAATGGGGTTTAAATGAGTTAATACATGTGATATACTCAAATTACACCTGGCAAATAAGCTTTCAATAAGTTTTCATTAGTGGTAGTGGAAGTGCTTTTTTGTTTTACTTTTAAATGTTATACTTTTGGTAAAGTCATTTTGATAAAAACTAGTTTACATAAAAAAATCTATTCTACAGGAGGTGTACAGAGTATCTCTATACCTTCCCCTCAATTTTGCTATGAACCTAAAATTGCTCCAAAAATTGTGTTAACTTTTAAAAGTGTTTTAAATCAACTCTTTTGAAGATTGCTTGGCTCAGACGGTAAAGCATCTACCTACAATGCGGGAGACCCTGGTTCGATCCCTGGGTTGGGAAGATCTCCTAGAGAAGGAAATTGCAACTCACTCCAGGACTATTGCCTGGAAAATCCCATGGACAGAGGAGCCTGGTAGGCTGCAGACCATGGGGTCACAGAGTCGGACACGACTAAACGACTTCAATTCACTTCACTTCACTTCCTTGGCGGCTCAGAGGTAAAGAGCCTGCCTGCAACTGCAGGAGACATGGGAGATGAGGGCTCGATCCCTGAGTTGGGAAGATCCCCTGGAGAAGGAAGTGGCACCCCACTCCGGTATTCTCGCCTGGAGAATCCCATGGACAGAGTAGCCTGGCGGGCTACAGGCCATAGTCACAAAGAGTTGGACACAACTGAGCACACATGCAGTCTGCAATCTACAATTGAAGACTAATTTATAGGAAATGAAAGCTATTGTAGAGTGTCACTTCATCTGATCAAATAAGTTACAGGTTTGAAAGTTCTTTTGAATCCTGTCTCCCCAGTGATGCAGAGTTCTTTTAACTCGACGACATTAAGTGTATTTAGATCTAATTAAGTCTAATACAACTTAACATAATTTAAAATAAACACTTAAAGTAAATGTCATCAAGATAAACTGTCTAAAAAATTTTTCAGTGAGCAAAAAAATGAATTGAAGAAACAAAACACACAAGAATATAAAACACTTCTCCAGTTCATTAAAACACTATCAGTGTTATAAACTTAGAAATAAGGAAAAGGTGTTTAGATAAATTTGTTTTAAATTTTTTTCAGAGAATAGGACCACAGAGAGTTGGAAAAACACTCAATTTACTAACATGAAAAGAGTAACAAAAAATATCGCTCATTTCTTTGCTACATTTGAATGGCATAAAGTAGAGAGTAAAAGCTCCTCGGCCCTACTTATCCGATTTTTCCTGCAGAGGTAACCATTATTAATACTGCGATAGGGTTTTTTTTCCAAATTTTTTCTACACTGTACAAAAATTTGGTACTTAGTTAATTAAAGACATAATGCTGGGTACACTCTATATTGTAACCTCTTTTAGCAATACAACCTGGGGGTATTTCATATACATAAGTTTATCTCAATCTTTTAAAGGCCTTACTCGCTTCCTTTGTGTGGATACAATGTAATTATTTAAACCAGCCATAGTGGGAGTTGAATTTTAGGTGATCTTCTGTCTGTGGGACTCCCCAGGTGGTGATAGTGGTAAAGAACCCTCCTGCCAATGCAGGAAGCAGGAGACTGGGGTTTGATGCCTGGGTTGAGAAGATCCCCTGGAGTAGGGAATGGCAACCTGCTCAAGTATTCTTGCCTGGAAAATTCCATCAGGGGAGCCTGGCAGGCTTCAGTCATTCCGGTCTCAAAGAGTCGGACATGACTGAGCAAGTGAGCACACTAACGCACACACCACTTTTTGTTACTCCTTTACTGTCCTGTGCGGCCTTGGACAAGTTACTTAACTTTTTCAAATAATCATTCGAATGATCATGTTAAATGATCATTCAGAAAATTACTTTAGGCATAGTTTAATTTTCTTGTTTTATATATGTGTTTATTTTTCTTTTATTTGCTCTTAATATACATATTTTACTGAAATATAGTTGGCTTACAATATTTTAAGTACACAGCAAGGCGATTTAGCCATATGTATACACATATATTATTTTTGCAATTATTTTCCTTTATAGATTATTACAAGATATTGACCATAGTTCCCTGTGCTATACAGTATAATTTTCATTCTTTAACCATCCAATGGATAGTAAGCTGAACAAAGTCTTTAAAGACAGGAGTAATATTCTAAGCATGCTTGAACTCTGTCCTCCCAGAGAGAATTTAATGTATTCTAAGGAAAAGGGGGAAAGAAAGAGGAAAAATGGAAGGTGGTTTGGGATTTCTCTTTCTGTTATATCTGCTGTCCGTCTTAAAGTATNTTGATTTGTTTTTTGATTTCTTCTGTGATTTGTTGGTTATTCAGCAGCGTGTTGTTCAGCCTCCATTTGCTGGAATTTTTAACAGTTTTCTCTTGTAATTGAGAACTAATCTTACTACATTGTGGTCAGAAAAGATGCTTGGAATGATTTCAATTTTTTTGAATCTACCAAGGCTAGATTTATGGCCCAGAATGTGATCTATCCTGGAGAAAGTTCCGTGTGTGCTTGAGGAAAAGGTGAAATTCATTGTTTTGGGATGAAATGTCCTATCGATATCAATTAGGTCTAACTGGTCTATTATATCATTTAAAGTTTGTGTTTCCTTGTTAATTTTATGTTTAGTTGATGTACACATAGATGTGAGTGTGGTATTAAAGTCTTCCACTATTATTATGTTATTGTTAATTTCCCATTTCATACTTGTTAGCAATTGTCTTATATATTGCAGTGTTCCTATGTTGGGTGCATATATAATTGTTATACCTTCTTTGNGTTGATGTACACATAGATGTGAGTGTGGTATTAAAGTCTTCCACTATTATTATGTTATTGTTAATTTCCCATTTCATACTTGTTAGCAATTGTCTTACATATTGCAGTGTTCCTATGTTGGGTGCATATATAATTGTTATACCTTCTTTGTGGATTGATCCTTTCATCATTATGTAGTGTCCTTCTTTGTCTCTTTTCACAGCCTTTGTTTTAAAGTCTATTTTATTTGATACGAGTATTACAACTCCTGCTTTCTTTTGGTCTCTATTTGCATGGGATATCTTTTTTTCCAGCCCTTCACTTTCAGTCTGTATGTGTCCCCTGTTTTGAGGTGGATCTCTTGTAGACAACTTATATAGGGGTCTTGTTTTTGTATCCACTCAGCCAGTCTTTGTCTTTTGGTTGGGGCATACAACCCATTTACGTTTCAGGTAATTATTGATAAGTATGATCCCGTTGCCATTTACTTTATTGTTTGGGGTTCAAGTTTATACACCCTTTTTGTGTTTTCTGTCTAGAGAAGATCCTTTTGCATTTGTTGGAGAGCTGGTTTGGTGGTGCTGAATTCTCTTGGCTTTTGCTTGTCTGTAAAGCTTTTGTTTTCTCCTTCATATTTGAATGAGATCCTTGCTAGGTACAGTAATCTGGGCTGTAGGTCATTTTCTTTCATCCCTTTAAGTATGTTTTGCCATTCCCTCCTGGCCTGAAGAGTTTCTATTGAAAGATCAGCTATTATCCTTATGGGAATANATATGTTTTCCTGTTGTTGTTTAGTCACATAAATCATATCTGACTCTTTTGAGACTCCATGGACTGTAGCCTGCCAGCCTCCTCTGTCCATGGGACTTTCCAGGCACGCATACTGGAATGGGTTGCCATTTCCTTCTCCAAGAGATCTTCCTTCCCCAGGGGTCGAACCTGTGACTCCTGCATTGCAGATGGATTCCCTACCACTCAGTTACAGGAAAAAAAACCTGTTTTTCTAGAACAGTCCAATTTTTAGTTTTTGCACTTGCTGTTTCCTTGACTAAAAATGTCTACTCTCAACCAGGTTTTTTAAAAATATTGCTTTCTATTTTCTGTCTTGGCACATGGTTTTCGGGTAGTACCTTCTGCATAGACTGCCTCTTGCAGTTTACATCCCTCTAGCCCTGCACTTTATGTTTGAAACTTTGAAAAACTTCACATGTCATTTTGGCCTAAGAAACTTGAAGAATTCCAGTTCCTCAGCAAAATTATCTTTCTTTCAGTCTGTATGGTTTCCAGACACTAATTCATTAAATTTCCCTTTTCAGTCCCTTCCAACTGCAAAGAACTCATATTACATTCTAAGAGTAGTCCCATTTTGAGCTCCACATTTCAGCATGGAGTTAAAGAGGGATAAATAACATTTTCCTCCATAATTACATTCATCAGTAGACACTATCCTGAACAGATATAGAGTTCTATCCAAATAGAATGAAAACAAAAATAGTCATAANATATTACATTCTAAGAGTAGTCCCATTTTGAGCTCCACATTTCAGCATGGAGTTAAAGAGGGATAAATAACATTTTCCTCCATAATTACATTCATCAGTAGACACTATCCTGAACAGATATAGAGTTCTATCCAAATAGAATGAAAACAAAAATAGTCATAACATCCCCTCCAACCCAAAATATATAATATCTTCTCCTAACCATTCATTTTTTTTCCAGAAAGCCAATTTTTTCTTTCCTTTTTAAAAAATTTTAAACTCTTCCATGTTTGTTTCTAGCAGGTGCCAATTTTTACCTGCCACATGCACAACTGGCTGTACATGTAGTCAACAAACAGTATCTGACCATTAGCAGACCAAGCCAGAGACATACACTTGGAAGGCTCTCTCTTGCTGCTGGTACCCATAATGTCTTACTTTAGTTTATCTACAGTGATTTTTCCTCCAAGTCCCAGATCTTAATGCTAGGGCCCATGGTAGCACAGAGCCAGTAGTGGTTGGTACTGAAGCACAGGGCACTGATGATGTCCTCACCATCTAGTGTATAAAGGTGCTTGCCTTCATTCAGATCTTACAACATGGCCTGTCCATCCTTGCCTCCAGAAGCGCAGAAGGATCCATCTGGAGACATGGTCACAATGTTCAGGTAGCCTGTGTGGCCAATGTGGTTGTGCTTCAGGTTACAGTTTGCAAAGTTCCATACCTTGACCAGTTTGTCCCAGCCCCAGGAAAGAATGATGGGATTGCCTTTGTTAGGCAAGAAACTGACACAAGACACTCACTCTGATCAACTCTCATTCTGGAAAGTATATTTNTCAGGTTACAGTTTGCAAAGTTCCATACCTTGACCAGTTTGTCCCAGCCCCAGGAAAGAATGATGGGATTGCCTTTGTTAGGCAAGAAACTGACACAAGACACTCACTCTGATCAACTCTCATTCTGGAAAGTATATTTGAGATCCAACCAATCCATTCTGAAGGAGATCAGCCCTGGGACTTCTTTGGAAGGAATGATGCTAAAGCTGAAACTCCAGTACTTTGGCCACCTCATGAAAAAGTTGACTCATTGGAAAAGACTCTGATGCTGAGAGGGATTGGGGGCAGGAGGAGAAGGGGACGACAGAGGATGAAATGGCTGGATGGCATCACTGACTCGATGGACATGAGTCTGAGTGAACTCTGGGAGTTGGTGATGAACAGGGAGGCCTGGTGTATTGCTATTCATGGGGTGGCAAAGAGTCGAACACGACTGAGCGACTGAACTGAACTAAAAGTATTCCATAATTTGATGGTTTTGTCTCAAGAGCCAGAGGCAATTTGCCAGTTATAAGAAAAGGCTACACTCAGCAGCACATCCTTGGTGTGGTGCATGTTGGTGCCCATTGTGAGATCCCAGAGGTAAAGAGTTTCATCCCCAGAGCCTGAGAGGGCAAACTGGCCATCTGAGGAGATTACCACTAACAAAGTGAGAGTGACCCCCAAAAGCACACTGTGGGAAAACATAGTTCGTCTCATCTCTGGTCAGCTTCCACATAACAATGGTCTTGTCCCTAGAGGCAGAGAGTATCATTTCTGGAAACTGGGGAGTAGTAACGAATCTGGGTCATCCAATCATTGTGGCCCTTGAGGGTTCCATGTGCATCATCTGTTCAGTCATGGCAATGGAGGGTATGGATGTTGTGACAGAGACAAGAATGAAGTTGGATAGCTCAGAGAGACATGGCTTGGCCAACCACTCATTTTTTGTCATGTATTAGTCAGGGTTCTCCAGAAAAATAGAACCAATGGAATATATTAATATACATATGAGGAGATACTGTAAGGTACTAGCTCACCAATTGTGGAGGCTGAAAAGTCCCACCATGTTCCATCTGCAAGCTGGGGATCCCAGGAGAGCCAAAGGTAAAATTTGAAGGCCCGAAAGCTAGAAAGCTCATAGTGTGGATTCCAGTCTAGATCTAAAAGCCACAGATTCAGATCTCTGAGGGCAGTAGAAGATCCTTCTTCTACCTCAATATGACAGCAATGGAGTGAGTCAACTTTCTTTGACTTTCTGTTCTATCTGGGCCTTAAATGAATTGGATATGACCATCAACATTGGGGAGGGCTATCTGTTTACTCAGTCCACCAGTTTAAACGCTGATATCTTTCTGAAACACCCTCACAGCCATGCTCCAAAATAAACCTTAACCAGCTAGCTGGATATCCCTTGTTCCAGTAAAGTTGGCACATAAGCCATCTCCAGTCTTTTATTATCTCAATTTTGGTGATGAATTTTGAGCTATATATACAGTATTTGGATTTTGCAGGTCCTCCAAAGTGACTTGATAATAACTAATTGTATAATTTGATAGTAGTGATATCCATGCCTCTGCTGAAATAGAAGATGATCCCAAATTTAACTTTGTAATCTTTTAAATAATTATACAATCTAGCTTCTGATGGTTAGACTTACCCTGAGAAATTGTCAGGTTTTTTTTTTTTTTTAATCTCTGATGGGAAAAGCACTAAGAAAATGCCATAGAGAATGAAATAGACATGGTTTGGTGGTCTCATAGAAATTACTGATTGTTCAGTGAATTGCAAGTCTTTTGTGATCATCTTTCTTTCCTCCTACAATATTGTCCTTCATTCTAAATAATACAATTTGCCATATGTTATTAAATGCTTATAAACATTTCTATTTAACCAGCTTTGGGCTGAACATGTATTTTTAGTTAAATTGTAACACCATTGAAAGTAGAAATTAAGTAATGAATTATTTCTGTTCAGGCAACACATTAAAAATAATGTCAGTGCATTCCTCACAAAAGTTATATACTATATTATTTGAGATGTAATAAATACTTTTTTATGAAAGTAAAAAAGGAGAGTGGAAAATTTGGCTTAAAACTCAACATTCAGAAAAATAAGATCAGGGCATCTGGTCCCATCACTTCATGTTAAATAGATGAGGAAACAGTGGAAACAGTGACAAACTTTATATTTGGGGGCTCCAAAATCACTGCAGATGGTGACTGCAGCCATGAAATTTAAAGACGCTTGCTCCTTGGGAGAAAAGTTCTGGCCAATCTAGACAGTATATTAAAAAGCAGAGACACTACTTTACCAACAAAGATCCATCTAGTCAAAGATATGGTTTTCCCAGTAATGATGTATGGATGTGAGAGTTGGACTCTAAAGAAAGCTGAGTGCCAAAGAATTGATGCTTTTCAACTGTGGTGTTGGAGAAGACTTTTGAGAGTTCCTTGGACAGCAAGGAGATCCAACCAGTCCATCCTAAAGGAGATCAGCCCTGGAGTTCATTAGAAGGACTGATGCTGAAGCTGAAACTCCAATACTTGGGCTATCTGATGCGAAGAACTGACTCATTTGAAAAGACCTTGATACTGGGAAAGATTGAAGGTGGGAGGAGAAGGGGATGACGGAAGATGAGATGGTTGGATGGCATTATCAACTCAATGGACATGAGTTTGAGTAAACTCCAGGAGTTGGTGATGGACAGGAAGCCCTGGCATGCTATAGTCCATGGGGTTGTAAAGAGTCAGACATGCCTGAGAGACTAAACTGAAATAAACTGAACTAAATAAATATTTTCACCAAATTTAGCCAAGTGGTATACTAGTTTAGTGACATACACTTGAATTCTAATTTTATAACATGAAATGTGACATGTAACATGAGATGTTCTTATTAGCAATTCAAAGTTATAATTTTGCTTTAAAGGGTTGTTTACTCCCTTTCTTTCTACTTTTCCTTATATAAAAACAGGCAGATATAACTCAGAATTAAAAGAAAGTTAATAGATTATCTCTGTCTTTCTAGTATGAAATGCATGTTAATTCATTCAGCTGAAATTTGACTAACCCCTACTGACAATCAAGCTGCGTTAAAAGAGTTCAATATACTATCATGTAAGAAATGAGGCGCCGGTCTATGTTCAATGCAGGATGCTTGGGACTGGTGCACGGGGATGATCCAGAGAGACGTTGTGGGATGGGAGGTGGGAGGGGGACTCATGATTGGGAGTTTGTGTACACCTGTGGTGGATTCATGTCGATGTATGGCAAAGCCAATAGAGTATTGTAAAGTAAAATAAAGTAAATAAAAAAATAAATTAAAAAAATAAAAAAATAATAATTTAAGTTTAAGAATAAGGTTTCATCCAGAGATGGCCTCTCCCTACAAGTTTACCTCTAAGAGTGTTAGGGCTCCTCAAGAAAATGATGGAAGACTAGACATAGAAAACAGGTTCCCAGAGACAAAATACTGTATATCATCCTGAAGTTACATCATTAGAATGGATGCTTAGTTAAGGAAAAAAAATAAAGTACAACATTATCACTCTCTTAAACATAAACACACACAACACACACACACACACACACACACAGAGCAATATTTAAAGCAACAACTTTAAACAAAGAGAGAAAAGAGCAGTAGGAGATGCTAAGAAAGTGCAGTTGGATTGTTTATTAAGGTGATATTTCTCAGGAACAGAGAACTTGTAACACCTTTCAAGTGTGACTGACATTCTGAAATTGTTGACCATGTTAAAAAGCAAACAAAACCAAAGAGTACATGTACTTGGCACCTTCTTATCCTGACTCTTCCTACACTCATTCTGTTTCTTCTATTATAATCTTCTTTAAGTTGGGAACAACTAGCAAAGTCTGTTGGTAAATTAATAAAACCAGTATGCATTAGCAACCCAAGAAAACACTTTGAGAAAATTTATTATACATTTCTTTAGTGAGGCTCACAAGACTGAGATATTGTTTTATCAGTTTTTAAAATGCTATTTAGTTATGTGGCTTATGGAGAATTATGAGAGATCTAAATAGGCTTTTTGCATGCTTAAATCTAGTCATCTAGTCATATTGAACAATGATCATTATGTTTCTAGTGCATGAATAAGGTTCGAAGCTACAGGAAGAACATTTTAAAAATACATCTTTCTGAAAAAGATTCATTACTCCACCGTCCAATCCTCCAATTGCATAAAAGCATAGAATTCCTTTCTTTTTTGCATTGATGCTGGGGGAATAGCTACTTTTAACTGCAAAATTTCTTGACTATATCATGACCCATGAGATTTAACTGAATTAAAGTCATGCACCTCTCATTTACCATGAAATTTATGGATCATGAGTGTCAAGGACAAATAGCTAATGCCTAGATAATGACTGGGGCTTCCCATGTGGCTCAGTGGTAAAGAATCTGCCTGCTGATGCAGGAGACAAAGGTTTCATCCCTGGGGGACGAAGATCCCTTGAAGAAGGAAATGGCAACCCATTCCAGCATTCTTTCCTGGGAAAACTCATGGACAGAGAAACCTGGAAGGCTATGGTCCTGTTCAGTTTAGTTCAGTCACTTAGTCATGTCTGACTCTTTGCACCCCCATGACTACAGTACTCCAGGCCTCCCAGTTGGTCAACAGCCCCTGGAGTTCACTTAAACTCATGTCCATTGAGTGAGTGATGGCATTAAACCATCTCATCCTTTGTAGTCCCCTTCTCCTTCTGCCTTCAGTCTTTCCCAGCATCAGGATCTTTTCAAATTAGTCAGTTCTTCACATTAGGTGGCCAAAGTACTGGAGTTTTAGCTTCAACATAAGTCTTTCCAATGAATATTCAGGAATGATTTCCTTTAGGATGGACTGGTTGGATCTCCTTGCTGTCCAAGAGACTCTCAAGAGTCTTCTCCAACACCACAGTTCAAAAGAATCAATTCTTCACTTCTCAGCGTTCTTTAGAATCCAACTCTCACATCCATACTTGACTGCTGGAAAAACCATAGCTTTGACTAGATGACCCTTAAGATGACTAGACTGTAAAGTATTGTCTCTGCTTTTTAATATGCTATCAGTTTTCTTCCAAAGAGTAAGCATCTTTTAATTTCATGGCTGCAATCACCATCTGCAGTGATTTTGGAGCCCCCAAAAAACAAAGTCTGACACTGTTTCCACTGTTTCCCCATCTATTTCCCATGAAGTGATGGGACCAGATGCCATGATCTTAGCTTTCTGAATGTTAAGTTTTAAACCAACTTTTTCACTCTTCTCTTTCACTTTCATCAAGAGGCTCTTTAACTCTTCTTCACTTTCTGCCATAAGGGTGGTGTCATCAGCATATCTGAGGTTATTCATATGTCTTCTGGCAATCTTGATTCCAGCTTGTGCTTCTTCCAGCCCAGCATTTCTCATGATGTACTCTACATATAAGTTAAATGAGCAGGGTGACTGTATATAGCCTTATGTACTCCTTTTCCTATTTGGCACCAGTCTGTTGTTTCATGTCCAGTTCTAACTGTTGCTTCCTGACCTGCATACAGATTTCTCAGGAGACAGATCTCATCTCTCAGAAGTTTCCAGACATTGTTGTGATCCACACGGTCAAAGGCTTTGGTGTAGTCAATAAAGCAGAAGTTATCCCGTGGACGGAGGAGCCTGGTAGGCTACAGTCCATGGGGTTGCTAACAGTCAGACACGACTGAGTGACTTCACTTTCATTTTTCACTTTCATGCACTTGAGAAGGAAATGGCAACCCACTCCAGTGTTCTTGCCTGGAAAATCCCAGGGACGGGGGAGCCTGGTGGGCTGCGGTCTATGGGGTCGCACAGAATCGGACACGACTGATGCGATTTAGCAGCAGCAGCAGCAGATGTTTTTGGGAACTCTCTTGCTTTTTCAATGATCCAGCGAATGTTTGCAATTTGATCTCTGGTTCCTCTGCCTTTTCTAAAACCAGCTTGAATATCTGCAATTTCATGGTGCATATACTGTTGAAGCCTGGCTTGGAGAATTTTGAGTATTAGTTTCCTAGAGTGTGAGATGAGTGCAATTGTGTGGTAGTTAAAGCATTCTTTGGCATTGCCTTTCTTTGGGATTGGAAAGAAAACTGATCTTTTCCAGTCCTATGGCCACTGCTGAGTTTTCCAAATTTGTTGGCATATTGAGTGTACACTTTCACAGCATCATCTTTCAGGATTTGAAATAGCTTCACTGGAATTCCATCACCTCTACTAGCTTTGTTCATAGTGATGCTTCCTAAGGCCCACTTGACTTTGAGTTCTAAGATGTCTGGCTCTAGGTGAGTGATCACATCATCATGATTATCTGTGTCATGGAGATCTTTTTTGAACAGTTCTTCTGCGTATTCTTGCCACCTCTTCTTAATATCTTCTGTTTCTATTAGGTCCATATCATTTCTGTCTTTTATTGAGCCCATCTTTGCATGAAATAGTCCCTTGGTATCTTTAATTTTTTTGAAGAGATCTCTAGACTTTTCCATTCTACTGTTTTCCTCTGTTTCTTTGCACTAATCTCTGAGGAACGTTTTTTTTTTGTTTTTTTGTTTTTTTTTTTTTTTTTCTCTCCTTGCCATTCTTTAAAAATCTGCATTCAGATGCTTATATCTTTCCTTTTCTCCTTTGCTTTTGCTT
>SJYV01025935.1:70969-140662 GCA_006410875.1 Neotragus pygmaeus | reverse complement strand
CTGAGGAACTTTTTTTTTTGTTTTTTTGTTTTTTTTTTTTTTTTATCTCTCCTTGCCATTCTTTGGAACTCTGTATTCAAATGGGTATATCTCCTTTTTTCCTTTGCCCTTTGCTTCTCTTATTTTCTAAGCTATTTGTAAGGCCTCCTCAGACAACCATTTTGCCTTTTTTTTTTTTAATTTCTTTTTCATGGAGATATTCTTGATTCCTGTCTCCTGTACAATGTCAGGAACCTCTGTCCATAGTTCATTAGCCACTCTATCAGATCTAATTCCTTGAATCTATTTGTCATTTCTACCCTATAATTGTAAGGGAATTGATTTAGGTCATACATGAATGGTCTAGTGGTGTTCCCTACTTTCTTCAATTTAGGTCTGAATTTGGCAATAAGGAGTTCATGATCTGAGCCACAGTCAGCTCCTGGCCTTGTTTTTGAGATTGTATAGAACATCTGTATCTTCGGCTGCAAAGAATATAATCCATCTGATTTCAGTACTGACCATGTGGTGATGTCCATGTGCAGAGTCTTCTCTTGTATTTTTGGAAGAGGATGTTTGCTATTATCAGTGTGTTTTCTTGAAAAAACTCTATTAGCCTTTGCCCTGCTTCATTCTGTACTCCAAAGCCAAATTTGGCTGTTACTCCAGGTGTTTATTAATTTCCTACTTTTTTATTCCAGTCCACTATAATGAAAATGACATCTTTTTGGGGTGTTAGTTCTAGAAGGTCTTATAAGTCTTCATAGAATCATTCAACTTCCGCTTCTTCAGCATTACTGGTTGGGGCATAGTCTTGGATCACTGTGATATTGAATGGTTTGCCTTGGAAAAGAACAGAGATCATTCTGTCCTTTTTGAGATTGCATCCAAGCACTCCATTTTGGACTCTTTTGTTCACTATGATGGCTACTCCATTTCTTCTAAGTGATTCTTTCCCACAGGAGTAGATATAATGGTCATTTGAGTTAAATTCACCCATGCCAGTCCATTTTAGTTCACTGATTCCTAAAATGTCGATATTCACTCTTGCCATCTCTTATTTGACCATTTTCTGGGGGCAAATTATGGTGGAGGTAGTGAAGATAATGGTGACCTTCCTCAAAGTTCCCATGCATGTACTGCTACACTCAATGCCTTCAACCCTGCAGCAGGCCACTGCTGACCCACACCTCCATCGGAAACTCCTGGACACTTATAGGCAAGTCTGGGTCAATCTCTTGTGGGGACACTGCTCCTTTCTCCTGGGTCCTGTTTGTGCCCACCGCATCTGTTTTCCCAGTACTGTGTAAGTTCTGGAAGCTCTATGGTGGGGTTAATGGTGACCTCTTCCAAGAGGGCTTATGCCATACCCAGGTCTGCTGCACCCACAGCCCCTGCCCCTGCAGTAGTCCACTGCTGACACATACCTCCACAGGAGACACTCAAACACAGTTCTGTCTCAGTCTGTGGGGTCTCTGGGTCCTGGGGTACAGTCCATGGGGTCACAAAAGAGTTGGACACAACTTAATGACTAAACACCACCACCACTAAGTAATGCCTATTTTTTTAAGAGGAACTAAAATACATACTCATATATGTGTAAACAAACACATATGTGTACATACACACCGATTCCCATGGCAAAGTATCAGAGAGTTTTCTTAGAGGGCAGAAAACAGAAAAATCTCAGCCCAATTATTAGACATTTTGAATTTTCACAGTTATTTGAAATATGCATAATGACATTATCATTATTCATTTTCACTTTATCCATTTTATTTTGGAATTATTTCATTTTGTTTAAAATATTTAACTATTCACTGTAATGAAGAAAAACTTCCAGTTGGAAAGAAACTGCAATATATCAGAAATGATAGACATCTATAGCCAAAAGTAACTGCAGACTGTCTGAGAGGCCTGCAAATGTATTAATATGTGAAGGAATAACAAAAGAGACTACAATAAGTCATTTGTTACTTCAGAGTAAAATTACCTAAATTCCTGGTATATTTTGTATATTTCACTGACTTCCACTGCTATTAATGGTCTTTTAATTTCCCCCATTAAATGAAGTCATATATCAAAAATTCTTGTATAGATATGCAAATATATATATGTAATTTTCATACAGATGTATATAAAGTTTATAAATTTTTTACTGGTAATAGTAACTAAGGCAAAAGTCTATTTGAAAAACAGCACGTGTAGAATCTTTGATTGATTTATTTGATTTTGGTCTTGTTTAGATTTTTCCCCTATCTTGAGGCACCTAAACTTTAGTGGGTATATTACAAAGGTGTAAGGATATATGGGAATTTTTGTTTCTATTTTACACTAATAAATACTGAAATGAAAAGTAAATGTGTTTCTGTTTTCAGAAAGAAATATAGCATGAACATAAAACTGAAAGGTGAACAGTAATGAACAAAATTTATCATGGGCACAATAAAACCCATGATCCTCATGTGCATTATTACGTCAAATTGCCTATAACAAAACCAGTTTTTGTTTGTTCTGTTTCTCAGCAAAACTGACATTAAATTCTTGCTTTAAGGTAGCAACTTTTCAAACCTACAGCCCCATTTAATAATAATGTTTTTGTTTAATGTACTATAGTTTGGTATGGGGGTGGGTTCTTTAATAAATTACTTGCAGAATCCTGTAAATAAATATCCAGTGTTTCAGAACTAATGGTGATAGGCTATTTAGCAAGAAAATATCCATTGGACGTGACTCTACACTTTTCATGGTCTCCAAAATGAATTCATTACTGATAGTGCAGAATTTTCATCACAAAGATAGTCAAAAGAATGTGTCATTATTTGTAAAACAGGAAAAAAATACGTATCATGGGTACTTGAGAAATACTTTTCAGTGAGACACAGTTGTTTTGGATAGGCATATCAGTTCAGTTCAAGTCAGTTCAGTCGCTCAGTCATGTCCGACTCTTTGTGACCCCATGAACTGAAGCACTCCAGGCCTCCCTGTCCATCACCAACTCCCGAAGTTTACCCAAACTCATATCCATTGAGTCGGTGATGCCATCCAACCATTTCATCCTCTGTTGTCCCCTTCTNGTCGCTCAGTCATGTCCGACTCTTTGTGACCCCATGAACTGAAGCACTCCAGGCCTCCCTGTCCATCACCAACTCCCGAAGTTTACCCAAACTCATATCCATTGAGTCGGTGATGCCATCCAACCATTTCATCCGCTGTTGTCCCCTTCTCCTCCTCCCTCAATCTTTCCCAGCATCAGAGTCTTTTCATGAGTCAGCTCTTCAGATCAGGTGGCCAAAGTATTGGAGTTTCAGCTTCAACATCAGTCCTTCCAATGAACACCCAGGACTGATCTCCTTTAGGATGGGCTGGTTGGATCTCCTTGCAGTCCAAGAGATTCAAGAGTCTTCTCCAACACCACAGTTCTAAAGCATCAATTCTTCTGAGCTCAGCTTTCTTCATAGTCCAATTCTCACATCCATACATGACTACTGGAAAAACCATAGTCTTGACTAGATGGACCTTTGCTGACAAAGTAACATATCTGCTTTTTAATATGCTGTCCAAGTTGGCCATAACTTTCCTTCCAAGGAGTAAGCATATTGTCTTCCCATATTTTGAAAAATAAGAATATTTTACATAGTTTTACTTTGGAATGTATTCCAAATAATTAGTTTCATGGGTTATTTTTTCTACATTATATTCTGAATCAACTTAAAATAACTTAGTTAGTATTCTGTTTCTATACTATATTGATATATTTGACATCCTGATAACATGCTATAAAGAAATATAAATACGTATATTCAGTTATTCTTTACCACAAATTGCAAGTTTTGCTTTAATATTACCTGTTCTGATTTCACCTAATAAGAAAAATTCGTTCTTTAATAATTTAGGAGTGTAAAGTAAAAATGTTAGTTTTTAAAAAGGAAAAAATATTCTCCTGAGGAGATTTGGAAGGTCTGAAAAATACTAGAGTATAATTTAGTCTCTTTTTATTGTGTCTCCCAAGAGCTTAGATACTTTGCAGTTTTCACTCAAAAAAGTTTACATCGAAAGCAATAACCCTCATCAACTTTTCATCTGCATTCCAGTTTGTACATTTGTAAAGTTAAAAACAAGTCTAAAGCAAATAACCTAAGATTTTTGGTACTATTATCAACTAAGGAATAATTGGTGTAAGAAATTTTTAAGGNGGTGGATTTTTATTAGGATTTAATAATAATTAAGTACTATTATTGATGTGCCCAGCTTCTTGAATAACCTTTGCCCATCTTCACTAGCTACAGAGTTTGATGAGCAGATTCCATTCATGTGTGCCAAGCCCTTTGTGCACAAGTATATCTTTACCAGTCATCTCAAAGAACTATTACAAAAGGCAATGATTTTACTAGGGATATTCTAGGTTATACTGTCTTCTATTATAATATTCTGTCTTAAATCTATTTTATTTTTCTTTTGTTCCAATATTTTGTCACAGATAATGAGCTTTTGTGCTGTGCTTAGTTGCTCAGTCATGTCTCACTCTTTGCAGGCCCATGGACTGCAACTTGTAGGCAGTTTTGTCCATAGGGATTGTCCAGGCAAGTATCCCAGAGNTCTTAAATCTATTTTATTTTTCTTTTGTTTCAATATTTTGTCACAGATAATGAGCTTTTGTGCTGTGCTTAGTTGCTCAGTCATGTCTCACTCTTTGCAGGCCCATGGACTGCAACTTGTAGGCAGTTTTGTCCATAGGGATTGTCCAGGCAAGTATCCCAGAGTGGATTGCATGCCCTTCTCCAGTGGATCTTCCCAATCCAGGGATTGAACCCAGGTTTCCAGCATTGAAGCGGATTCTTTACCATCTGAGCCACCAGGGAAGGCCCTGGTGAGGATTTAGACAACCATTAATTTGTGGTTGAATTTTTACAAATATTGTTCATATCATATTATCTTGCCACTTGTTACCAAGACTATTAAATAATCTTAAAGACTTTATCAAAAGTAAATTTTAAAAGTCATGCCATTTCAGGACACCAAACATTTTTCCCAATTTTGTTGACTTTAATACACTTGAATAGGGAATTAGAACAGTAGAACTTCTAAATACATTAAAATTTAATTAAAATTATATTTTCCCTAAAGTTGTACTATTTTTTCCCTAACTATAAACTAACTGAAAAGAAACAGCATCATGGAGGTCTGTTATTATTCAAAAAATTTTAAGCTAATAATTACAGCATTTCTGGTTTTTGCTTTTCCAATTATTTAAGCATTCAGAAATGTTTCACCTGTTTTCCTCAATTCTCTCTGAGGTAAGTACACAAAGCAGAGATCACACACACACACACACACACACACACAGAGTAAACTGAGACACAGAAGGGCTTTGTGGCTTATCAGTGATTACAGAGCTTACTTTCAACAATACTGGAATAAATTCACACAACTCCTTTTGCAATTCTCCTATTCTTTACATTTGACTTTATTTTCCATGTTTAGAGTGCAAGATAGTGTCTGTAGCAATTTTTTTTTTAATTTATTAATTTANAGTCTCCCACTATTATTGTGTTATTGTTAATTTCCCCTTTCATGCTTGTTAGCATTTGTCTTACATATTGAGGTGCTCCTATGTTGGGTGCATATATATTTATCCCGCCCTCCGAGTCTGTAGCAATTAAAAAGTTTTATGTGTTTTAGGCGTTAAATGTAGAATGATATGGATTGCCATGCAGCCTACATCTAATTTTAGTTTTTTTGCTTAAAACTCATTCAATTGCTCAAAAGTTCTCATCATTTTAAAAATGTAATGATTGAATGATTCTGCTTTAAGTGGCAAAATAGTTAATTTGGACACATACTGATAAGAAAAGGCAATGAAAGACAGTAATAGGGCAGTCAATGCCAATTGAAATAAAACAAGTGTGCCAGCAGTTGGAATGCCATATGGAAAAATGAAGCCTGGTTTCATAACCAGGATGGAGAAAAATCTGTCAAGGGTTATTTTTGTTGCATACTCATGACTGATAAATTGTGCTAATTGCTAAAAGAATAAGCAGTTAACTAAGACTGGGTTTATTGTGATAGAAATGGAATATGATAAGAATAGCAATACAGTTTAAGAAATCTATAGGTGTTAGTTCAAGGCTTTGCTTTTTTTTTTTCCTCTCCTTAGAACTGGCAGGGGGAAAATTAAACTTTGTTTTGTCACCATTAAAATATATTTAAATCTGTCTTTTCTACATATGTAACACAGAAATATCAGAAATGTTGAGACATTTAATATAAATTCTGTATTTCACATAAATAAATAAATATGGGGTAAAGGCAATATATGACCAGAATTTTGGGCAATATCTATGTTACATTGTTCTGGAGAGTACTACTTGCTGCACACCTCCAGTCATATATAAGACACTTTTTTTTTTTTTGCTTCTGTTTTTGTTATTGCTGGCTTTTACACAGAACATAGGAGGAATAGTTAAGCTTTAAAGTCCAGACTAATGTGGATGCATTAATTTTAGACTCACATTTCCATTTGCGACCTTTCACTCCAATTTAGGTCTAATATAATCTAAAACAATCAATTTTACAAAGAAACCATGAACACTCTTTTAAGTGCTAGATTTCAGCAGGTTGTAAGAGGCAAATTTAACAGAACAAAGACATAAAAGCTACTAAGCAAACAGTTCCTCTTTTTTAATAGACATGAATTAATAGACAAAAGGTTATAACCTATAAACTTGAGTATTAAATGAAAGCAGCATTTCAGATATGCTAAAGCTTTGGCTTGATTTACTTGGATAACTCATGAGAGTCATTCAAGGAAAACTGTGTTGTAAGAGCAGTCCTAGAATTAGCCTGTTTTTAAAAAAATTCCCTAAAGTATTTTGATTTCCTAGAATTATCATATATTCTTCACTAGATTTTCTGAACATATCAACCTAGAAAAACTTTTTAGAATTTCCAGATGAGCTGACTGACCTAGCCTCAGTGATTTATAATCAACTACCTTTCTTCAACCCACTCCAGTATCCTTGCCTGGAAAATCCCATGGACAGAAGAGCCTGGTGGGCTACGGGGTGGCAAAGAGTTGGACACGACTGAGCGACTTCACTTTCACCCTTCTTCGAAGTCAGTGATTTCAGACAATTAAAGATCTGTCTTAGCAGGCTTGATGTCTTCAAGGTTATTCATTCCACAGAGTTGGAGCACTGGCTGCACAGGCCCAGTGGAGTTAATGGAGTATCAAACCATTTTAATCTGTCTGCTGAGAAACCTATATGCCAGTCAAGAAGCAACAGTTAGAAATGAATATGGAACAATTGACTGCTTCAAAGTTGGGAAAGGAGTAAGACAAGGATGTATATTGTCACCCCACTTATTTAATTTCTATGCAGAGTACAATATGCAAACTACAGGGCTGGATGAATCACAAGCCGGAATCAAGATTGCCTAGAGATAGCAACAACCTCAGATATGCAGGTGATACCACTCTCTAATGACAAAAAGTGAAAAGGAACTAAAGATTCTCTTGATGATATTAAAAAAGAGAACAATGAAAAAGCTGGCTTATAACTCAACATTAAGAAAAAAAAAATGAGATCATGACATCAGGTGCCATCACTTCATGGAAAATAGAAGGGGAGAAAGTGGAAAGAGTGACAGACTTTATTTTCTTGGCCTCCAAATCACTGTGGATGGTGACTGTAGTCATGAAATTAAAATACTTGCTCCCTAGAAGAAAAGCAATGACAAACCTAGACAGCATACTAAAATGTAGAGATATTACTTTGCTGAGAAAGGTCCATTAAGCCAAAGCTAATGCTTGATTTTAGATACAAATTTAACTCAGGTGTGAGTGAGTGAAAGTTGATCAGTCATGTCTGACTTTTCATGATCCCATGTACTCCATACCAGAATACTGAAGTGGGTAACCTTTCCTTCCACCAGGGGATCTTCCCAACTCAGGGATTGAACCCATGTCTCCCACATTGCAGGTGGATTCTTCACCAGCTGAGTCATAAGGGAAGCCCAAGAATACTGGAGTGGGTAGACTATCCCTTTTCCAGGGAATCTTCCTGAGCCAGGAATCAAACCCAGGTCTCCTGCATTGCCGGCAGATTCTTTATCAACTGAGATATCAGGGAAGCCCAGCATTATTATTTCTGGCATTGCATTTTGGGGGGATATTTTGAACATCTCCCTGTTTTTTGTTTTTCCTTTTCTTTTTTCTGTGTTAGCTTACCTACTGNACAGCATACCAGGCCTCCCTGTCCATCATCAACTCCTGGAGCTCACCCAAACTCGCGTCCATCGAGTCAGTGATGCCATCCAGCCATCCCATCCTCTGTTGTCCCCTTCTCCTCCTATCCCCAATCCCTCCTAGCATCAGAGTCTTTTCCAATGAGTCAACTCTTCACATGAGGTGGCCAAAGTACTGGAGTTGCTTTTAATATTTTTTTCTTTATCTTCAATTTTTCTGTTTGACTACAATATGCCTTTATGTGTTCCTCCTTGGGTTTATCCTCTCTGGGACTCTCTGTGCTTCCTGGACTTGGATGTCTGTTTCCTTTTTCATTTAGGGAAGTTTTCAGCTAATATGTTTCCAATACTTTCTCATGTTCTTTATCTTCTTCTTCTGGGACCTGTAAAATGTGAATTTTCGTACACTTAATATTGTCCTAGGAAGCTTACACTACTCTCACTTTATTTTATGTCTTCTCTGATAGCTCAGTTGGTAAATAATCCAAGGAAATGCAGGGTTCCCCTTGTGACTCAGCTGGTAAAGCATCCACCTGCAATATGGGAGACCTGAGTTTGATCCCTGGGTTGGGAAGATACTTGGAGAAAGGAAAGATTACTCACTCCAGTATTCTGACCTGGAGAATTCTATGGACTTCATGGTCCATTGGGGTTACAAACAGTGGGACACAACTGAGCAACTTTCACTTTCATTTTATCTCTCTTTTTTTTTCTTTATTCTGCTCTAGAGCAGTGATTTCCACCATTCTGTCTTTCTTGCTTTCTCACCATTCTCACTTTTCCACTCTTCTGCCTGTTATTCTGCTAGAGATTTCTTCTAGTGCATTTTCCATTCCCATTATTATATTGTTCATCACTGTTTATTTTTTAGCTCTTCCAAGTCTTTGTTAAACTTTTCTTGTGTCTTCTCAATATACGCTTTCATTCTTTTTCCAAGATCTTAGATCAACTTTACTACTACTACTCTGAATTCTTCTTAGATATACTGCCTATTTCCACTTCACTTAATTGTTCTTTGGGTTCTTATCTTGTTCCTTCATTTTAGGACATATTCCACTGTCATCTCATTTTTGTCCAACTTTCTGTAACTGTGGTTTCTGTAGTGCTGGTTGCAGAGATGCAGTTCTTGCTTTTTCTATCTCTCCCCTGGTGGATGAAATGATCTAAAAGGCTTTTCCAGCTTTATTGGTGGGAGGGGCTGGTACCTGCCCACTGGTGGGTGGAACTGGGTCTTGTCTTTCTGGTGGGCATAGCTGTGATAAGGGATGTGTTTATCAGTTAGCTGTTTATTCAGGAAAACTTTAAGCAGCTTGTCTGTTGAAGGATGAGGCTGTGTTCTTTCCCTATTGGTAGTTTGGTCTAAGGAGTCTCTGCACTGGAGTCTACAACCTGTCGGTTAGGGCCAGGTCACAGTGAGGAAATAGCAGGCTCCAAGAGCACTCATGCCAATGAGTACTTGATAGAAATGCTGCAACCAGTTTCCTTGTTCCTGCAGTGAGCCATAGCTGCCTCCTGCCTCCGCAAGAGATCCTCCAATATTAGCAGGCAGGTCTGGCTCAGTCTCTTATGAGGTTACTGCTTTTGTTCCCCCTGAGTCTTGATGCACAAAAGACCATGTGTGTGCCCTCCAAGAGTGGAGTTTCTATTTGACCAGCTCAGTTGCTTAGTCATGTCTGATTCTTTGGGACCTCATGAACAGGCTTCGCTGTCCATCACCAACTCCCAGAGCTTTTTCAAACTCATGTCAATCGAGTCATTGAGTCAATCGAGTCATTATGCCATCAATCAGGTGGAATCCCTGCACTCAAACCCTCCTGGCATTCAAAGCCAGATCCTCTGGGGTTCCTCCCCTATTGCCAGACCCTCAGGATGGGGTCTCACTGGGGCTCAGAACTTCCATTCCTGTAGAACATCTGTGGTATAATTGTTTTCCAGTGTGTGGGTTGCCCACCTGGCATGAATAGGATTTGATTTTTATCAAGATTGCACCCCTCCTTTGTCCTTCTTTGGCTTCTTCATTGTCTTTGACTGTTGGATATCTTTTTTTCGTAGGTACCAGCACTTTTTGTCAGTGCTGGTTCAGCAAGCAGTTGTGATTTTGGTATTTCCATAAAAAGGGGTAAGCTCACATTCTTCTACTTGCCACTGTGCCTCCTCCTCCATTAAAGAATGAAGAAATAAATAACATTCTGAATGTCTGTGATCATCTCCAATGTGATCTCCCCACCTTTTCACCTATCATCCATTGGCAGTTATATACTGTTATCATTTAATGCAATGTATGATCCTGGGATGGATCAATTCTGGAGGCTGGAAAGTACAAATACAGAATATTCATTGGCTAATGAGAGCATCCTGATTCATAGTCTTCTTCTAATTATTCTCATTTCTCTTCAATTTTTTACTTCACTTTTTTTTTCTTCTATCAATAGAGTATTCAAGTCCCTTCCTTTAATGGGTATATTCAGATAATCATATTCTCCACAAATGATTTCTAATACTTCATCAAAACCTATGTATCTTTATTTTAAGGTGTAGGGTGTGCAGCCATATATATTTGTTCAAGTTGCATTTCAAGTATGGGTTTGTGATTGAACATGGGGCAACACATTTGAAAAGACATGTTAGGTACCACAGTGGAACATGGAATTCTCCCATGCACTCTCATCCTTTCTCTTCCCTCTTCCTTCAGCTGGAAACTGACTTGAGAACTTAGGTTTGATTATGCAGATATTAACAGGTTGACATTGAAAATGTCAGAAGCTAGCAAAACGTTTAGCAAACTGATTGCCTGGAAGACTTTCAGTATAATAGCCCTCAGTGACCTGCATACCTGCACAGATATTCTATTAAGAGCCACTCAAATATTTTAGTCACAATATTTGTTACCACAGCATAGACTACACAATTAATGCAACATTTCTGAAGTTCTTGGAAAATAGATGGTTTATAAATCATGAGTACTTAAGGATTTTATATTATTTATATGTTCAGTCTTCATGGTTTTGCTTTTTGAGGAACAGTGATTAGCTGGTTTCTTTCTCCTGTCTGAATGATCCTTTTACCACAGAATAACACAGCTAATTGGTAGGGAGTTCAACTTAAACCACAAATGCAAGAAGTGAACAATAGTTATTGAATATCTGAAAATTAAGACTTTTCCTTTGGGAGAAAATGGTCTAATTTGCATTAAATTATTTAATTAATGATCACAAACCACCTCGCTTGAAATGATTATACTAAGAAGAAACCAGAAAAACAACTATTTCTGCTTTATTGACTATGCCAAAGCCTTTGACTGTGTGGATCACAATAAACTGTGGAAAATTCTGAAAGAGATGGGACTACCAGACCACCTGACCTGCCTCTTGAGAAATCTGTATGCAAGTTAGGAAGCAACAGTTAGCACTGGACATGGAACAACAGACTAGTTCCAAATACGAAAAGGAGTATGTCAAGGCTGTATATTGTCACCCTACTTATATAACTTATATGCAGAGTACATCATGAGAAACACTAGGCTGGAGGAAGCACAAACTGGAATCAAGATTGCTGGGAGAAATATCAATAACCTCAGATATGCAGATGACACCATCCTTATGGCAGAAAGTGAAGAAGAGCCTCTTGGTGAAAGTGAAAGAGGAGAGTGAAAAAATTGGCTTAAAGCTCAACATTCAGAAAACTAATATCATGGCATTTGGTCCCAACACTTCAAGGGAAATACATGGGGAAACAGTGATTGACTTTATTTTTCTGGGCTCCAAAATCACTGCAGATGGTGACTGCAGCCATGAAATTAAAGGACGCTTACTCTTTGGAAGGAAAGTTCTGACCAACCTAGATAGCATATTCAAAAGCAGAGACATTGCTTTGTCAACAAATGTCTGTCTAGTCAAGGCTATGGTTTTTCCAGTGGTCATGTATGGATGTGAGAGTTGGACTATACAGAAAACTGAATGCTGAAGAATGGATAGTTTTGAATTGTGGTATTGGAAGAGACTCTTGAGAGTCCCTTGGACTGCAAGGAGATCACACCAGTCCATACTAAAAGATCAGTCCTGGGTGTTCATTAGTAGGACTGATGTTGAAGCTGAAACTCCAATAATTTGGCCACCTGATGAGAAGAGCTGACTCATTAGAAAAGACCCTGATACTTGGAAAGATTGAGAGCAATAGGAGAAGGGGACGACATAGGAATATATGGTTGGATGGCATCACTGACTCAATGGATATGAGTTTGGGTGAACTCCGGGAGTTGGTGGTGGACAGGGAGGCCTGGCGTGCTGCCGTTCATGGGGTCACAAAGAGTTGGACACGACTGAGTGACTGAACTGAACTGAACAGAAGGAGAAACCATTATATATTAAGATTGAAACACTCTGTACTTTAACTATGGACATAATGTGACTTTTAATTTTGATTCTGATTGTTTTGTTTTGACTGTTTGCTCCCTACATCTGTAACTGTGGAACTAAATTTGTTTCTAGGCGCATGAAAGTTTTCAAGTTACAAATGGTTGCTCAAACTCCTGCTACTGGTGCAGCTTCCTCCAACTACTATTTGGGGCCCCTGGATCAGATATACTCAATATGAGGATTAGGAGAATATGTTGCCTCGTCAATTTAGGGACAATGCCCCTTCTCAGCTCTGAAGCAGTTACAGAACGAACACGATGCCCCTTTTCCCTAGGCAACATAATTCTCCTAAAAGAAAAGGGGCGAATGAGAGAGTCATTTCCTAGGCAGGTTGATAAGAAGTCTAAGGGTCCCCAAGGAGAGAGGAGTCTGGAATTCTCAAGGAGGAAGAAAGGACAAACATTTCTCTACATTCCTTAGGATTATATAACAACAATGTATTCTGCCTGAGGACAGTCTCTGGATTAAACCTTCTTTTTACAAGGATTATATAACAACAATGTATTATGTATTCTGCCTGAGGACAGTCTCTAGATTAAACCTTCTGACTAATTCTGTTATCTTAAGATGTAAATTGTGGGAGTAGGTCTGGTGAGGTCTTTACAACCTCCAGACATTCTTTGGATTCATTGGAGAGTAATATAACTTCATTGTTAGCACTAGCAATGGGACACTCTTTCAGCCCCCTTCTGATGTCTATGTCAGAAGCTTTCTCTATCTCCTTTATACTTTAATAAAACTTTGTTACACACACACACACACACACACACAAAATGTAGTTACTTTTTATTTCATTGGATTTCTAGTGATCCCCCTGAGATCAACTAAGTAAGCATATAGACCTTAGCACTGTTTGTAAGTATTCAACAGCATGAGATATTTTGTCACCTACAAGTTAATTATTAGTATTCAATCTTCATTTATCAAATAGTGTAGAGGGAATAACACATAGTAAAAGACTTTTTCATGAAGCATTAATAAGAAGTAAGTAAACTGGGCTTCCCTGGTGGCTCTGAGGTTAAAGCATCTGCCTGCAATGCGGGAGACCTGGGTTCTATCCCTGGGTCGGGAAGATCCCCTGGAGAAGGAAATGACAACCCACTCCAGTACTCTTGCCTGGAGATTCCCATGGACGGAGGAGCCTGGTGGGCTGTAGTTCATGGGGTCACAACGAGTCAGACACGACTGAGCGACTTCACCTCACCTCACCTCACCTCAAACTGGAGTCATATACCGGTTGAGTGATGCTGGATAAAGATGTATTTCTGAAAGGGTCAAAATACTCTACTGGTGGTCTATAACATTCATATTGGAGTGATGAACATATATTTTTAAAGCTTTGCTCCCATCCTGTCATATATGTGCACAGGTATGTGTGCCTGTGAAAGATATAGCAAGTTTTAGATTAAATCAGTGCCTTTATACAATATTGCACATTAAATTGCTCAGTGTTACTCTTAGGTTTCCAAGTGGCTGTAAACATTTCATTGATCACTTCCATAGATCATTTTTCTTCCAGAAATTGTTTATATGGAAATTGAGAATAAAATGTTAATTTGAAGGTTGGGTAAACTATTTCAGTGCATTTTTATTTTAAAGTCTCTAGCTTGTGTCTTGCTTTCTGTGTCATGCCTGGAGCCACCGTGAGGAACTCTGCCCATGGCAAAGGTCATGAGGAAGGAGGTTTCAGCATACGCAAAGGTGGGATCGAGCCTCAGGAAACCCCCTGTTCCCAAGCATCTACCCCTCAAACCAGAGTCTGCCTATTTTACTGCTTTATGCTCACACCTACACCTCTGACTTTACAGGGGGCCATTCCCCACCACCTCTCTTGGAGAAGGAGTTAAGCCACAGCTCCAGTTAATAAAAATTCCTGGGCATGAGAAGGGTTTCTCAGGTCAAACCTCTGTGGGCAGACTAGCTTGTGTGACAGGATTATCCACACTCTTGCTACTACATACATGATTGTTTACAACCTCTCAACCATAAACATCACAGAGAGATTTGGAGTATTTTGTAAGTCTTAGTGAGCATTGGGTTTTTCTAAAGATGAAAATCATGTTGGTGAAGGGTCTTTCATTTGTTGAGCCAATGTTTCCTGCTAAATCTCCATGATCCCTGCCCTTATAATGAATATAACTAACATATAGGAGAAATAAGTATTAACCTTTAAGATTAATCATGTTAACCTTAGCCTAAGTAAATTCCTTTCTTAATTGTAACCCACAAACCCTCACTCTATAGGAATGCAACTTTATCTGGTACCTTCAGAGGGTGGTACCTGGTTTAAGAAAAATCACCCCTAGAAAATAAGTTTTCTGGTTGTCTGTTATCAGAAAGAAAGGATCATAAAATGTTAGCAGGTCCCTGGCCAGAAGATGATGTAAAACCCTTAAGACCTTTTGTATACATTTATATGAAGCACCTGACTTTGATAAAGGTCAGGACTGTTGACCCCCACGTGACTTTAAAATTTCCATTTACCTCTATGTGTAACAAAAGGTATATAGGTAAACCTGAAAATAAAGAAAACGGATCAGTTTCTGGAAAGACTGATTCCCCCGTGTCATTCTTTCTTTCCCCTTCTGGCTGAATTCCCATCTGAAGCATGGATGCTCACCATGTCTACTTACTTGCCCTGGCTTCTAAAACCCACAAGAGAGGGAGCCCAAGGTGGGGCACCCTCAGCTATTCAAGTGGACACTGGTGGCCTACGTAGATGGTGCAAATTCCTTGTCTTGGAGTTTTATTGGTATTCCACATAAACCAAGTTATTCAACATCTTTTTCTCCACTAGTATTTTCCTTCTACACTATTTCTTTCTAATCTCCCTTCATATCTTTAATCAAGCAATTAATTCCTAGGATGCTGACTCCATCCCTACTTTGAATTACCCTATATCCACCAGGGCTGGGCCCCGGTAGTGTCATATATGATAACAATAACAGTTAATGCTCACGTGGTTAACTGTTATTGTTATCATATATGTTATTGTATGTCATGCACTGCAGTATAAGTAATACATGTGCTAATTTATATAATGCCCTCTGACTCTATAAGAGCTTACCCACTGAAAATGAGGAAATGGCCTTTTAGAGAGGTGAAATAGCTTGCTTAATATCATACAGCTAGAAGTGACAGATTTTAGGTCAGGGTTTCTAACTCTAGAATACAGTATGCATCTCACCCTTACTCTACTTATAAACATCTAGGTAAATTTTGAGATATATTTTAGATTTTTTTTCCATATTGTATTCAAACCTATTAAAAGGTTCAAAGTAAAATATTAAATCAGTTTTATTTCACTATACACATACTTTACTAGAAAATGTATAGAGGAAATCACAGATGGTTAATTTCAACTGAAGAAGCTTAAGTTAAACATATTTTCCACTTATCTCAAAGTTCTGCTCAAAATCCAGCTTGCAGCNTTGTATTCAAACCTATTAAAAGGTTCAAAGTAAAATATTAAATCAGTTTTATTTCACTATACACATACTTTACTAGAAAATGTATAGAGGAAATCACAGATGGTTAATTTCAACTGAAGAAGCTTAAGTTAAACATATTTTCCACTTATCTCAAAGTTCTGCTCAAAATCAAGTACAAATAATGGAATCCATGGGAGTTCTAGGATATATATATATATATATATATTTTTTTTTAATGGCTAGATTATTTTTTACAAATCAAAGTAAAAATAATCTTGGTCCTATTTTTTTTTCCCTTTATTGTCCTATACTTCATATCTGTTTTTAAAAGTACAAGTTATTGCTATCAAAAGTTTCTGCTTACATATCAAAAGGTTCATTTCTCATTCTGTCACTTAATGCTTCGGACACATAACATGTTAAAAAACTCTCACCTTCTTTTTTCTCTTGTAATAAGAGCTGATAATTCCAAATAATAATGGTAAAATTGTTTATCACATAGAGTTCAGAGGGATTAAATAAGCTTTTCAGGTAAGTCATATTGCATATGATCAGAAACAAACTAGAGGCACAGAAAAATGATATCTAATGATAATAATGTAAAATTATACAAAATTGTGTAAGGTTTATCTTCTTATGGTTTAACTTTGAAAATAAATAACTAAAACTAAAATAACAACAAATTTAAATTACCATTATGGACTTTATGAATGGCAACTTAAAAGCAAAATAATTGGCCTCATGCTACCATTATTCCTTAATCCATCTATAGCCTCAGTGAGAGGCAAAAGGCAATGGAGAAAGATATGTGAAATTAGTACAACTCTTATTGCCCAATAAAGACTATGACATTTCAAAGAACTCTTACTGAGCCTCCAATTTTAAGAGCAAAAGAAGTGCAAGTATTCCCTAGGAAATCCCACGGACACAGGAGCCTGGTGGGCTACAGTCCATGGGGTCACAAAGAGTCCAGCACAACTAACTGATTAATATTNCAACTCTTATTGCCCAATAAAGACTATGACATTTCAAAGAACTCTTACTGAGCCTCCAATTTTAAGAGCAAAAGAAGTGCAAGTATTCCCTAGGAAATCCCACGGACACAGGAGCCTGGTGGGCTACAGTCCATGGGGTCACAAAGAGTCCAGCACAACTAACTGATTAATATTTTCACTTCACTAAGTGTTTATATATACCCTGTTTCAATACGATCCTCAGAAGACCGTTGGGAAAGAGATCTCGATAATGCCATCCATTTTGTTAGTCCTAGGTTTCCTTTCTTTTCTCAGAAATCTCTCCTTCTTTTCCAGATACCACATAGAGTTATTTTGTGATGTATCTCCTCATTCATTTTGTTCAATAAGCACTATTTTCTCATTTTTGTTGTTGTTGTTTTTCACTCACTAAACCATGTCCAACTTCTTGTGAGCCCATGGACTGCAGCACACCAGGCTTCCCTGTCCATTATTTCCTGGAGCTTGCTCAAACTCATGTACATTGAGTCAGTGATGCCATACAACCATATCATGCTCTGTCATCACCTTCTCCTCCTGCTCTCAGTCTTTCCCAGAATAAGGGACTTTTCCAATGAGTTGTCTCCTTGCATCAGGTAGCGAAAGTATTGGAACTTCAGCTTCAGTATTAGCTCTTTGAATGAATATTCAGGTTTGACTTCCTTTAGGATTGACTAGTTTGATCTCCTTGCTATCTAAGAAACTCTCAAGTCTTCTCAACCACCACGGCCCAAAAGCAACAGTTCTTCCATGCTCAGCCTTATTTGTGGTCCAGCTCTCACATCCACACATAACTACTGGAAAAACCACAGCTTTGACTCTATGGATCTTTGTTGGCAAAATGATGTCTCTGCTTTTTATACACTGTCTATGTTGGTCATAGCTTTCTTTCCTAAGGAGAAAGTGTCTTTTAATTTTATTACTGTAGTCACGATCCACAGTGATTTCAGAGCTAAATAAATAANAGTATACTGACACATATATATGGAATTTAGAAAGATGGTAATGATGACCCTGTATGCGAGACAGCAAAAGAGACACAGATGTGTAGAACAGACTTTTGGACTCTGTGGGAGAGGTAGAGGGTGGGATGATTTGGGAGAATGGCATTGAAACATGTATACTATCATGTAAGAAACAAAGTGCCAGCCTATGTTCGATACAGGATATAGGATGCTTGGGGCTGGTGCATGGGAATGATCCTGAGAGATAATATGGAGTGGGATGGGGGAGGGGGATTCAGGATTGGGAGCTGGTCAACACCCGTGGCAGATTCATGTCAATGTATGGCAAAACCAATACAGTATTGTAAAATAAAGTAAAAATAAAATTTTTTTAAAATGTATATTATATATCCCAAAGCCTTTGTTTTTTATTATTACTCTAGAGAGTAAGTGATTAACTAATAAATCAACTTCTAATCATTTACATTCAGCTATAAACTTTATCAACCATAAATTCCTCTTATATACCATCCTTTGCTCAGTCCTTTAAACAATATTTTCAGCCTTTTACAAAGTGTTGTTTAAGAAAATTAAGAAACACAGTTTCTAATTGATTTTCAGCAGTAACATCAAATAATTTGATCAAACAGGTTTAAAATATGTGGCAAAAGCAATGAGATAATAATATTCTAAACTCTCATCACCACACACTAAAGCACAATAAATTTACCATTTGTTGTTGTTGCTCAGTTATGTTTGATTCTTTGCAACCCCATGGACTGTACGTAGCATGCCGGGCTTTCCCATCCTTCACTATCTCCTGGAGTTTGCTCAGACTCATGTCTATTGAGTCAATGATGCCATTCAACCATCTCATCCTTTGTCACCCCCTACTTCTCATATCTATCAAAGCCTAGTGAAAAATTTCAAAGCCATCCAGATCATAAAATAGTTTTAGATCCTTAAACCTGGGCTGCTACTGCTGTGAGAGATACAGACAGTGAAAAAGAGAGAGGACCCTAAAATATGCTTGTGGAGTCAATGTTACCCCTTAGTTGCATTTTTACTCTCTGTGCTTAGGTAATACACTATCAATTCTTTGCTAATTTTCAAAGGGATTTATCTATAATTGTACAAATTCCTTTAATGATTACCAACCTAACAGTTGCTACCAATATATAATTAGCTTTTAAATATTTAATACCTTAAGAGACCACACAGATAATTAAATTATTTTGAGAAAAATCTATTTCAAGTCAAAATACAAACATTGTCTCTAATAGTAGTCCTGAGTCTCTTAATTATTAAATAATAAAAATTGCATGGACTCTAGAATTATATATTAATTTTATTTATCCACTCTCCCTTACTTTCCAGAATGAGCCTCTCAGAGTCTAACGAAAGTTGAAAAACCTGGAGAAAGGAGACTGCATTAGTCAGGGTTTTCCAGAGAAGCAGAATTAATATAAAAATTTATTGTAGAAATCGGCTCACATGGGCTGGAGAACTAGAAATCCAGTGGCATAATTCAGTCCAATTTCAAAGGCATGACAGCCAGAAGCTACAATGTCCAAAGGCAGTAAAAGATGGACTTTTACAGCTGGAGAAGAAAGGTAATTCATCCCTCCTTCCCTTTTTTATTCCATTTAAACTCTTAAAGGATTGGGTGAGTTACATTGATGAGAGTGGATCTCTTTACTCAGTCCACCACTTCAAAAGCTAATCTCCTTCAGAAGCACTCTCACAGGCACAACAGAAATCATGAAAGTGTGTTTTACTGGCTATCCCTTAACTCAGTCAAGCTGGCACTCACACACACAAAAAAAAATATATCAGAGAAGCTACATGATGTCAAAGGACTTAGTTTTCCCCAAAGTTAAAAAAAAAAATTCCTAGATAAAAACATAGACCATGGTAAAGATAATTTCAAGAGATATTTCTATGAGAGACCACTAAAGGTAGAGTAGATGGAGCCTCACCATTTAAGACTCTGAAGAAATATTCTGAAAGTGCTTTTCTTTTTCTCTTAAAGACAATGCAAACTTTTTATTCTATTAACTCTGTAATATAATTTAAATAATATAACCTTAACCAAACACCTTTCAAATTACTCCTTCTCAAGTGTTTTTGGTTTATATACAATACTACTGTGCCATGTTTACAAATTTTAGATGTTTGGTTCAATTAAAAAGACTAATAGTCTTGTCACGTTCAACAATTGGGAGATTTCAAAATACTGATATCTTAATATTTCAGAAATATTACAGACTCTACAAGTAAGTGAAAACAATGACAAATATTTATCCTACTACTTTTGATCTATAACAAAATAATTTCTACAGAGATGTACAGAATGATGCCAAAGTGTTGGCATAGGGCACACTTTTATGTTCCTCTTGATAGAAATCACAAAAAGTATATTTTCTTGATGTGAAGTCAAAGGGCCTGTCAGTCACAGCTTGGACTTTCAAGGAAATAGTTCCAAACAAATGTTTCTAAGGAGAAACTTAACTGCTAATGGAATGAATTTAACTAGAGATTCTATCATTTTTTATCTCAAGGAAACAAACAATCTTTCTTCTATTAATATTTTTGTGATCTGGTTATAGAAAACATATTATCCAAAAAGAAGCTTGTATTTAAAAAAATAATTGCAACACTTGGTTGGAGGTACCCTCATCAGTTAATCTTACATTAAAAATTGGGATATTTATTAGTCTTCATCTGTCAAAAATTCTGAAAGAAATGGGAGTACCAGACCACCCGACCTGCTTCTTATTTAACTTATATGCAAAGTACATAATGAGAAACCCTGGGCTGGAAGAAGCACAAGCTGGAATCAAGATTGCCAGGAGAAATATCAATAACCTCAGATACACAAATGACACCATCTTTATGGCAGAAAATGAAGAGGAACTAAAAAGCCTCTTGATGAAAGTGAAAATAGAGAGTGAAAAAGTTGGTGATAGACAGGGAAGCCTGGCATATGCTGCAGTTCAGGGTCGCAAAGAGTTAGACACGACTGAACTAAACTTGTCTTCATAATGTTATTACTCTAAATATAAGTGAGACCAATAAAATGGCTATTTTACTTTCACTCATCCAAATATAAGGTCAGAAACAGTTTAAACATATTTACTCAATGAGTTGTGTAAGCCTGATACTCAACATATTAAAGTGTGTAGTTTGAGGTTGTGATTGATTTGACAAAGAATGAACAGTTAGGGACACTAGTGACAACAGAATAACTTTTCCTTGAGATTTACCAATTTATTCCTGTCACTTCAAATGTATTTATATACTAAGATTACTGGATTTTGAATTTTCAAATAGCAACACCACACACACACACACACACACACACACACACACACAATTTCAATCACTTGAGTTTTGTAAATTTTTAAAAATTATTTTACACCCCCATAAAGTACAGGATTGTCTGACATATTTATTATATGCTAGTTCACTTGCCCATTCTTGTGATGATTTTTAACAGGAAAAAGGTTCAAATATTTTAACCTAATCTCTAGGTAAAATCAGTACTCCACCACATGTGTATTATTTTTACCCCTTAGCTTTGGACATTTTCTGAAAAATCATTGTATCCCCTAGTTTAAGAAGCACAACCTGAGGGTATATTGAAGTTTACTTTTGTAAAGTGCAAAGATTTCTCATGACAGAGTGGTCACTGCTATACATTAACAAACATTAAAGAATTATAAACACCTTAGTATTTATGAATGACATTTTTCTAAGACTTCTAGGTAAAAAAATATGCACTTATGGAATTAAGTGGCAATTTCTAAAATATGTTTCAATCAATAATTGCAATGAAAACAGAAATTTGTGATGGTATGTGTAGTTATTGAGCTAAATTAGGAGGAGTGCCAACAGAATCATAAATTCTTCTAAACATAAGTCCAGAATAGCTGGTAAGTCAATGAAAGTATTTAACTACTGATTGACCTTACTTTTAATCAGTGAATGAATTAAGTTGTGTTATAAATATATTTGTTATGATATAATAGGGAGGTTTTAGTGGACAAGAAATATTTTTTCATACAGTTCATTATAAAATTCCAGTCAAACTAAGGTTTATAAATTTATATTACTCAAAATTTCTTGGATAGTGACTTGCTAGAAGAAAAAACAACACATACTTTAAGTGTTGTTTGATTCTTAAAACTGTATAAAATATTGTGAAAAAATATTTTTATTTAGATATACTTATAAATTAAAATTTATAATTTATTAGCTTAGTTTATTTAGGTATATTCTTAAATCTAAGGTTACCCATACCTCTTCATGCTTTCAACTTATTACACTTTCTTTCCACAGCTCTTCGGTTTATTTATGGTTTGCAGGTTTTCAAAAAGGAGTTCAGGAAAGGAAAATGATAAATGATCATAAAAACAGTTCCTAGAGAGAAGCTAGGTGGAAATTACTTTTTTTTTTTTTCATGTATTTGGGAATCATTGTTTTAATTTGGGCATTACAAAGCAAAATTATCAGAATTTTCCTAATGAAACTATTTATAGCTTCACTTTTATGGTGAAGATTTTAGTTCATGTATTTTAAAATGCATCTCACAAGTAAACAAAAGAATGAAATCTCAGATAAAGTAAAACTTAACATAATGAACAAGTTCAGTTCCGTTCAGTTCATTTGCTTAGTCATGTCTGACTCTTTGCGACCCCATGAACCACAGCACACCTCACTGTCCATCACAAACTGATGGAAATACACAATAACTCCTACAAAAAACTTTCCACAAAATTAAACTCATATCTGATTTAGTTTTTAACTGCCAACTTAGAGAAAAATAGAGAAAACCAGGGAAGATGTTGAGTTATGAAGTCAATGCAATGAAATCAGTAGCTAAGTTTGAGGAAATTCCAAGGATAAACAGTTAATTAAGAAAAATAATTTCTGGGGAAAGGGGAAAGTTGGAAATAGAAGCTACAGATTAAAAAGTAATTAGATAATTTAAATAAATATGAATATATTGTGATCCATGGGCCTTAATTTGTCCCTGATTTCAATGAATGGTTGGGGGGAAAAAAGATGTTCTTGATACTACGAAAACTGGGCATTTAGTTAATTATTAATTTTATGGTTCTGTTTTGAAAATAGTCATTTTAGCAATGCACATTTACATATTTTTGATGAAATAATAAGCTATCTAAAATCTACATTAAAAAAATATGAGGATGTATGAGATACCGGAGGCTTTGATATTAGACTACAAAAAAGTTTAAAATAAATCCATTGGGATTCATTATACTAGTAATAGTATTCTTTGTTATCTGTGTGAAATTTTCTATAATAAATGAAAAGCATTCAAAAAGTAATATTAAGACACATCAGCTAAACTTAGATAACTGCAGAAAATGAGTATTTTCAAGATTCACAGATAAACTTATTGGTGATAAAAATATAGTAAGTCCAAATGTGATTAATGTTTTGAGACAAACTTTGAAGAGAATCAAATCAAGTAAGGTAACTTTAAAAATATGTATTTAAACTTAATCTTAGAATTAAATATTTTTTGTTTCCTTTTGCAAAAGCATTTGAAACTCTTTTGGTAGAGGCATCAGTTAAGGGTTTCAGAAGCTTCTGGAATTCAATTCCAGAATTGGGAAGCTTCTAGAAGTTCCTAAAATTATAATCGTGCTTTTATGTTTTGTATACTCCTAGCAGGCACACTGTTACTCAAGGGCTTGGGAACTTCACTCTGCCTAATCCTGCATATGCACCTTCCTCACTGAGCAAACCTGCCATGGCATAGGTTCTACTTTCTCAGAGAAGCTGGCCACTGTGTTTCCAGGCATGTGTCTTGTGAGCAACTTTCATTTGAGCAAAGATTTTATGCTCAGGATTCTAAAGCAAAGTATTTTCATTAAAAGCTTATTTTAAATATATCATGGGCCAGCAAAAATTGTTCTAAGTGTTGCCTTGAAATCATAGGGTTATATTAAATTAAGATGTCCCCTCTGACTTTAACTATAATATGCACAGCAACAGGAGTAGTAATTTTGTCATTTTTCAATTAGTTTCAAGTCTTTGGCAATGCCAGACTTTTCACCCTAAAGTGGTGATCAAAGTTCCAGAATCTGGTATATTTGATTACTAAATAATTCACTAAAGATGAGGCTAATTATAAAAAAAGATTGCCATTCTTTGTGGCCAAATATATTTATAATCTCAACAGATTGGAAAGAAAGAAATTTTAATAAAATATTAAAAACATGTGATGAATAAATAGACATTCTGCTAATGCATTTTTTCCTGCAGTTTCCTCTGAGTGTTGTTAAAGTTGTTTAAGGGAAAAGTCATAAATTTCCTAAGGGATACAATTCCAAAATGTAGCACTAATCTTATTATTAGTAATGTGATCATTGCATTTCAGATTAAGATAGGTTTAAGTCATTTTGCTTTAATGTCAGCCTATCAATTTTTTAGCACCCTATAAGCATTATGTAATTATAGTGAATTGATGCCTTGGTAGATTTTATATCTAAAAATGGAATGATTTAATTTGAATTGATTGTTGTTTATATGCCATTTTACTACATGCATGAGCTGATCACATCATAAAGAAAAACTACTTGCCATGGTGGCAATTAAAAAACATTTAGTTTGATATCCAAAGAGCAGTATGCCAATTTAAAAATTCTGGTCTTTAATTCAACATTTGTAAAACTTGTGTCTTGACTCTTTGATACAGTTTCTCTGTTAGTCAAATGAGAATAAAAGTTTAATGATACTTATATGCTATATTGAAATATTAAAAGTGACCACAAAAAGAAAAAAGAACTTTTTGAGGCTACAGCTGTAAATTCTAGAAATATTATCTTAATACTTTGCTAAATTTGAATATGCTTACCCTCTGATATCAAAAGTCATTAACGGTAATCTAATTGCCATATTCAATATTTTCTCCATTAATTTTCTCAATATTCTCCCTGCCAGAATTTGCAATGTAGGCTTCCACTCAGGGAAATTCCCTTCCCTTGCTTTCACATTGTCTTGTTTCTATTTCTAGTTCCCTACTGGAAACTTCATTTTATTTCGACTAAGGTGTCCTAAACACCTAGGACAATTTGCCAGCCATGTCTGTATACATTAAAATTCTAACTGATGTGTCCACAGTCTCTACACGGAAGTAAGAAACAGCTCAGAGCAGTTCTTTGTGGTAGGCATCACCTTAATTCTGTCCTTTCTTGCCTCCCACTCTTTGCGTGTGAACATTTTCCAGGTTTATGTTTCTGACTGAATTTTTCTCTCCTAGAGATCCAACCAATCTTCTTTTTCTTCTTAATTAAACTTTTATTTTGTGTTGGTGTATAGGTTTCCCTGGTAGCTCAGCTGGTAAAGAATCCACCTGCAATGCAGGAGACCCCAGTTTGATTCCTGGGTCACAAAGTTCCCCTGAAGAAGGGATGGGCTACCCACTCCAGTATTATTGGGCTTCCCTAGTGGTTCAGACAGTAAAGAACCCGCCTGCAATGCAGGAAACCTGGGATGGATTGTTGGGTTGGGAAGATCCCCTGAAGGAGGGCATGGCAACTCAATCCAAGCCTGGAGAATCCCCATGGACAGAGGAGCCTGGAGGGCTACAGTTCATAGGGTTGCAAAGAGTTGAACATGACTGACCAACTAAACACAGCACAGCACAGCCAGTTAACAATGCTGTGATAGTTTCAGGTAGACAGCAAAGGGACTCAGTCATGCATATACATGTACATGTATATCACAGACTTAGAGAAGGACAAACTTATAGTTGCCAGGGGAAAAGATGAGGGGGCGAGATAGTTAGGGAGTTTGGGATGGTCATATACCCACTGCTATATTTAAAATGGATAATCAGCAAAGACTACTGTATAACACAGGAAACTGCTCAATGTTATGTGGCAACGTGGATGTGAGGAGAGTTTGGTAGAATGAATATGTGTATGTGTATGGGAAAAAAGGATCCAACCAATCTTACAGTATTTCTTATTACATTCAGGAGGATGAGTATCAACACTGCTATCTTTAAACTTGATTTCTCACTTAAATTTTCACTTCATTTTCAACTGACTTCAAGGCATTTCCACAGGAACATTTTAAGTACCTTCAAGTACAATATATCTAAAATGGAATTCATCACCCACTCCCCAATTCATGCTTATCCTTCTGATATTCCAAATTAAACACATTTTAATCAGTCACCAGACAACTTTCAACAAGCCTTAAATCATGACATCTTTTTCAACTCTCGTAGTAAATATGACATTATAAACCAAATATTCTCTATTTATTACCACCTACATGATTTCTGCTTTTTAATTCCTAGTGCTACAAATTTAGCTCTGGATTCCCAATTTTTACATTAAGTTTACTGAAGTAAGTTCTAAATTTGTACTTGCTCTGTTCTTTCTTCTTGGTCAAGGCACTGTAAATACAATTTTTAGGACCTTTTTCACAAAATGATTTTGTATTACTTTTCTTAATTAAAAAGCTTCAGTAGTGGTCCCAATGCCTTAGGAGTAAACTTTGTCTTCTGCATGCATGAAATTCTACCCTTGCTTATAATAAACTTTCAAATCCTTTGCAAATATCATAACCACCCCTCAGTATGAATCCTTTAATACCAACTTGATAAAATAAAAAGCTTAAGCAGAATAAAAAAAAAAAACCTAGATGTTGTATTAACCAAGGATCAAAGTAATCATATGAAAATCTAGATGATAAATATGAAAGTATAAATTAGAAATGATTTACATAGGGTAGTAATGTAAGCACAAGATCCATTTATACTATATTTCAAGCCATGAATCTGAATGTTGAAAGTAGAGAAAGAGAAAATCAGCCTCCAAAGGCTAAAGTATAATATTTAGAAATTTCAGTTGTAGTAGACTAAGACTGAGGAAACAAGAGTAAAATGGATCTAAAGTTTTAGTCAAGTAGCCAAAGAGAAAAAAAGTAGCATGAAACAAGAATGTGACCAGCAAAGGTTTAAAAGTAACAACGCAGAAGTGAATTAAGCTGATATGGATGAAAATAGACATGGAAATTTGTCTGAGAATTAGGACTAGATAATAAATGAGTTTAAAAAAAAAATAGAAAGCCAATTTTTTTTTAAAAAAAGAGATAAATTTATAAATAGAAAAACAATATTTAAAGTACAAAATGTAATTTATACTTGACTACACTACAGTTTTTATATTGTGGCATGCATTCCCTTTGATATCAAGAGAAATTTGGTTTAGAATTCAATTTCTTCTAACTCCTGTGTACATTAGCCTTGTATTCTGCATGTAAACTTCTTAGCATAGTATTGGACAAAAATTAAATTATNATTTATACTTGACTACACTACAGTTTTTATATTGTGGCATGCATTCCCTTTGATATCAAGAGAAATTTGGTTTAGAATTCAATTTCTTCTAACTCCTGTGTACATTAGCCTTGTATTCTGCATGTAAACTTCTTAGCATAGTATTGGACAAAAATTAAATTATTAATAACTTGGAGTTGTAAATATTTTTCCCCCCTAAATGTCTTAATAGGAAGACTTTCAGTATTTAGGCGCACTTTCACCTTCTGTGGCATCACTTCTGTCCCAGAGAAGTAGTCATAAAACTATTTATGTGTCAAAACTTTATTTGCTTGAAAGTAGTTATCTGCAATATTTTTCCTATTAAGGATACATAATGATGTAATAAGGTCATCTTTCAGCTAATCAGGAAAACATGTTACATTGTGGAAGACATGATCCTTCATCCTGCTGTGTACCTAAAATGATGGGTCCCTTAATGCTTGTACATTTATGTCAATTGTTTACATGACAAAATCATATAGCGCTTTCTTCTTGGATCTTAAGAAATCCAGCTTTAGTGACTAACATATAAAGAACATGGAAGTTGTCAGCTTTTTGTAACTTAATTCAAAACTACCCCATTCTTAAAGAATTTTTTATGAATAATTTTTTTCTTTTAAGCTTTATTTGTTGCTGTTATTAAGTTGCCTCTGACTCCTTGTTACCCAATGAAATGCAACATACCAGGCTACCCTGTTCTTATATTTCCTGGTGCTTGCTCAAATCAAGTCCATTGAGTCAGTGATGGTATCTAAACATCTCATATTCTGCCACCCACTTCTCCTCTTGCCTTCAATCTTTCCCAGCATCAGGGACTTTTCCAATGAGTCGACTCTTCCTATCAGGTGGCCAAAGTATTGGAGCTTCAATTTCCACGTAGGCCTTTCCAACGAATATTCAGGATTGATTTCCTTTACAGTTGACTGGCTTGATCTCCTTGCAGTCTGAGGAACTCTCAAGAGTCTTCTCCAGCACCCAGATTTGAAAGTATCCATTCTTCAGTGCTCAGCCTTCTTATGGGCCAACTCTCAAATTCATTCATGACTACTGGAAAAGCAATAATTTTGACCATACAGACCTTTGTCAGCAAAGTGATGTCTCTTCTTTTAATATGCAGTCTAGGTTTGTTATAGCCTTCCTTCCAAGGAGCAAGCATCTTTTAATTTCATGGCTGCAATCACTGTCCACAGTGATTTTAGAGCCCAAGAAATAAAATTTATCACTGCCTTCACTTTTTTCCCTTCTATTTGGCATGAAGTGATGGGGCTGTATGATCTTCACTCATCATGATCTTCATTTTTTGAATGTTGAGTTTTAAGCCAGCTTTTGTCATTCTCTTCTTTCATCCTCAGTAAGAGGTTCTTTTGTTCCTGTTTACTTCCTGCCATTAGAGTGGTATCATCTACATTTCTGAGATTGTTGCTATTTCTCCCTGCAATCTTGATTCCAGCTTGTGATTTATCCAGCCCAGCTTTCACATGATAATATGATGCATAGAAGTTAAATAACAAAAATGACAACATACAGCCTTGTCACTCTTCTTTCCCAATTTTGAACTGCCCATTATTCCATGGCTAGTACTAACTTGCTTCTTGACCTGCATATAGGTTTCTCAGGAGACAGGTAAGGTGGTTTAGTACTTCCATCTCTTTAAGAATTTTCCACAGTTTGTTGTGATCCACATAATAAAAGGCTTTAACATAGTCAATGAAGAAGATGTTTTACTGGGAATTCCCTTGCTTTTTCTATAAACCAAGGGGGTTGGCAACTTGATCTCTAGTTCCTCTGCCTTTTCTAAATTTTGCATGTACATCTATAAGCTTAGCTTGAAGGAATTTGAGCATAACCTTGCTAACAGGTGAAATGAGTGCAGTTGTTTTGAAATTGAATGAAAATTGACCTTTTTTGGTCTTGGAACCATTTCTGAGTTTTCCAAATTTGCTGGCATATTGAGTGCAGCACTTTAACAGCATCATCTTCTAGGATTTTAAATAGCTCAGCTGGAATTCCATCACCTTCACTATCTTTGTAATAGTGTTCCCTAAGGCCCACTTGATTTCACACTCCAGAACATTAAGCTGTATAAGGTAATGCAAATATACAATTGAAAAATAAATTATGAATAGATACAAATTTCTGGTTTTTATACATGATATAAAATGCTTGATATCATGTTCTAAAATTTAAAACTGAGCCATAACTTAGATTTATGTGAAGTCCTCTTACTTTTAAATGTAACCACCATTATTCTTATCCCATAGGAGAATATCTGACTTGGCAGCAGTACATTTTTAAAAACTGTTTGTTTTATTCTTGTCCCAAATGTAAATTAAATGGCATGCCTGCTAAAGAAAATAGTACAAGTTTTGTTTCATGTTCTTCCATTTTCCTGAGGTAATCAGCAACAAAGAGATGAAAGACAAAATATTTCAAATATTACACAGATTAAAGAGAACACATGACTGAATGCACACCTTCTCTCAAAAAACAACATTTCTAACCTGAGGGCTCATACAGTGATTCTATCCCACAACCATTATTTCATCCATTACTTAATAATTTATTTCCTTAATTTCAATTTAACTTAATATTTAATAAATGTAATGAATTAACTAAAATGAATTATTTATTTAAATAAATTACATTAATTAATATTTAATTATTTGAATATTTTTATCTTGAAAATTTGTTAAGTACACATATCATTTAAAAATATAAATTATATAAATAACTAACAAACCAATAGATAAGAAAGAATAAAATTAAAACCTTTGATTACTCCTGCCTCCTCAACACCTCCCCCAAAATAGGTAAAAAAGAAGAGAAAATTGGAGAAAGAGAATTTTGAATTAAATAAAGGAAAAGTACAAAATGTACTACAAGTAAATCTTAATGCACTGGCAATCATAATAACAATGTAAATCAGGGCTAGAAAAATAGCAATTTGAAATAACCTTTCTTCCCTGATGGCTCAGACCTAAAGAATTTGCCTGCAACACAGGAGACCCAGGTTCAATACCTAGGTTGGTAAGAACCCCTGGAGAAGGGAATGGCAACCCACTCTATTATTCTTGCCTTTATTATTCTATGGGTAGAGGACCCTCGTGAGCTATGGTCCAGGGGGTCACAAAGAGTCAGACAGGATGGAAAGACTATAGCTTTCACTTTCACTTGATTTACTAATTTAAACACATAGATCTGCAGATAAGATAAATAGGAAATAATAAATACAACCTGCTACAATGGTGAAAATAAAATGTAAATTCTCAGAAACATATTTAAAATGTAAAAGATGGGAAAAGTCATTTAATTAAAATAACAAAAGTCTCCTGTGAGGATGCTGGATTGGGGATGAATATCAAAATCTTAATATATCTATTTCTTTCTCTATTCATAATATATTGCATTATTTGTGATTCTTTAAAAAAATCTTTACAAAATAAAAGAAAAAAAATTTCAGCAGGAAGTTTGAGCAAGTCTACACTTGTCTGCTCATTATAAAGTAGCCTACAATGCGTAAACTTGTTAGAATTAGATCTCTACAGTTTTATGGGATATTTTAACACACATTTAGTAGTAACAGCATCAAAAAATGAGTGAGAAATATATTGAAGGGACTAGATCTGATAGACAGACTGCTTGATGAACTATGGACAGAGGTTAGTGACATTGTACAGGAGAAAGGGATCAAGACCATCTCCAAGACAAAGAAATGAAAAAAGCCAACTTTTTCACTCTCTTCTTTTACTTTCACCAAGAGGCTTTTTAGTTCCTCTTTACTTTCTGTCATAAGGGTGGTGTCATCGGCATATCTGAGGTTATGGATATTTCTCCCAGCAATCTTGATTCTAGCTTGTGTTTCTTCCAGTCCAGCATTTCTCATGATGTATTCNATTTGAGAAGAAGGTGTATTCTTCTGCATTTGGATGGAATGTCCTGAAGATATCAATGAGATCCATCTCATCTAATGTACCACTTAAGACTTGTGTTTCCTTATTAATTTTCTGTTTTGATGATCTGTCCTTTGGTGTGAGTGGGGTGTTAAAGTCTCCTACTATTATTGTGTTACTGTCAGTTTCTCCTTTTATCTGTTAGTGTTTGTCTTATGTATTGAGGTGCTCCTATGTTGGGTGCATAGATATTTACAATTATTATGCCTTCCTCTTGGATTGATCTGTTGATTGTTATGTAGTGGGCTTCCTTATCTCTTGTAATCTTCTTTATTTTAAACTCTATTTTGTCTGATATGAGGATTGCTATTCCAGCTTTCTTTTGCTCCCCATTTGTATAGAATATATTTTTCCATCCTCTCACTTTCAGTCATGTGTGTCTTGAGGTCTGAAGTGAGTTTCTTGTAAACAGCATATTTATGGGTCTCATTTTTGTATCCCTTCAGCCAGTCTGTGTCTTTTGGTTGGAGCATTTAATCCATTTTCCATTTAAATTAATTATTGATATATATATTCCTATTGTCATTTTCTTAATTGTTTGAGGTTGATTTTGTAGATCTTTTTTCTTCTTTTGTATTTCTGGGCTATGTAAGTCCCTTTAACATTTATTGTAAAGCTGGTTTTGTGGTACTGAATCCTCTTAACTTTTGCTTGTCTGAAAAGCTGTTTATTTCTCCATGAATGTTGAATGAAATCCTTGCCAGGTACAATAAACTTGGTTGTAGATTTTTCCCTTTCAGTACTTTAAATATACCCTGCCATTCCCCTGTGGCCTGTAGCGTTTCTGCTGAAAGATCAGCTGTTAAACGTATGGGGTTTCCCTTATATGTCACTTGCTTCTTCCTTGATGCTTTTAATATTCTTTCTTTGTGTTTAGTCTTCACAGTTTGATTAGTATGTGTCTTGGCATGTTTCTCCTTGGGTTTATCCTGTATGGGACTCTTTGTGCCTCTTGGACTTTATTATTTCCTTTTCCATGTTGGGGAAATTATCAACTATAGTATCTTCAAAAATTTTCTCATACCCTTTCTTTTTCTCTTCTTTTTCTGGGACCCCTTTTATTAGAATGTTGATGCATTTGATATTGTTCCAGAGGTCTCTGAGACTATCCTTAGTTCTTTTCATTCTCTTTACTATATTCTGCTCTTCAGTAGTTATTTCCACCATTTTATCTTCCAGCTCACTGATTCATTCTTTTGCTTTAGGTATTCTGCTATTGATTCCTTCTAGAGTATTTTTAATTTCAGTGATTGTGTTGTTTGTCTCTGTATGTTTATTCTTTAATTTTTCTAGGTCTTTGTTAATTGATTCTTGCATTTTCTCCATTTTGTTTTCAAGATTTTTGATCATCTTTACTATCATTCTGAATTATTTTTCAGGGAGTTTGCCTATTTCCTCTTCATTTCTTTGTACTTCTATGTTTCTAGTCTGTTCCTTCATTTGTGTAGTGTTTCTCTGACTTTTATTTATTTATTTATTTTAGCATAGTGTGTTTGAGGTCTCCTTTTCCCAGGTTTCAAGGTTGAATTCTTTCTTCCTTTTGGTTTCTGCCCTCCTAAGTTTGGTCCAGTGGTTTGTGTAAGCTTCATTAGGGTAAGATTTGTGCTGAGCTTTTGTTTGTTTGTTTTTCCTCTGATGGGCAAACTGAATGAGGTGGTTATCCTGTCTGCTGATGATTACATTTGTATTTTTGTTTTGTTTGTTGTTTAGATGAGGCATCCTGCACAGGGTGCTACTGGTAGTTGGGTGATGCTGGATCTTGTATTCAGTTTTTTCCTTTGTGTGAGTTCTCACTATTTTACGTTCCCTAGGGTGAGTTCTCTGGTTGTCTATAGTGTCTAGGAGTCAGTGCTCCCTCTCTAAAGACTCAGGGCTTGATCTCTCTCCAAAGACCAGCCTAGGTTCAATCTATCAGGAGGAATTTCACCAGAAATGTAAGGGCCTTAACTTGAGTTCCAAATTTCAGTGCACAAGAACACAATGGAGGTCTCTGACTCAGTGGAAACTGTTTCTTGAGGGATTCCCTCCTTTTCTGTATGGTGGCTTTTCGTTGTGAAGAAGTCTTTCAGGGCGGTTCTGTCATGACACTTTTTAAAAAGGAAAATAAGGAAGATCACTCTCTCAAGTTGTACTAAGTGGAATGCTCTGCAACTCATAGCAAGTGAAATAGAAGTAGAATGCAAAACAGTGCTATTTGTTTTAAAAAGCCCATTGTTTTGATGCCTTTATGTGCATAAAACCTGATAGGATGAAGAATAAAGTCATGACAGTATGACATTTGTTGCTTCTAGGGAGGGAATCTGGATGGCTGAAGGACAGGATAGAAGGGAGACTTTTCACTGTGTACTATTTTCAACCTTTTGAATGTATTACCTTTCAAAATACAATGAAAAAACTTTATTATAACAAAATTACATATGTTTATTATATTTTTACATTGATATTTATATAGACATATGAAAATAGAGGATCTGGAAAGATACACATCAAACACAAAATAAGTATTTTGCTTTAGGAGGGAGAGGGAGGAGGTTATATATGTGTGTATGGTGGGCATTTGCTTTCTATTGCTTGAATTTAAAATGAGATTTCATAATTACACAAAACAAGCCATTAAAAAGATCTTGTACCACAGGGCTGAAAGCACTGTGCCAGCTTTTTTCCATTTTATTATAAATATATGAGAGAATCGGCCCTATTAACTTGGTCTCAAGTCACATCATTCCCGTGAGTCTTCTTCATAGATTGAAGTAATAAAACTTTATCATACAAGGATTCAAAATGAAACAGTAAGATGACAGTCTCAAAATGGCTCTGGAGAATACTGAACTTTCCTGTATCAGAAGAGCTATCTAGGAGGCACAGTATAAAAAGAGATGGCGAGCCACAAATGTCTCAAAAGTACATCTCACACTTCAAAAGTGTATAGTCGCTGGGACAACTGAAAAGAAAAACTTGTGATTTAGAGTCAGAAGCCCTGTGTTTAAGACCTGGCTACTCTGTATAGTGGAGGCTTCCCAGGTGGCACTCCTGGTAAGAACCCACCTGCCAATGCAACAGATGTAAGAGACGCTGGTTCGATCACTGGATCTTTAAGATCCCCTGGAGGAGGGCATGGGAACCCACTCCAGTATTATTGCCTGGAGAATACCATGGACAGCAGAGCCTAGAGGACTACAGTCCATAGGGTCACAAAGAATCAGACATGACTGAAATGACTTAGCACACACGCACATTGTATAGTAGCTGTGTGACTTTGGATAACCAACTACCCTGATAGTTGATCAACTGTCCTTATTGCTTATCTACTTATTACTTATCTCACAAATGTGTTGAAAAAATAAAATTAGATAACATTATGAAAGCACATTGTAATCTCTGTAGCACTGTACAAATACTATCATTATTATCTTTCAGTATACATAGTGGCAGAGAGAATGACAATTGGCAACAGTAGCTCCCCCTCACATTATCATAAGGGACATTTCCCCTTTACTCCCAGGATCATGTGGCAACTTTTAAAATATGAAACTCCCAGAAAGTCTCTGATTCCAAATTTGCCATTATAAATTGTTTTGTTACTTTATGGGGAAAAGGTAAAAATTAACCTTTCATAATAATACTAGAAAATACTTAGTAATAGGAAAACAAAATAGAGATTTTTTGTTGAGCTTTACATCTTTCTGAACTCTTAGAAATGGGTGAAAATATAACATAAATGCTGGTTTTTCCCCTTAAATTTCAGTTATCTACCTCATATTCTACCATGCCATCTTTGTGTTCTTTACCTGGACCTACTGGAAGTCTATTTTTACACTCCCACAACAGCCGAACCAGAAGGTAAGAATACTGCTTACTTCATAAAGACTAAAGACAGAGGAAAGTAGAAATGCCAATAAGGCAAGAAGAGGGCAAAAAGAGGAACAAATAACCTTCCATTACAAAGGAGAGATTAAAGGTAATCTTTAAAAAGGACTTGGAGTAATAAATGTAAGGTAAAATTAACATAGTCTATTGAAGGAGTTTGTGTAATCACCAGCTATTGATATCTTTAAGACTAGGAAACTACTACTTGCATTGTTGAGATAATGAGTGAAACAAGGAATCACTTGAATTCTGAGGACTCATCTAGTTGAATTCTATGAAACTGTAATAATTTAGAAAGTGAGACAATCAGAAAAATTACAATAGTTAAATTGATCATTTTCAAACTGTGTTCCCTTGAATGAAAGTGTTTCATGCAATATTTGGGAGGGTACATGAAAAATTTCTAATCATATCAGGTACTTATAACATGTGATTACTGTAACACAGATTAGTTTCCAAAGTAGGAAATAAAACAATGGAAGAAATTTCAACAGCCTCCCAACATTAGGAAAAGTACTGATTTTAGTTTTCCCACTTAAAATTGTACACATACAAAATAAAATTAAACACAGAGAAAGGCAAATATCATATGATATCTCATATGTGGAATCTTAAGTTTTTGAAACGATGCCAAAGAACTTATTTATGAAACAGAAACAAACTTACAGATATCAAAAACAAACTTATGGTTGCCAAAGGGGAAACATTGTGGGGATGGATAAATTAGGAGCTTGGGATGAACATACACACATGACTACATACAAGATAGATAACCAGCAAGGACCTACTGTATAGCACAGGGAACTGTACTCAATATTCTATGATAACATATTTGCCTGTATGAGAAAATAATCTAAAAAAGAGTAAATATATATATATATATATTTTATGCATAATCAAGCCTTCCCTGATGGCTCAGACAGTAAAGCGTCTGCCCGCAATGCGAGAGACCTGGGTTCAATCCCTGGGTTGGGAAGATCCCCTGGAGAAGGAAATGGCAATTCACTCCAGTATTCTTGCCTGGGAAAATCCCATGGACGGAGGAGCCTGGTAGGCCACAGTCCATGGTGTCGCCAAGAGTCGGACACAACTGAGCGACTTCACGTGCATAACCAAATCATGTTACTGTATGCCAGAAATTAATACAACATTGTAAATGAATTCTGTTCCAATAAATTTTTATAAAACACAAAGTAAGGTAGTAATGCAAGAATTGAGGAACATGAGATATTACACATGTAGAAAGTAGAAAATGGCAAAAGTTCTTTCTTATAAATAATGATTTGAAATATGTTTAAGTATTTAATTAAAAGGCAGATATTTGCATAATAGATAGGTATTATTATCTATCTTTATACTGTCTATAAGTGGCTCACTTTAGGACCAAAGATGTAAATAGGTTGAAAGTGAAAGGAAAAAAAAAGATTTGACTGAGTGATGTCAGAAAGATGGCAAAGTAGAAGATACCAACCTCTATCCACCCCTCACAAAAAACAACTGACAGCTATACATAAATGAAAATATCCCTTGGAGGGCTCAAGTGTCTAATTTCAAAACCTGAAGCAACACAGTGGAACAAAAATGGAGAATAACTACACAGGAAAGATTGCTGGGGAAATCAGCATGGATGATGATAATCAGCTTGGATTTAGCTAATCACTACAAATGTCTAACATTTAAGGCCACATGTTCATCATTTTTAATTGGTAAAAATAAAAAGTGAATATTTTGGCATATGTTTAGCTTAGGTCAGTCAGTCAGTTCAGTCACTCAGTCATGTCCAACTCTTTGCGACCCCAGGAATTGCAGCACACCAGGCCTCCCTGTCCATCACCAACTCCCAGAGTTCACTCAAACTCATGTCCATCAAGCCGGTGATGCCATCCAGCCATCTCATCCTCTGTTGTCCCCTTCTCCTCTTGTCCCCAATCCCTCCCAGCATCAGAGTCTTTTCCAGTGAGTCAGCCCTTCGCATGAGGTGGCCAAAGTACTGGAGTTTCAGCTTTAGCATCATTCCTTCCAAAGAACACCCAGGACTGATCTCCTTTAGAATGGACTGGTTGGATCTCCTTGCAGTCCAAGGGACACTCAAGAGTCTTCTCCAACACCACAGAGATAATGTCAAAGCTTCCCAAAGTGGTTGCATAATCTACACTCCCATATAAAAAAGGTGAATCAATTGGGCCTATTTGATAGCCATAATATTAATTTCTCTAATACCAAATACAGAAGATGAGACGGCTGGATAGCATCACTAACTCAATGGACATGAGTTTGGGTGAAGTCCAGAAGTTGGTGATGGACAGGGAGGCCTGGCGTGCTGCAATTCATGGGGTCACAAAGAGTTGGACACGACTGAACAACTGAACTGAACTGAATACCAAATACATCCTGATTTATCACCAATTGTCCTACTTAAAACACATTTGCTGGCTCATTGCATTCTAATCATTAAAAACACTTGCTTAGTGCCAGAAATAGGACATCGCATGACATCTTATTCCAAACCAAAGCCTACTTGTACAACCACAAGGTTTCATCACATACAAGCTGTAACAATATTGTCTCTGCCTTTCAAGCTGGAACACTATAAGACAACAAAGTTACAGTCCCAAGAATATCCCTGAACTTAAAGAGCTTTCCCAAGGTGCTACTTTTAATTATCCACATTAGCAAGAATTGTTTAAAACTTTATACTTTTAAATCAACTATACCTCAATAAAAAGATAAAAATAAATTAAAAATAAAACTTTATACTTTCCAATTAATATAATTTTTCTTATGAGAAAACAAAATTGTCACTTGTTTTTATATTAAATTTGCATTATTTAGTTAACATTTTATAATATTGATCTATAGACTTCTGGCTACAAAATGTCTTAGTGTGTGTGTCTGTGCGGTTCATCACAGAATCCTTGGCTACCTGGGCCTCTACCTGTTAAATGCCTGTAGTGCACTATGTTTATAGTGATAGCCAAAAATTCCCCTATATATTTCCATATACTCAAAGGCAGTCAGTCTACTTTAGAAAAACATGATACCATGAAAATGTACCACAGGTATGGTTCTTAAAATAGTGTTTGACTTCATACATTTCTAGTTTTTAAAGTTAGATACATTAAATTATCTTAAATACTTTATTAATTTATTTTACTATTTTGTTGATGTATAAATACATACTTGTTTCCAAGAACTAAGCTGTAAATTGTATGATTTCATAAAATTTACCTATATTTACACCCATATAATCACTATGCATGTTAAGATTTTGAATATTTCTAACACCTCAGAAATCCCCTTCATACCCTTTCCAAATCAATGTCTTCTCAGAGGTAACCACCATGGATTAATTTTACCTATTCTTGAACCTCACACAAAAAAAGAATCATAGTACATACTGTTGTGTTGTAAGCCTTTCACTCAGTGTAATGTTTTCCAGATTCATTCATACTGATGCATGTTTCAGTTGTTCATTCCCTTTTACTGTTATTAGTTATTTTCTTTTATCACAATTGATTTATCAATTCACCAATTAAGAGACACTTGTTACCATTTTTTCTGTTATGAATAAAGCTGCTATGAATGATCTTATACCTGTCTTTTGGAATACACACAAACACATAAACATGCACACACACACTCATTTCTCTTAGCTATATAACTGGGAATGGAATTGCTGAGTCATAGAGCTGGCATATATTTAGCCTACATAGATAATGTTAAACAGTTTTCCAAAGTAGTTGCATAACTCTACATTCCCACCAAGATTTTCTGTTCCTCAAAATGCACCATAAAGGAAGTAAAGGGGAAAGCCATAGACTTTTACAAAATATTCAACAAAGGACTAGTATCCAAAATATATAAATTACTCAAATCATTACAATACAAATCAATAATTTAAAAAGACATGTAACCCAATTACTTTCAATGGACAAAAGGTTTGAATAGGCATTTCACAGGTAGATACCCAAATGGGCAATAAACTCAAAACGGTGCCGAATGTCATTAGTAGTCAAAGGGGTGCAAATTAAGATCACAGTAACATAACTACTATATGCTTTCTAGAATAGTTAAAAGTTTAAAGATTGGCAATATCAAATATTTGAATGATTTAAGAAATTGTACTTGTAAAAGAGACATTTAGTTACTTGTTATTTATTACCTAGCAATCTTACACCAATCTTGTGATATCTATTTTACAGATGAAGAAACTTAGGTTGAGAGTGTCTGATTTTCCAAAGTGATTTTTGAACTATTAAATGGCAGAGATGAAACCCAGAAAATCTGATCACAGATCTTTTTCTTTTTCACCTCTGCCCAAACAGAAGAAAACTTACAGGTCTGTATTACTTTGGAAAATCATTGCCCTTTTTTTTTTTTTTTGCAAGATTAGCAAAGTGTGGCACAAACGTGGCAACAAGCTCCATAGCAGACTAAAAACTTCTGAAATAGTGAAAATATCCAATTATCTATTCATTGCAAAATTAGAATACACAAAGTTGCAAGTAGTCTCATCCAACTTGTCCAAGAGGACACCTATGAAGAATACTCACAACTTAATCAAAAGCATAGTTTATCATCAACAGGATCCTGACAGCAAGGTTCAGTTCAGTTTAGTTCAGTTCGCTCAGTCTTGTCCGACTCTTTGCGACCCCATAAATCAGCACGCCGGGCCTCCCTGTCCATCACCAACTCCCGGAGTTCACTCAGACTCACGTCCATCGAGTTGGTGATGCCATCCAGCCATCTCATCCTCTGTCGTCCCCTTTTCCTCCTGCCCCCAATCCCTCCCAGCATCAGAGTCTTTTCCAATGAGTCAGCCCTTCGCATGAGGTGGCCAAAGTACTGGAGTTTCAGCTTTAGCATCATTCCTTCCAAAGANTCCTCTGTCGTCCCCTTTTCCTCCTGCCCCCAATCCCTCCCAGCATCAGAGTCTTTTCCAATGAGTCAGCCCTTCGCATGAGGTGGCCAAAGTACTGGAGTTTCAGCTTTAGCATCATTCCTTCCAAAGAACACCCAGGACTGATCTCCTTTAGAATGGACTGGTTGGATCTCCTTGCATTCCAAGGGACTCTCAAGAGTCTTCTCCAACACCACAGTTCGAAATCATCAATTTTTGACACTCAGCTTTCTTTACAGTCCAACTCTCACATCCAAACCTGACCACTGGAAAAACCATAGCCTTGACTAAATGGACCTTTGTTGGCAAAGTAATGTCTCTGCTTTTCAATATGCTATCTAGGTTGGTCATAACTTTCTTTCCAAGGAGTAAGCATCTTTTAATTTCATGGCTGCAGTCACCATCTGCAGTTATTTTGGAGCCAAAAAAAAAAAAAAAGTCTGACACTGCTGACAGCAAGGTATCACTTATTAACATGCAACATCATATTATAGTATAGTGGAATGGAAGTGGCATAAGTCTTGGTGAACTGGTTTGGGTCTTAGTTTTGCTGCTTTTACCAATTGAGTTGAGTATTACCATAGACAAGGTACTTAGATTTTATTTTCTTAGGTTATAAAACAATATTACCTATCACTTAGAGTTATGAATATTGAGATAAAAGCCAGATAAGATAAATGAGATAATTATCCAGAGAAAGTTATAAGCCAAATTCGTACCTGAATATCAAAGGGTAGGTAACAAATATTTTCATCTAAATAGATGTTGTTGTTGTCTTTAATCTTTTCTGTGAACCTTGGAAAGTAAAGTCTTGCTTCTCACTTTTCCTTGCAGTTCCACTTGTCCTATACAGACAAGGAGCGCTATGAAAATGAAGAGAGACCTGAGGTCCAGAAGCAGATGCTTGTTGATATGGCTAAGAAGCTACCAGTTTACACAAGAACTGGGAGTGGAGGTCAGTTCATCCAAAGTCATTTAGGGAGGCAGATCTACAAGGATCTCAGAAAGACTGAGTCATAAATATCCTCAGTCTAGCCCACTTTTCCCTTCTTTCTTCTGAGAAACACCTTGGAGTTTTTTCTCAACATAGTATAAAAAATGTCAAACATTTTTGGAACCTTATAAACATCTGTATACCCAACACTGGAATCTACCACTAACATTTAACAATATTGCTTTATCATGTATCTGTCTAAAAATCCATTCCTCTATCCATCATCCATCAGGCTGTCTTTTTTAAAAAAATCTTAAGTATAGTTGATTTACAATTTTGTGTTAGTTTCTGATGTATAGCAAAGTGATTCAGTTAAACATANGAGGAGCCTGGTAGGCTGCAGTCCATGGGGTCGCTGAGTCAGACACGACTGAGCGACTTAACTTTCACTTTTCACTTTCATGCATTGGAGAAGGAAATGGCAACCCACTCCAGTGTTCCTGCCTGGAGAATCCCAGGGATGACGGAGCCCAATGGGCTGCCGTCTGTGGGGTCGCACAGAGTCGGACACGACTGAAGCGACTTAGCAGCAGTAGCAGCAACAGGTGGCTCAGTTGTAAAGAATCTACTGGGAATGCAAGAGATGTAGGTTCAATCCCTGGGTCAGGTAGATCCCTGGAGAAACGGCAACCCACTCCAGTGTTCCTGCCTGGGAAATCCCAGGGTCAAAGGAGCTTGGTGGGCTACAAGCCAGGGGACACAAAGAATCAGACTCAACCTAGTGATTAAGTAACAATTATCTCCTAGTGCTTATTTCATTCAGAATTTCACTCTCTTGGGCTGACACTGTCTGGACATTGCACCAAAACATCATGACTTGTTAGCATTCAATAAATCTAATAACAATCATCAAAAATACACATTCACTTAGCCAATTAGCATAGCATATTTTTCTGTCAACCAAGCTAGAGAGCCTAGTTACCAAGTTATACCCTTTTCTAATAACAAAGACTCAAGAAACTAAAAGATTTCATGATAAAAATCTAGTTTGCCAACAAAATAAAACTGAATATAAGGAACCAAAGTTCTCTCTGCATACATCTGAATAATTAGGTAGATTATAAAGATAACAAAATCAGATATGACTTAGGTTAGGATGAAATTTTTAGACCTTAGCTTTTTATCTTTGAATGAAGCTAAAATTTAACATAAAAATGTTAAAATAAAATGCTATATTAATGACTGCACCAAAGGATGATGATTAAAAAATACCTTTTTATTTCCATTAATCCTTTAGCAATTAAGTAGCAGCAAAGCCCCAAACTGACTACAAATATAACAGAATTAGTTGAATAATTTTGTCTCTTTTCCCCAAAATGTTACTTTAATGGAAAGATACTCTGTTATCAATACTGCTTAGAAAAAAGTTTTTAATCAATTCTTTAATTCACTTTAAGTAATGAGTCCTTCTGGCGCTAGTGGTAAAGAACCCACCTCCCAGTGCAGAAGGTCTAAGAGACAGGGGCTCGATCCCTGAGTCAGGAAGCTCCTCTGGAGGAGGGCCTGGTAACCCACTCCAGTATCATTCATTGCCTAGAGAATCCCACGGACAGAGGAGCCTTTCGGGCTACGTTCCATAGGATCGCAAAGAGTCAGATACAACTGAAGCGACTTAACATGTACACAACAAGTCCTTAGCATTTGTCTCTCCAACAATCCAATAGCTTTTTTTTTAACTCTACAGTAAAATGTGATGTTACTTTATAGAAGAAAATTTTATTATCAAATGTCTGATATAAATAAGGCTTTCATCACAACCATTATCATACAGGTAAAAGGAACACCTTATTCCTGCTCAAAAAAAAAAAAAAAAGAAATTAAGTGTTTAAATTAAGAGATCCTTTCTGAATTTTGAGACTTTCACTTAGAGGTGTGAGTTTCAAACAGTCTTGGATGTTCAAGTGTTCAGATAGTTTGGCAGCTTGTTAATTACAGTGGTAAACTGAGCATAACTGAAATACTTTTGACGAATTCAACAATGTGTGCTACATGACTTGCTTGCAATGAATATTTGTCCTTGAAAATATTTCTTCTAGGTTGGCACTGTATCAAATGATTGAAAATATAAAGGATCGAAATACGAATATGAGCACTTCCAAATCATTTTCATGTTGACTGAAACCATTATGAAAGGATTTAGGTAAAATTACCATATTTACATTAAAAGAGTATGAATTATTTGCACAATAAAAGGTTTAACATGACATATATTAAATTCAAAGCGTACCAGTAGATGGAAATACAGCTGATCCTTGAATAAGGAGGGGCTGAAGGGTGCCAACGCTGCACACACTAGAAAGTCCACTACAACTTACAGTCAGCCCTCTGTATACACACAGGTGGTTTCTCCATACCCAAAGTTTCTCCCTCTCCACGATTCTATATCCTCGGATTCAACCACCTTCAGATCATGTAGCACCACAGTATACTATTGAGAAGATCCACGTATAACTGGGCCTGCCGTTCAAACCCGTGTTGCTCAAGGCTCAACTGTATGAAAAGTATTAATGAAAGTAATGAAAAGTATTAACAACAGTTGCTTCTGTAAGGAACGAACATGAAGCCTTTGTTTTCTTCCCTTTTGCCTTTCACAATTTATAGGGTTAAGCATATATTTACAAGAAAAAATAATTTTAACCCTTGGTAAATTCATTCTCATGATATGAAAATGGGAGAGGGAACGAACAGAAAATGAAAGAGGTATAAGTACCGGAGACAGAAGGGTTCAGGGTATACTAGTGGAAATAGTCATTTCTGGTCACACTACTCCTCTTAAAAAATTTTAAGAAAGCCGTGCGTGCATGTGTGCGTGCCAAGTCGCTTCAGTTGTGTCCAACTCTCTGCGACCCTATGGACTACAGCCTCCCCAGGCTCCTCTCTCCATGGGAATTTCCTGGCAAGAATAATGGAGTGGGTTGTCATTCCCTTCTCCAGGGGATCTTTCCAACCCAAGGATCGAACCTGTGTCTCGTATATCTCCCGCATTGGCAGGCAGGTTCTTTACCACTAGAGTTACCTGGGAAGTCCAAGAAAGCCACAGCCACATCTAGTCCCAGTGCCAGAATATTAAAGAACCAGTAGTCTTCAACACGTGCTACAAATGACAGTACATTCTCTGACTATACAATATACTTGAATTTCAAGAGAATGGGAGAACTGTATCAAAAAAGAAACCTGACTTCTGTTAAAATCCATTTGGCCACCAAGTAACAAACTTAGATAATGCATTCTCCCTAGCTGTCATGTAATGCCCAGTGAAATTTCCTTGTTGCTGCTGAAAAGGTTCAGTCCAGAGGAATAAAAACTTTTTATAAAAATCACTGTCAAAGAAAAAAAAAAAAAAAATCCCTCCAACAGGAAAAAAAACTTGGAAACCAGAAAAAAAAAAAAATCAAGCTGAAAGATTTTCACAATTCAATTATTTGAATTTCTGCTCCAGACACAAGTAGTGATGCTCTAGTGCATATGGATTGTTCTAGAAATTCATACATATACTAATTTTTAAAACAAAGAGGAAATAAATGAGCACCTACTGGGAGTACACTGCAGATGGCTCTCCATAAACATTTAATGAGTGAGTGAAATAATAAGAATTTTTATATTTTTTAAACACAAAATGAACACCTTCAACTGGGAGAGAAGAAATCAGCTGCCAGAGAATATAAGACAGACTGTATTATTGGTTTCTATGCTGTATCCATGGGATTCCACCCAGATGTCCTTTATATTATAGAAGAGGTATTTTCCTCAGAACAGCTTCTAACTTATAATTTCATATGCTTTCTGATTCTGATATTTTTCAAATGGTTCATAATACTACATTGTCTTAAGCTTTTCACATCCGTTATGTCATTTGCATGGTTGAGATGCTTGAGGAAGAAAGTATTATTAACTCTATTTTGCAGATGAGATTATTGAAGCAAAAAAAAAAAAGGGGGGGTGGTTTAACTAAAAAGGCAAGGTTAGAAAAAAAACAGGCAAGGTCACAAGTAAGCTTGAGAAGCAGGAGTAAAACCACAGGTCTAGTCCTTCATTTTAGGCAAGTTGCTGTTTAAAAGACACTTAAAATACAAATCACTCCCACCCACCCACTCTTCTCCACCGTTTGCTCAAGCAAAACAATTAAGTAGACTTTAAAGTGAACAGGAAATGACAGAACCAAAAATAACTGGGGTGTGGTCTCACCTCTGAAAAAGATTTCCAGCTGTGAATAAATGCAAACAATTCTGGCCAGACAAGATAACATTAGCTCAGATTTTGAACCCAATACAACCAGGGAACCTTAACTATAAATACAATGACACCTTACTTTCTTAGAATAAACCTCAGTATTTCAAATTCAGGAAAATGTAGATAAAAAGCAAGGTAAGTCACCAAGAAGCCACAATTGCTGTGCTCAAGTTCTCATGCTCAAGTTTTTACATACTAGACAAACCCATAAAATCTAAGGGCTGGAAATCATTCATGTTTAATTTATTTAAGAGTAATCTGATAACACGCAGTCATTTATAATTTCCCCCAAAACCAAATGTGAATCATACAGACTATGAGGGTGTTCACTTAACTATGGGCATGCCTAGCACTAAGTCAGCACCTGCATATTAGCTGCATTTTATTTTACTTTACTTCTGTATTTAACGATTTGAAAGGGTCATTTTAAAATGACCTTTGTATCTTTTATATCATTTCCTTTATAGCTTATGGCACGTTATGGTAGAAATTACCTGCTGCAATGGTGATCAGAATTTGAGATCTGTAAAGGTCTGAGGACTACCACTAAGCTTCACTCAGATCCTATTTATTCTGACTTGACACACTATTCTGGTTTATCTGGTTTCCCTGCCTACTTCAGCTTATAAGTGGCAGATTAGAAGGGCATATTTTGACAGATAAAGAACAGTACTGAAGGAGATAAACTAAAAACAGACAAAAGCACTAAATTGGTATAGCAGTGAGGAGTCATTTTAGCACAGGAGGAATCTGTCAACACCCTTATATAGCAGAATGCACCGGCCATATTAACTGCATGGGACAGAAATTAATGTACATTATGATGACCTTGATTTATCAAAGAAGATTGTCTAATAGATTCTAAATCTTAAAGAGATGGTTATATACCCTTGATGAGTTATATACTATGAAAACTGACATTAAAATGGTCAAAATAATTTAGCAGTTATATGACCAATTCTCTTAAATCTCTAATGATAGCAGACAAATGCTGAAGAGGTAAATCTCAAAAATCCCATTATATTTAATAAAGATTATATAGTGTACATAATTAACATTTATGATCAACACTTATGATGATGACTTTCTGGGTGGAAACTACATGATACATTAAAATTATATACTGCAGACAATCAACATTTATGATGCTTAATGTTTCTGGAGGGGGGGGGCCCTAAGTTATAACTAAAACTCTTTCCCTTCATTGACCATTCAATCATTTTTCTCCATGAAGAGAAAAATGTTTTCTCATCACCAATCTTCGTTTCTTTTCTCCATATAATTACCAAAAAATAAAGTATTTTAAGAGTTCTCCCCACTTACAACTAACTCCTTTATCTAGAGGTCACTAACACACCTGGATCTTGGTATATTCCCTTCTTGCAAAATAGTGCTTTCAAACCCAGCATTAAAACTCAGAGAGAAGAGCTGTACTTAAGTCTTATGTCTGAACAAAAGAAGCACATAAATTTGTGGTTATGTTTAAACCACTAATCTTATTTTAAGGGCAGAAACAACTACAACATAAGGAACACTTCAGTCGATGTTGGTCACCTGAATCAGAGAATATCATTTTCCAAGTCTCTATGGCCAAAAGGAAAATAAAACGACAACAATCATGTCAAGAGATCTGTAGATCCCTTTCAAATATCATAAAATGAATTTATTTGTATTTATTTCACTATATTGTTTCTTTTAGTAATAACAGTGACATGATGATCTGGAGAAAGTGGGCTAAAAGGTACATGGTATTCATATTTTAAAAAGGTTGGGGAAGGGGCAAGAAATATCTGACCTTTCAGAAGAGGAGTGGCAGAAAGATATGACTTGGAAAAGCCTACTTAACACCCTGCCCACATCACCGTAGATGGCTTCCCCCCAGGTAAGAGACTAAAAAGATGGAGATCCAGACTCTTTAGGGGTTGATAGGATTAGAAACACCCACCCTGCCTGGAAATCCGACACTGCTGGAGATAACGAGCAATCCCCAGCTAGCTACTGGTCCAGGTGCTACGGAAAACGCCCGGCGCCCTCGCCGGGCAGCCCCGGTGGGGATCCCCGCCTCCCGTCTCCCACATCCCTCCAGGTCTTCCTCCGGGATGGGCGCCGCCCGGGACCCCGCCGCCCCCCTGACTCCAGTCCTCGGCTCCTTCCCTCCCTCCGGCCCCGAGCTATCGCCCGGCCGAGGGCCGTTTCCCGCCGATCGACTGGAAGGCCTGGCCCGCTTGGCACCTTTGATGACGCGTTCGGTGGTGGAGAGATGGAGGTTCCTCCCGGACATGATCCCCTCGGCCTCCTCCCGGTCCGGGGAGATCTCCAGACGTGCGCCCCCGCCTTCGCCTCCAGCGATCTCGGCTCCCCGGGGCCGGTCAACCGGCCGTGCCCCGGCCCCGCTTAATCAGGGCGGCCAAGGCACCCGGAGGCGGCCGCAGCAGCCCGGCCTCGAATCCCACGGACACTATGCGGGCCCACTGACCGCTCCCTCCCGCGGCGCCGAGTCGGGAGCGCCCGCGACAGCAGATCAGGGAGGCTACGCGGGCAGCCGCGGCTGCGCGCCGCCGCGACTCGGGCGCGCGCGCGCGCTCCCCCGACTCGGCACCTCCCCAGCTTCCCTGCGGCGCGCGCGCCGCCGCCGCCGCCGCGGTTACCGCGCCGAGGCCTTGAGCTCCGCAAGTAGCCCCGGCAGCTCGGTCGCCTGACTTCCAGCCCCAGGGCAGTAGACAGCCCTGGCTTTACCCTTCGCGCGGAGGCCCCAGACCCGCGCGGCCGCCCTCCGTACACGCGCCCTTCCTTCCTCTCCTCCAGCTTGCGAAAGTCGGTCTTCCCCCTCTCCTCTGCCTGCCCTCCCCTGCAGCTCTGACTGCTTCTCAGCTGCCTGCGCCGCCCGGGCCTGGAGCACCGAGCACCGGGCCCTGGGCCCCGCACCCAAAGGCCCCGCGGAACCGCGGCCATCTTGTGACCCGGCCCGAGCGTCCCGGCGGCGGCCTGGCGAGCCGTGCGCATCACCTTGCAGGGCGCCCTCGCGCTCCCATCACCTTGCAGGGCGCCCTCGCGCTCCCAGACCTTCCCCACGGCGAGGCCTCCCTGCCTTTCCTCGGGGCCTCCCCTCCACTCTGTCTCTAGCAGTCGTTATGATTTTAATCCAGCTCCTTCCCACAGCTTACCCTCCCCCAGTCACCAAACCCATTTAAACCCCTGGTTTAAGTTGTCACGTTTGTCGAGAGAGCACTTAGTATATAGTGAGAACGATCGCGTGCATCCTAGTTCTAACCTAGTAGTGGGGGATGGAGGGGGGTGGTTTCCGAGTGGGTGGATAAGAGCCCCCCCACCCACACACACACACCCCGCCAGGTCCCACAGCCTCCTAGCTTCCTTTCCACTTGTCAGAAAGGGGACCGCAGCCCCTTCCAGGGAGCCCCTGGGCCAGATCTCCCCTGTGCAGGGAGCTGACCTGTAAGTTCTGCGTGCCTCCTACACAGCTGGGAGCAATCCTTCTTCCCCTTTGACACAGTGACACAGTACCTGCCTCCCCTGTCATTCTTACCGTGGAAAACGATGGGCAAGTCTCCGTAGAGTCAATAATCTGGCTCATCTCTAGGTTAAAAACTGACCTTTTCTCTCCTTGAATTGTTAAGCCTAGTATAGAAACTGTCTTCTAGTATGCTGCTGCTGCTGCTAAGTCGCGTCAGTCGTGTCAGACTCTGTGCGATCCCATAGACGGCAGCCCACCAGGCTCTGCCATCCCTGGGATTCTCCAGGCAAGAACATTGGAGTGGGTTGCCATTTCCTTCTCCAATGCATGAAAGTGAAGAGTGAAAGTGAAGTCGCTCAGTCGTGTCTGACTCTACCAGACCCCATGGACTGTAGCCTACCAGGCTCCTCCATACATGGGATTTTCCAGGCAAGAGTACTGGAGTTGGGTGCCATTGCCTTCTCCGGTCTTCTAGTATAGTGCCTGGCAAAGACAAAAGTATTTTGATTTTAGTCCTGATAGTGGAACGTTAAAACTGGGATCCAAGGAAGTATATGCAAATTATAGGGAAACCGATCTTAACAGTCACTGTGGTGGCNGTTCTAAAAGGTCTTGTAGGTCTTCATAGAACCATTCAACTTCAGCTTCTTCAGCATTACTGGTTGGGACTTAGACTTGGATTACTGTGATATTGAATGGTTTTCCTTGGAAACGAACAGAGATCATTCTGTCATTTTTAGATTGCATCCAAATACTACATTCAGATTCTTTTGTTGACCATGATAGCTACTCCATTTCTTCTTAGGGATTCCTGCCCACAGTAGTGGATATAATGGTCCTCTGAATTAAATTCACCCATTCCAGTCCATAACAAAGATAATCATGATGGTGTGATCACTCACGTTCATCTAGAGCAAGACACCGTGGAATGTGAAGTTAAGTTGGCCTTTGGTATCATCAGTATAAACAAAGCTAGTGGAGGTGATGGAATTCCAGTTGAGCTATTTCAAATCTGAAAGATGTTATTGTGCTTCACTCAATATGCCAGCAAATTTGGAAAACTCAGCAGTGGCCACAGGATTGGAAAAGGTAAGTTTTCATAAAGGAAATGCCAGAAAATGCAAAAACTTCCACACAATTGTACTCATCTCACATTCTAATAAAGTAATGCTCAAAATTCTACAAGCCAGGCTTCATAAATACATGAATCATGAACTTCCAGATGTTTAATCTGGTTTTAGAAGAGTCAGAGGAGCCAGAGATTAAATTAGCATCTGATGGATCATTGAAAATGCAAGAGAGTTCCAGAAAAATATCTATTTCTGTTTTATTGACTATGCCAAATCCTTTGAATGTGTGGATCATAATAAACTGTGAATAATTCTGAAAGATATGGGAATAACAGACCACCTGACCTGCCTCTTGAGAAACCTATATTCAGGTCAGGAAGCAACAGTTAGAACTGGACTGGTGCCAAATAGGAAAAGGAGTATATCAAGGATGCATACTGTTACCCTGCTCATTTAACTTATATGCAGAGTACATCATGAGAAACTCTGGGCTGGAAGAAGCACAAGCTGGAATCAAGATTTCCAGGACAAATGTCAATAACCTAAGATAAGCAGATGACACTACCCTTATGGCAGAAAGTGAAGAGGAACTAAAGAGCCTCATGATGAAAGTGAAAGAGGAGAGTGAAAAAGTTGGCTTAAAGGTAAACGTAGAGAAAACTAAGATCATGGCATCCAGTTACATCACTTCATGACAAATAGATGGGGAAACAGTGGAAACAGTGGCTGACTTATTTTTCTGGGCCCCAAAATCACTGCAGATGGTGATTGCAGCCATGAAATTAAAAGACAGTTACTCCTTGGAAGAAAAGTTATGACCAGCCTAGACAGCATATTAAAAAGCAGAGACATTACTTTGTCAATAAAGGCCCATCTAGTAAAGGCTATGGTTTTTACAGTGGTCATGTATAGATGTACGAGTTGGGTTATAAAGCAAGCTGAGCACAGAAGATTGATGCTTTTGAACTGTGGTGTTGGATAAGACTCCTGTGAGTCCCTTGGACTGCAAGGAGATCCAACCAATCCATCCTAATGGAAATCAGTCCTGAATATTCATTGGAAGGACTGATGCTGAAGGAGAAATTCCAATACTTTGGCCACCTGATGCAAAGAGCTGACTCATTTGAAAAGACCCATATGCTGGGGAAGTTGGATGACAGGAGCAGAAGGGGATGAAAGAGGATGAGATGGTTGGATGGCATCACTGACTCAATGGACATGGGTTTGCATAAACTCTGGGAGTTGGTGATTGACAGGGAGGTCTGGCGTGCTGTGGTTCATGGGGTCGCAAAGAGTCAGACACGTCTGAGAGACTGAAGTGAACTGAACTGAACTGAATGATCCAAACTCCATAATTAATTAGGTAAGGGAAACAAATTTGCAGAATATTATTATTAAGGCTAGAGATAGCTATCTGAGCATGCCCATTAAATTAAAGTTTTAATATGCAAAGAATCTTCTGAAATAAAGTTAGACCATGAAATAAAGTTAGAAAAATGGTTCATCAATCAATCAAATAATAAACTTTATAAGCACAAGCAGATGAATAATTGGATTGAATCAAAAGTAACTTTCATTATTTTTCATTTCTTGCTCTTTGGCATATACAACTTGATTTTAGACAGATATACTATGTCTCTAAAGAAAGTTGTGAAAATCTACATTATGGCATTCTGAGAAGATATGGAATTATGCCTAGTAAACACAATTATCCCTGAAATATTCCAAGAAACAATAGAAGCATATTAAGAGAACATTAAGTACATCCAGATGCTGGGGTCCAGCCCCAGAAGGATCCAGGGGTACCCTCAGGATGGACGGTGTCAGCAAGGGGTGATGGGAGAGAAGAAAGAATAGAGGCTAATATTCTTTGGTTTACACAGAAAGGCAATAAAGCTCCAGACAAGGGACTTGCTCTGTTCACGGAAGCCACAGGTGCCCTCTCACCAGAGTAAAGATGCAGAGTGCCTTCTAGCCGGAATGAAGATGCAGAGTGCCTTCTCGATTGGGTCTTAGAAGCCCAGGCAGGAAAGTGAACACAGAGAGCCTCTGTGCTCCAAGGGATTAGTCTGAAAAAAAGAGAGAGGGAGGGGGAGAAGGGGAAAGAGAGAGAGAAAGAAAGAATGATTGACACGGGGAGACCAAGCTTTGGTGAGTGAGGCCCGTAAGTTTATTTTCAAAAGGAACTTTTATACCTTGACTTGTACATAGAGGGAAATGAAAGATGCAAAGTCATGCAGAGTCAGCCCAAACATTACATCTGTTTTGTCTTTATTGAACTCAGGATTTTTTCTGTACTCCTTTCCCATAAACAATATTGTGTACATTATCTTCTGGCCTTGGAGGCCTGTAGACATTTTATGACCCTATTTTGATAAAGGCTACTCAACCAGAAAATTTATTTTCCCTTGAAGTGTTTCTTCTTTATATTTCTAATCTATATCAGCCTCAGAAGTGCTAAACAGAGTTACATTCTCATGGAGCAAAGGTGTAGTGAGTTACAACAAAGAAAGAACCAATTAGCTCAAAGGTCTGATGTAGTTAATTCCAAGGCCACTACTTGTTTTTCTTACATTCTAACTATGTTAACTAATGCACTCCCAGGTGCACAGTGGATAAAAGATATGGGAACTTAGCAGCAAGCATTGGCTCAACAATGAAATCCTACACCAGCACAACTCTAATAGTTTTCAACTCTTTGAAAGTCTCTATATTTTTAGAATGTTTTAGGCTTCCCACGCCTCTCACAGTTGGGAGGCTGTGAATAATCACATGCTTAGCTGCAAGAGTCTGGATAAACCTGTCAGGCAAGCGAAAAAGTCATCAGAGGGGTTTGATTTGAAATACTCCTTTCATATCCAGGAGACTTATTATCTAGAGCCCTAAGTTGATTTTCTCCAGAAAAAAGGTGGTTGGGGATAGCCCCCTATTAATGTCAGAAGAGTTGATGAAAGGCATAAAATAGTAAGACAGACAGATTCTGGTTTGGGGGTAGATGCTTGAGCAGGTCCAGGGGACCCCTCGAGTCCTGATCCGCCTTGCTCATCAGGTCTCTTCCACATGACCTTGTCATGGGTGGGATCTCTCCTGCTGGCTCCCGGCATCCAGATAAAGCTTCTGTTACATTGTTATTGAACACTGTGATAATGACAGCAGGAGAAATGCTTTTAAAGAGTTGAACAGAAATACAGATGGCTTCTCACTAGGTCATTTTGTATTCCTCACTAATTTATTTAGTTCAACCAGTATTTCACATAGAGCTTACACAGGCAATTATTCATTTTCTTATATTTGAATTTATTATCATTTGTATAAGGTGGAATTCATGATATAATAATGAAAGAGACTAAAATTATTTCAACTTATAAGATTTTTGAACAATAAATTTAATCACTACAATTGTTGGTCCAGAAAGATTTCAAAAAGTTAATATCATAATAAATCCTTTATGTGAAAAATAATATTCTGCATTAAACATAACATAAATATTATTTTATACAGAAAAGGATTGCTTTAATGATACAGCCTAGAGTCCTTTAATCTGAATTTGGATAAAAAAGATTACATTTGATTTTCAAATAATTTGCTTAGGTTTATAAACTTCAGTGTTTTATATATATATGTACACAAAAAATTTTTAATTCATAAGCAAACAGTGCATTATTTTAGGACAAATGGGTTAAAAAGCTAAATAAAGGATATATTTGATATATTTCCTTCTAAAAATCTTATGTACATGGTTGTTTATTCATATGTATGCATATATGTGTAGTTTTTTAAATGTCATACTAATTACTTTGTTACATTATTCTACTAATATATATATTATCAATACTGTTCAATGTTATTATACATCCTTATTCTACATAATTTATCGCTATTGAATAACTTTCTCATAGGATTTTGTATGAGTGGTAATTAAAAGTAAATATTTTCTACTATCTCCAACCCATACACTCTCTAGCTCAGAGGTAATCTGTTTAAAATATTTCTCCCTACTATTCTTTTGATGTCCAGGGATTATTTGCTGCTTACCTCAACATGTGTTCTCACCATCTTTTGACTCATCCTTAGTTAGATCTATTGCCAAAGAATAGTGACTACATTTTATTATCTGTCTTACATGGAACAGTTCATTTAATTATAATTTGTTCCCTGAGATAGAAGCAGAAATTTATGTAATAATTCAAAGAAATGTTCTTTATGAGATGAGACACACTGATCTGTTGTCTCTTCCATTTTACTGAAGGCCTGAATTTAAAATTAATGCTTGAATATTGTCATACTCATTAAACTAAAAAAGCATTTTGTTTTTCAAATAGTGGTAAACCTGAAAAAATAAGTATAAAAGCAGAGATTAATAAAATATAAATGATATGTCAAAGAAAAGATGCCAAAATTTGTTTTAAATAACATTATGAAAATTGATAAATGTCTACCAATATAGATACAACAAGAGAAAAAAGATACATTACTTAATATTGGGAAAGATCTTAGGCTAATATCATGCAAATATTCAAATCAAAAGCATGTCTAGAGGGGACATTCTAAATATATGGTGAAATTTTGACAATGGGGTATAAATGGACAAGTTCCTGGAAAAATATTATATCTTAAAGATGACAGCAGAAGAAATGGAAAATTAGGATAGTCTGATACCTACTATTAAAGAAATCAAATCTGCTATTTAAAATTGGGAGCTTGTGTGCACCTGTGGTGGATTCATGTCGATGTATGGCAAACCCAATAGAGTATTGTAAAGTTAAATTTAAAAATAAATAAATTAATTAATTAAAAATAAATAAAACTTTCCAGAGAAAATAAAAACTGAAAATAAAGAAATAAAAAAGAAATTGAAATTCACAGGCACAGAGAGATTCAATTGTAGCTTCTTCCAAAGAGATAAACTTTCTAAGTTTTCTCAGAGCATTGAGAGAAGAGTTTAAGCTGTTTACTTTATGTTCTTGTAAACTAATTATAGAAGTAATAACGGGGAAAGAAAGTGTTCCCTTGTCTTTCTATATCAACTGTGTTATGAGAATTTTCCAGGCATGGCACACTACAGTCTCTTCTCTAAAAAATATAGGAAGTCAGTCTTTACATGCTCAAAATGAAAAAGGAAAAAAAAATGTAATATGATATCACTGTCAATCATTCAACTAAAGAAGCCTGGTCACCAGAGCAGAGGGGAAAAAAATTGTATCCCAATTCTTCGCAGAGAATTTGACAACAATTGAATTTATGTATCTCTGCTTTCCATAGATAGAAAAAAGTGGGGGATAAAGAGGCTTTTGCAATTCTCCTGTAACTTCAAGGCCAGAAGAAAGACAGATGGCTGAAAATCTAATGCAGTTAATATCTGATTAAATACTTAATGATTTGATTTCTTAAGTAGAAAATAAAGCTTTTGTAAAAACTTTCTAATCTCTCGCTTGGATTTCTAAACTTTTCAGCCACTGGCTTATGAAAAAGTCTAATTAATTTGGGAGCTAGAGAGAACATACACACATTTGGTAAACATAAACAACAGACATGACTTGGACTGATGTCACATTAATGGAGATGGAAAATAAAGTATACTTGGAGGATATGTTTTAGAGGATAAGATAGCAGGTCTAGCTAGAAATTTGGATGTGAAAGTTGAAATCAAAAGAGGAACAGAGGGTTCTTCCTAAGTGTTCAACTTTTCTTAAGGCCACATTTCTATATTTCCTCATTCATCTAGGTCCATTCTTATATCATTTCTCTATATCAGCCTCTTTGAAGCAACAACATAGAATAATTCTAACCCATTTACATAGAACATAAAGTTGTTTAGTGAGTATTTGGTAACTAACAGTGTCACTGGAAAGTTGGTGAACCAAATTTGGGGATGATCAGAAACAAGAAACATGAGGGAGCTGCTGGACCCATGGAAACTGGATTCCAGAACCAGGGCCATAAGGACACAATTGGCCTGCTGCAGTCAGTACTGCTTTAGATGCTGCTTCAGGAGAGTCAATCTTCTAGAGCTGCTGCTGCTGCTGCTACTCCTGAACCTGGTACCCGGGTGCTACCACTTCTGAAGCCATCACCATTGGATATCCTCTTTAGTGGCTTTTCTTTTGAAACTAGCTCCTGCTTCAAAGTTTGAAAGTAGGATGGGGGGAATCTGACCATTTAAATCCAGATCATGTATCAGCCTCTTTGCTTTAAAGAAGACTAGAATAACACCTGTATCTAGCCTTTTTGACTTCACAGTGATATATCGGCTATTCCTCCCTGTAAGACTCATTTGTTGAAAAATCCCCCAGTGAAAGAAAGGGTGTTAGATGCTCCAGGGTCAAAAGCTGAATAATAGTCAGAAAGCTTTTTTTTACTTGCTATCTAAGCAATGTTGTTGATCAGAACAAAAACAACTGTGAGAGTTTGGATGTGAAAGTTGGACTATAAAGAAAGCTGAGGGCCAAATAATTGATGCTTTTGAAATGTGGTGCTGGAGAAGACTCTTGAGAGGCCCTTGGACTGCAAAGAGATCAAACCAGTCAATCTTAAAAGAAATCAGTCCTGAATATTCATTGGAAGGACTGATGCTGAAGCTGAAGCTCCAATACTTTGGCCACCTGATGTGAAGAACTGAGTTACTGGAAAAGACCCTGATGCTGGGAAAGATTGAAGGTGGAAGAAGGGGATGACAGAGGATGGGATGGTTGGATGGCATCACCAACTCGATGGACATGAGTTTGAGCAAGCTCCGGCTGATGGACAGGGAAGACTGGCATGCTCCAGTCCATGGGGTCATAAAGAGTCAGACACAACTGAGTGTCTGAACTGAAATGTGATTAGAAAACTTTTTTATATAACTTTTTTTTTCCCTTCTTCATCTTCTTTTCTTATACACTGTTATGGCTTTGAAGGTCTCCATGTTAAAAACTCTAGAGCTCTTATTCAAACAACTCTTTATGAACACCTGCAAACTATCAGTCTACAAGACTTTAAATAGATATAGAAATACAGCACAAATAGTCTCTGCCATTTAGTGTGATGGGAAGACAAAAAACAATACAATTAATAGAAGTAAATGGTGACAGTTATGTGTTCAACAGGATTATGGAAATATAGAGAAGGGACTTTTAGCCCATCTTCAGAGAAGGAACAACTAATTCAAGGAAAATAAAATTAAAGTGAATCCATAAGAATATATAGAGTCACCCAAATAAAGAAGGAAGAGGGTAATACTTTTCCTAATATTAATTTAGTCCTTTAGAATTAAAACTTAGCAGAAGTTAGTAAAAAAAAAAAAAAAAACAGCATTTGAAAGAGCATGGTATAATTGAATAATTCCGACATAACTATGTCAAAAACATGTTAGCAGAGTGGGCCATCTGTGACATGTGAAAAAAGTTATAGGAAGGAGGTTTTGGCAGTCCTATAGCAGAAGGATTGGAGGGAAAAAGTTGAAGTCAAGGAGGCCGGATGAGAGGATATCTTACAATGTAAGGAGAGTAAAGTTTCAGATCCAATTAGGTCTGGTTTTAATAAGATTTTCACTCTCTCCTCTATAACTTCAACTTTTATTTTTAAGTAACAAATGATTTTAAAAGCTTCCTTAAAACTCAACATTAAAAAAACTAAGATCGTGGCATCCAGTCCCATCACTTCATGGCAAAGAGATGGGGAAACAATGGAAATAGTGACAGACTTTATTTTCTTGGACTCCACTGCAGATGGTGACTACAGCCATGACTCTTGCTCCTTGGAAGAAAAGCTATGACCAACATAGACAGCATATTAAAAAGCAGAGACATTAGTTTGCCAACAAAAGTCTGTCTAGTCAAAGCTATGGTTTTTCCAGTAGTCATATATGAATGTGAGAGCTGTACCACAAAGAAAGCTTAGTGCCAAAAATTGATGCTTTTGAACTGTGGTTTTAGAGACAACTCTTGAGAGTCCCTTGAACTGCAAGGAGATCAAATGAGTCAATCCTAAATAAATCAGTCCTGAAGACTCATTGGAAGGACTAATGTTGAAGCTGAAGCGCCAATATTTTGACCACCTGATGCGAAGAACTGACTCATTAGAAAAAACTCTGATGCTGGGAAAGATTGAAGAGAGGAGGAGAAAAGACAACAGAGAATGAGATGGTTGGATGGCATCACCACCTCTATGGACATGAGTTTGAGAAAGCTCCAGGAGTTAGTGATGGTCAGGAAAGCCTGGCATGCTGGAGTCCATGAGGTCACAAAGAGCTGGACAGGACTGAGTGACTGAACTGAACAGAATCGAATAAATTATTGCTTTGGGCACATTAAAAGATATAATTTATATGTGTAGTTCTTAAGTCAGTAAAACCACTGACCAATTATATTTACATTTATATGTCTAGATATGTGAAAAGATAGAAACCCCACTTGTTTCTTCTATCTACATGGATCATGATGTACTTTCCTCCATACCAAATCTCATTCTTGCTTTCTGGCCAAGACCAGGTCCTTTATGATCCTTGCTTTTATTAATAGTTCCCAATAGAGAATGACTTTCCAAACAGAATTTTCAAAAGAAGTTTTGTTTTTTTTTTTTAATTTTTAATGGCAATCATGACCATACTTATGTTTATAAATAGGTCTTATCATGCGTATTTTTAATTTCTTAAAGGTAAGATTCTTGTGGGAATAATCAATGTATATAACAAACTGCCTTGTTCCAAACCTAGTTATATGCTTTGGATTCTGAAACATATGTTGAAAAAAAAATGAATAATTGAATGAAAATACCATAAAACTTCTCTGTAAGAAATAATGAAAACTTATATCAATTGATTATAAAAGACCATTGAGATTAGTGTTTTGAGAAGCCAATGTTCAGTTAAAGTTAGTAAGGTAAAAGGTTTATTGAGGAGGTAACCTGTGGAAGGAGAAAAGGGAGGCAGCGTGATCAAACAGAGGGACTGTAAACCAAGAAATGGACCTAATAGAGTCTCTACCAACCCAGCCATGAGCTCTAAAGAAAAGTCCTACTAGAGGTGTCCTGTGTTGGGTAGAATAACTATGCCACTGCATAGATTCCTTGCTCAACCACTTCAAGGGTGACACCTACAAATGAAATTGAATTAGACTACTATTTACTTGATCAGACATTGGCCAGAGGGATACCCCTGCGGTTTTGGACCCTGCAGAAACTAAGAGCTAGAAACTGTCCACTAAGCATATTTCCTGTGGCTGAGTGGCAAGTCCTTAATTATACATCACAGATCCAATTTTGTATGCATATTTTAAAAACAGCCCCTCAAAAGTGGGCTATTTTTAATGAGGAAATATTTGGTGCAATTAGTCATGCCAAATTTTGCTCACTCTCTGCTACCATCGCAATTGGTTTGTCTGATGCTATTAAAACAAAACAAAACAAAAAACCTTCATTCCTGAGAGACCTAAACTCCTAATATTCTTCAACTTCTCAGAGAGAGAGCTGCTGTCTTTGTTGAGGGAGCACCAACAGGAACCCAATGACTCAGCTGAATTATGTAATTAACCCTCTGTACTTGTGCTGTGTAAAAGAAGGCCTACTTCCTCCTGCAATTTTGTGTCCCATGATAATGATTCCTCTTATCTGCTGTTGACTGGATATGAACAGTTCAAAATGATCAAGTCAAAGTTATTGTTAGTAGTTCACTGACCCTAATGAGTTTATACTTCCTTGAGGGGACAGGAGTTTTAGAGTTGCAGAAAGGGAAAGCACAGAGCCCTTAGGCGAAACATTAGGAGAAACAGTACATGTGCTGACTACTGCTTCAACCCCTTTGTTCCTGGACTCATGTATTCATTCTCTATGGAGCAGAACACCATATAAGTCTCTGACTTAATATATGCACATACCCTGGAAGATGCCATCTTTTTTTCTAAGGGTATTACTTCCAAACTGGTGCTTCAGTTGTACCTTCAGGGAGTCATTTCAGGAATCCATATGGTTAGCAGCTACTGGGTGGCATGGCATGTAGTAGGGCCAGAGGACACCACAGGAATGGATCTACTGCCAGATCTCCTTCTTTGTAAGTGGTTTCTCATCACATGCTGCGCTGTATGGGATCCTTTTCATGAGGATCAGACATTCTGAACATCCCAAGCAAAAAATTCTGGTTGAGCTCTTAAAGATAGCAAAGTCAAACCCATGTGAAGAATATACTATTCATTTCTGTGAGAACAGTTCAGTAACTTCTGATGTTGGGAGAATCACAACAAACTCATCCTGCTACCAAGGGGTTTAATTTTCACAAGGAATCACCTGCTGCTGGAAAGTCATTGACAGCACTTGATAAATTAACATTGATATGTGGAAGTCCAATGTAAGACCCCTGAGTAGCCTCTGATCAATGACTGTGCTGTTTTGTTTTTGTGCCCATTGTGTCAGCACCAGAGTGATCACTGAAAAATGCTGGTTAATATCAACTGGCTAAGTCATATTGTCTACTTGTATGTGATATATATTTTCTTGCGGATGTTAACATATGGTTCAAAGACCTTCATGCTTTGTGCCCACTTCTTTTTTGTTTTGTTTTTACATGCCTTTACCATGGACCTTCTTTTTTCCATTCTTTCCTTACTATCCTTTTCAGGCCTCAATCTGGCCAGGCCTCACCACTGCCTATGTGACCATATATATTTTCTTCTTAGGCTACTCTTCCTATTTCACAGTGTGGAAGATCAGATTCACCTTCCAAAGTCCCATTGGCCGGGGAGGGGAAACTTTTACTTCACCATTGTCTTTCAAGGCCACTTATGTGCAAATCTATACTACAGTCATTCTCCACTTTGGGCTTATATCCACCTACTGAGAAACCCATCTATAATCAAAGGTGAGTTTTGTTTTTATTTTTTTCCCTCTTATGCATCTGATCATACTGAACCACCTATGGAACAACCCTACACATATGCTGAGGAAAGAGAATTTATAACTTTGTTACAAGATGTGGAGGTCACATGGAGCACCACCTGCCCATGTAACATTTATACCTTCTCATCTTGCATGTGTTCTGTCTTGAGTATTCTATTTGCATTTTGTAAAGGATTACTGAAGGACTAACCCAGATATATGATTTAATGGGTTCAAAAGGACGGAATCTAGTGGTCAGTTTCAGATCCATAGTCACTTGGTGTCTCATAGTCGAGCATTTCATCTCTCCCAATGCTCAGTCACAGTAGCACTTTTCTACAGTAGCTGTTTTCTACAGATTTCATAATCATGTTTCAGGGGCTGATGTTTTCAGTCTTGCTCTTAGACTTGCGATGAAAAGCATATAACATATTTTTTTTTTACTATGACTCCTGCAACACAATATTATATGTTGCTAGATCAGAGGGTCCATGAGGAAAGACTGTCTGAATCACAACCTAGATATACCACATAGCCTTCCCCAATACCTTGTATATGACTCAGAGCAGCATTCCCATGTGTGAAATGTTAACTCTTTGTGTGTGTGTGTGAGGATTCGTGAGTTAATGCGTCTATTTTTTGCAGTATAGAATGTAAGATGGTGTAATTTGTTTTTTAATTTGTAAAGGATATCTGGCATGCCTCAGACCAACAGATTTGTAAATATTTCATGGAAACAGCAGATCCTTGAATTTTTATAGGGCTTAATCCCACCTTTTGAATCAGGCTAGTCTCACAAGGCTTCCCATATTGTAGTTAACTCTTGCTTTTCTACAATCAGCATGAATCCTCAAGAGAGTAGACAAGCATGCTGTTTACATGATGTCTGGGTGATCCAATTCCTTTGGAATATGAATTAACTCTGTTCATAAAAGTCCACTGTCCACTAGAATAGATGAAAGTAGCTTAGGAGTACCCGTTGTATTGTTGGGAGAAAACTTTATCTTTCTGAAAAGAGGAGTGTGGAAAGAGGAAAAGTATAAGGAACCAAAATCTTTGAATTACTCTTGTCATACCCGTGAACAGCACAAGGTTTCTAAGTAAAAGACCTGATCTTGGTATAATTAATTCACTTAAGCTGAGAATTCAATCATCTTTAAGCTTAGAACTCTGAACTTAAACCCTGAAGTTGATGTCCAGCATTTTCTCCTTGTCCATTGCATGAGGGTTTCTTGTAAGTTACCAAAGAGACTCTGACCCTCACATTTTTATATTTCCTGTTAATTGCCCTCAGCTTTTTTCTATCCATTTATAAGGAAACAATTTCAATTCCCACGCCAACCTAAAGGGGAGCTCTGAAGCAAAGACTGCATTAGAGGAATGCCATGTTGCACAAGAAGAGCTGGGCCCTTGTACCATCATCCCCTCAGTCATGACCAGGAGCCCCCTTCCCAAAAAACCTAGAAAAGAAGAAATTCTGCTAGAAAACCAAGGCAGAACCTGAGTGTGTAGACTATTGGAGACTGTTACTAATCATTTATCTGCATCTGAGCAGTGAACACTTTCTGAAACGGGCCTTGGGAGGCCCAAATCAGGGTCTGCCACATAAATATTCATGATTCTCTCTAAGTCAAATATTTTTCTAAAATATCACCTTATTTAAACCTTAATTTGAATTAAAGGCAAAGATATTTTGTAATCAAGATTAACACAGACATTATAAGTCTGGGGAAATATAACACTTAAAAAAAGGCTCAAATATTTTTTTAATTTATTTTTTTACTTTATTCTACTTTACAATACTGTACTGGTTTTGCCATATATTGACATGAATCCACCACAGGTGTATATGAGCTCCCAATCCTGAATCCCCCTCCCACCCCACATTGTCTCTCTGGATCATTCCCGTGCACCAGCCCCAAGCATCCTGCATCTTGCATCGAACATAGACTGGCGCTTTGTTTCTTACATGATAGTATACATGCTTCAATGCCATTCTCCCAAATCATCCCACCCTCTCCCTCTCCCTCTTCCTCTCGCTCAAAGGCCAAAAGTCCATTCTATACGTCTGTGTTGTTTTTGTTTGTTTTTTTTTTTGTCTCATCATTACTATCTTTCTAAATTCCATATATATGTGTCAGTATACTGTATTGGTGTTTTTCTTTCTGGCTTACTTCACTCTGTATAATAGGCTCCAGTTTCATCCATCTCATTAGAACTGATTCAAATGTATTCTTTTTAATGGCTGAGTAATACTCCATTGTGTATATGTACCACAGCTTTCTTATCCATTCATCTGCTGATGGACATCTAGGTTGTTTCCATGTCCTGGCTATTATAAACAGTGCTGCAATGAACATTGGGGTACATGTGTCTCTTTCAATTCTGGTTTCCTCGGTGTGTATGCCCAGCAGTGGGATTGCTGGGTCATAAGGCAGTTCTATTTGCAATTTTTTAAGGAATCTCCACACTGTTTTCCATAGTGGCTGTACTAGTTTGCATTCCCACCAACAGTGTAAGAGGGTTCCCTTTTCTCCACATCCTCTCCAGCATTTATTGCTTGTAGACTTTTGGATCGCAGCCATTCTGACTGGTGTGAAATGGTACCTCATTGTGGTCTTGATTTGCATTTCTCTGATGATGAGTGATGTTGAGCATCTTTTCATGTGTTTGTTAGCCATCCGTATGTCTTCTTTGGAGAAATGTCTATTGAGTTCTTTGGCCCATTTTTTGATCGGGTCGTTTATTTTTCTGGAGTTGAGCTGTATAAGTTGCTTGTATATTTTTGAGATTAGTTGTTTGTCAGTTGCTTCATTTGCTATTGTTTTCTCCCATTCAGAAGGCTGTCTTTTCACCTTACTTATAGTTTCCTTTGTTGTGCAGAAGCTTTTAATTTTAATTAGATCCCATTTGTTTATTTTTGTTTTTATTTCCAGTATTCTGGGAGGTGGATCATAGAGGATCCTACTGTGATTTATGTCAGAGAGTGTTTTGCCTATGTTCTCCTCTAGGAGTTTTATAGTTTCTGGTCTTACATTTAGGTCTTTAATCCATTTTGAGTTTATTTTTGTGTGTGGTGTTAGAAAGTGATCTAGTTTCATTTTTTTACAAGTGGTTGACCAGTTTTCCCAGCACCACTTATTAAAGAGATTGTCTTTACTCCATTGTATAGTCTTGCCTCCTTTGTCGAAGATAAGGTGTCCATAGGTGTGTGGATTTATCTCTGGGCTTTCTATTTTGTTCCACTGATCTATATTTCTGTCTTTGTGCCAGTACCATACTGTCTTAATGACTGTGGCTTTGTAGTAGAGCCTGAAGTCAGGCAAGTTGATTCCTCCAGTTCCATTCTTCTTTCTCAAGGTTGCTTTGGCTATTCGAGGTTTTTTGTATTTCCATACAAATCTTGAAATTATTTGTTCTAGTTCTGTGAAAAATACCGTAGGTAGCTTGATAGGGATTGCATTGAATCTGTAGATTGCTTTGGGTAGTATACTCATTTTCACTATATTGAGTCTTCCAATCCATGAACAGGGTATATTTCTCCATCTATTAGTGTCCTCTTTGATTTCTTTTATCAGTGTTTTATAGTTTTCGATGTATAGGTCTTTAGTTTCTTTAGGTAGGTATATTCCTAAGTATTTTATTCTTTTTGTTGCGATGGTGAATGGAATTGTTTCCTTAATTTCTTTTTCTACTTTCTCATTAATAGTGTAAAGGAATGCAAGGGATTTCTGAGTGTTGATTTTATATCCTGCAACTTTACTATATTCATTGATTAGCTCTAGTAGTTTTCTGGTGGAGTCTTTAGGATTTTCTATGTAGAGGATCATGTCATCTGCAAACAGTGAGAGTTTTACTTCTTCTTTTCCAATTTGGATTCCTTTGATTTCTTTTTCTGCCCTGATTGCTGTGGCCAAAACTTCCAGAACTATATTGAATAGTAGCGGTGAGAGTGGGCACCCTTGTCTTGTTCCTGACTTTAGGGGAAATGCTTTCAACTTTTCACCATTGAGGATAATGTTTGCTGTGGGTTTCTCATATATAGCTTTTATTATGGTTGAGGTATGTTCCTTCTATTCCTGTTTTCTGGAGAGTTTTTATCATAAATGGATGTTGAATTTTGTCAAAGGCCTTCTCTGCATCTATTGAGATAATCATATGACTTTTTTTTTTCAATTTGTTAATGTGGTGAATTACATTGATTGATTTGAGTATATTGAAGAATCCTTGCATCCCTGGGATAAAGCCCAGTCAGTCATGGTATATGATCTTTTTAATGTGTTGTTGCATTCTGATTGCTAGAATTTTGTTAAGGATTTTTGCATCTATGTTCATCAGTGATATTGGCCTGTAGTTTTCTTTTTTTAGTGTCTTTGTCGGGTTTCAAATAATTTTTAAAAGTGTTATGTATTTTATTTTTCCAAATATTAGTAGCAAAGATAGTTGTTTTGTGTTTGCCAAATATACTTACCTAGCACAAATTTTTTGCTGACCATATCATTTGTTAGATGACTATTATTATAACTAAGTTTTACATTCTAAATATATGAATTGGAAGATTTAACATAAATGGGGAAATAGAATCTAATGAGCGTTAGAATCTTTTTGCACAAAGTATGTCAAATTCAAGACAAGTTTTTTAAGTTTCAATACTTCCTGGCTCTCGCTCTCATGTTGTTCAAAGAAAAGTTCTTATCAGAGGTTTTTAATTACTGCAACGTTTATTTAGCAGATAACTATGTCTGGAAATACTTGATTTATATTCCTCTGGCCTTTGATGAAGAGTCTCTAAGTGGATTTTTAAATCTCAGGGTGGGCACTTATTATTCTTAGTACATTCAGTAAAACATACCGGGAAAATAGCCCCTGTCTTCTTGATGGCTTAGGACTACATAATAAAAGCATTCTATTGTAAATCTCACACTGATTTTATATAAAAATTGCCCTCTTAAGGAAATTAGAACCTAATATTGAATTCAAAGCTCATTATAACTTCAAGGAAGTTGAATGAATGCTGAAAAAAATAAATTTTCTAATGACATACACCAAAATCTAGGTTGATATTTTACATGAATGTTTGAATTTATTGTATAATCACTTTTATTCTGTGTTTCTTTTATGAATCTGCTGAGGCTGGGTAGTGGGAACATTATTCTGATTTTTCAGTAGATGAATTCAAGTTACACAAAAGCTTGTGGTCTGTGATACTCACACTGCTCATGAGTAGAAGATCTAAAAAGATGATGTATGACATACAGCTCAGAGTATTTCTTTTGAATTTGTTCCTTCACCTTTTATATCACTCGAGGAACATTAAAATTAATGTTGATCACTCACACTTGACTTTTATCTCTTCTAACTGCCTTCAGAAAATCTTTGAAATCATCTTAGTGGTTGTAGATTTTATGAAGGCAGCAACCTATTTAATTAGTTGCCTTAACCCTGCTGTCCATGGCTGATTTGTGACTACTCAACTATTGCTGGTAGCCAAACAACCACAGACTGTTAGGGAAGGAATGGATCACTAATACATAAACTTAAAAGTTTTAAAATGTTGACTATTTATATCAGGAATTGACAATAGATTCTGTATCTTAAAGAGACATTACAATGTTTTAAATTTTATCAAAAATACTGTCTCAATATAAAACTCTACTTATATTAGTTTGATTTATCTTTGTTTAACAAGGAGATCCAACCAGCCCATTCTGAAGGAGATCAGCCCTGGGATTTCTTTGGAAGGAATGATGCTAAAGCTGAAACTCCAGTACTTTGCCTCATGCAAAGAGTTGACTCATTGGAGAAGACTCTGATGCTGGGAGGGATTGGGGGCAGGAGGAGAAGGAGACGACAGAGGATGAGATGACTGGATCACATCACTGACTCGATAGGCATGAGTCTGAGTGAACTCCAGGGGTTGGTGATGGACAGGGAGATCTGGCATGCTGCGATTCATGGGGTCTCAAAGAGTCGGACATGATTGAGCAACTGAACTGAACTGAACTGAACAAGAGTTTATCCTAATCCAAAATGCCACAGGATTTCCTAAGCCATTTTTGGTTAGTTTGTCCTTTAAGACATTAATTCTAGAAGGAAGGGACAGTGTTTCAAATTTATATATAAATTTATTGTTTTAGTACTAAATAAATATTTTCTGATGAGGTGTATAATATATAATAGAAACCAATGTCCCCATGAATTTAACATAATAGGTATTCAGCAATATCATAAACTTTAGGGTCCCAGTACACATTAGTTACTAGTAAAGTCACTCAGTCATGTCCGACTCTTTGCAACCCCATGAACTACCAAGCTCCTCTGTCCATGGGATTTTCCAGGCAATAGAACTTGAGTGGATTGCCATTTCCTTCTCCAGGGGATCTTTCCAACCCAGGGATCAAATCCGGGTCTCCTGCATTGACAGACAGAAGCTTTACCGTCTGAACCACCAGGTTCTCTGTTTACTATAGCAAACTGTTTATGTAAGTATATTTTAAGTGGAATTATTATTGAATGGTTTGCCTGGAAACTAACATTGTGCTGTTTTTGAGATTATCCAAGTACTGTGGGCAAGAATCCCTTGCCTACAGTAGCAGATATAACAGTCATCTGAGTTAAACTCACCCATTCCAGTCCATTTAGTTCACCATTCAATATTACAGTGATTTAAGCCTATGCCCTAACCAGTGATGTTGAAGAACCTGGAGTTGAATAGTTCTGTGAAGACCTGCAAGACCTTTTAGAACTAACACCCCCAAAATATATCGTTTTCATTACAGGGGTAATGCAAAAGTAGGAAGTCAAGAGAAACCTAGAATGACAGGCAAAATTGGCCTTGCAGTACAAAATGAAGGCTAACAGAGTTTTACCAAGAGAATGCACTGGTAATAAAAAATACCCTCTTCCAACAATACAAGAGAAGACTCTACATACACATGGACATGACCAGGTGGTCAATACCAAAATCAGATTGATTGCATTCTTTGCAGGCAAAAATGTAGAAGCTCTATACACTCAGCCAAAACAAGACCAGGAGCTGACTGTGGCATAGATCATGGACTCTTTATTGCCAAATTCAGACTTAAATTGAAGAGAGTACAGACAACCACTTATATACCAAAAATCCCTTATGAATGCACAGTAGCAGTGACAAATAGACTCAAGGAATTAGATCTGATAAACAGAGTTCCTGAAGACATGTGGGATGAGGTTCATGACAGGGTACAGGAGGCAATGATCAAGAAAAAGAAATGCAAAAAGGCAAAATGGTTGTCTGAGGAGGCTTTACAAATAGCTGATAAAAGAGGATAAACTAAAGGCAAAGGAGAAAAGGAAAGTTATACCCATTTGAATGCAGAGTTCGAAAGAATAGCAAGGAGAGATAATAAAGCCATCCTTAATAGCCAATGCAAAGAAACAGGGGAAAAACAATACAATGGGAAAGACTAGAGATCTCTTTAAGAAAAATAGAAATACAAAGGGAACATTTCATGCAAAGATGGGCACAATTAATAACAGAAATTTTATGGACCTAACAGAAGCAGCAAGGAGATCCATTCTAAAGGATCAGCCCTGAGTGTTCATTGGAAGGACTGATGCTAAAGCTGAAAATCCAGTACTTTTGCCACCTCATGCGAAGAGTTGACTCATTAGAAAAGACTCTGATGCTGGGAGGTATTGGGGGCAAGAGGAGAACGGGACAACAGAGAATGAGATGGCTGGATGGCAGCACTGACTCGATGCACATGAGTTTGAGTGAACTCCAGGAGTTGGTGATGGACAAGGAGGCCTGGTATCCTGCAATTCATGGGGTCACAAAGAGTAGGACACGACTGAACAACTGAACTGAACTGAACAGAAGCAGAGATTATTATGAACACATGGTGAGAATACATAGAAGAACTACACAAAAGAGATCTTCATAACCCAGGTAACCATGATGGTGTTATCACTCACCTAGAGCCAGACATCTTGAAATGCAAAGTCAAGTGGGCCTTGGAAAACCAGAGAGAGAGAGAGAATATTTAGAAAACTTGTTTACCTTTTTCTGATTCCAATTATCATTCAAAAATTATACACAATTCTTTTTTTTTTTTAATCTTATCATTCTTCCTAACTTTTGTGTACATTCTTTTGGTATGCTACACTCCCAATTTTGTTTTTGTAATGGAGCTAAAGTTCTAGATAATAGCTCTACTTCAGTTCAGTCCAGTCACTCAGTCATATACAATTCTTTGCAACCCCAGGGACTGCAACATGGCAAGCAGCCCTGTACATTACCAACTCCAGGAGCTTACTCAAACTCATGTCCATCGAGTTGGTGATTTCATCCAACCATCTCATCTTCTGTTGTCCCCTTCTCCTCCTGCCTTCAATCTTTCCCAGTATCAAGGTCTTTTCCAATAAGTCAGTTCTTCGAATCAGATGGCTAAAATGTTAAAGTGTTGGTGCTTCAGCTTCAGCATCACTCCTTCCAATGACTATTCAGAACTGATCTACTTTAGGATGGACTGGCTAGATCTCCTTGTAGTGCAAGAGACTCTCCAGAGTCTTCTCCAACATTACAGTTAAAAAGCATCAATTCTTTGGCTCTCAGCTTTTTTTATAATCAAGCTCCCACGTCCATACATGACTACTGGAAAAACCATAGCTTTGACTAGACAGACTTTTGTTCGTATAGTAATGTCCGTCTAGTCAAGGCTATGGTTTTTCCATTGGTCATGTATGGATGTGAGAGTTGGACTGTGAAGAAAGCTGAGCGCCGAAGAATTGATGCATTTGAACTGTGGTGTTGGAGAAGACTCTTGAGAGTCCCTTGGACTGCAAGAAGATTCAATCAGTCCATTGTGAAGGAGATCAGCCCTGGAATTTCTTTGGAAGGAATGATGCTGAAGCTGAAACTCCAGGACTTTGGTCACCTCATGCGAAAAGTTGACTCATTGGAAAAGACCCTGATGCTGGGAGGGATT